>VWZP01002402.1:103869-147455 GCA_013396995.1 Dicaeum eximium | reverse complement strand
GAGCCAGGTCGAGCCCGGCTCAGCCGAGCCCAGCCCAGCCGAACGCAGCAGAGCCGAGCCCGGCCCCTCCGAGCCGAGGCGATCCCCTCAAGCCGAACCCATCCCAGCCCAGCCCGAGCCCAGCCGTGCGTCCCGGTCCCCACTGCGTGATGGACGCCGGAGGATGAAAGTCCTCATCGGAGGGAGCCGGGCTGTTCTGTTCTTCCCAGCAGCGCTGGAAGATCCCCGGCTAAGCTCTCAGCGTTACGGTGGTGGCGGTGAGATCCCGGCCTGAAGGCAAAGCGCTGCCGAGAGAGGCACCAGGCGCGTGTGAGGGGCGCGCAGAGAGAGGAGCGCCCCAGGCCCGCCAGGCCTCCCTGGCCGTGCCGCCTCTCCTGCGCCCACCGTGCCCCGATGGCTATGGCCACGCTCGGACGGGAATTTTCAGCTCTTCATATCAAGCACAACAGTGTCAGTGTAATGCGTCTCCTAGAGCTGTGAGTGACCCCCCATCAGATACGAATAGTCTGGAAAACGCTGCTCCCGTCCCCTGCCCATGCGCTCAGATACCGCTGCCGCTCTCATCTCCCCTGCTCCCAGACAGGAATTAATTTCTGCGGTGCCCCAGTCAGCTTCCCGAAGGCTCTCAGCAGCAAGGAGTGTGTGCTGAGTTGCTAATCACTCTCCACAGGAGCCGATGTCTCTGTGAGTCCTAGCAGTAATCCTCCCTGCTGTCCCCCGGCCACATGCTATGCCAGAATCTTATCGAGGGGTTACCAGAAGGGAGGACAGTGAAAAGCTGTGCCATCAGCTAAAGCAAATCAAGGGCTTCAGCTTACATGGCTTGCCCAGTGTCAGCTTTCAGCCCAAGAGACTCTGGTGTAGGAAACCCCCCGAGCTGAATGTGGGGGCTCTGTGTGTAAATGGCAACACAATCTGGGGGAAAGGGGTAAAGGTCAGAGTGGATTTCGAGCTGCTGTGAAGTCTTCACCCTCTCCACTATGTCCTGCATTTCCCTAATCATCGAGCAAATGCTGCAGTTGGAGGGAAAATGTGCATCCATGCTGGGCAGAGATGATACACACACAAACACACACCCCGCTGGGCTTGGAAGCAGGATCCCAGGGGAAGCACCGTCTCTCCTTCTGGAGCACAGATGATGCTGAACATCAGCAAGATGTGAGAGCATCAGGATGAGTTCCCGATAGGAGATGATGAAACAGACCCAGAGAGGCTGCACATGCTGCAGACAGAGGAGAAGGGTCTCAAGGAGCCAAGGGAGGCTCAGCAAAGACAGTGCAAGAAAAGCAAGGCCAAGAAAGTCTGCGAATTCACTGGAGCAGAGCCAGAGGAAAGCCTGAAAATCACTCAGACCTGGATCTTAGAACTAATGGGACAGTGCAGGTGGTGGCACCCATGTGTGAGCAGCTGAGGGGCACACTGCATGTGACAGAGCCTGGAGTGCTGGGACTACACAGCAGAATGTCATCCTCAAGGATGCTGATACACACACTGGCAGTCATGTATATCCTAGAGCCTTGCTCCCTGTTGGAACAGACAACCACGTTGAGGCTGTCACAGCCTTGCTCAGTACTGCTTCACTGCCCAGAGCAGCCAGGAACCTTCAGATTGTGTTTTCCTACACCCACCCACTTCTTAGCCACCCTGGAAGGGTGTGGATATTCTCACTCTCTGGTAACAGAGAGACATAGCTTCCCCCAGGCTCAGCCTGGGAAACTTAGAGAAAGAATTAAGACATTATTATCTTATCCCCTTCACGTGGTGTTGTGCGGGATGTTAACAAGTCGGTGTTGTTCCCTTCTTGACCAATAGTGCGAGAGGAGTCTCCTGAAGACCAATCAGGTCTTAGGTTCACTATGCTCTCTATAGGAGTGTTATTTTCTACTAAAAATGCCTTTTATGCCTTCTGAATAATAAAGTCAATTTATTACCTTCGTCTGCCCCCTATATCATGCGTGTAACAGGGTGAAGATTAGAGTGATGCTACATGCTTTGCAGTTCAAAGCCTCCTGCATCCACCATGTCAGGGCCTGCTCCATGCCAGAGGGAAGGACTCTCCCTGGCCAGACAGGTAAGGGGCATGGCAAGGATTGAACACCACAGCTCTGTTCACAGCAGTCTGCAGCATTCAGACCACTTCCACTGCTCAGGCAGAAGAGTGACAGGTTGAATTCCCAGAGCTCAGCCACTGTGTCCAAGGCCAGCTGTGGGCTAGACAGGCAGGGCAGAAGGTAGCTGAGGTCCTGGAGCTAAAGGCCACTTTGAAGCAACAGCCTAAGGAAATAAAAGTAGAGTCCCTAACTAAGGGAAGTCCCTACAACTAAGGGAAAGCCTTAATAACCCTCTCGACAGCTACAAATTAAGCATAAAAATAGAATAGTGCTGCTTTGGATTAGCCAAAGCCCTCTCTGGTATTAGTTATGAGCAGACATTCAAGATGAGTAAAAGCAGGATGGGATATGCATCATGCCCTCAGTATCCAATGGCTTTCACATCATTGGGTCACCTAATTTTGATACTGTGACTCTCAGCAGAGCTGCCTTGCTCCCTGCTCTGTTTGCAGATCTTCCTCCCACACCAGGTTCCTGCCCAGCCTCTGTCCCAGTGTGCCAGACCTGTTTGACTTTGAAATTCAGTCACTTTGTATGGATGTACCTTTCTAAAGCTAGCTCTGAACAACACCTCCATCTACAGTCTTAGTCCTAATGCAGAGCTCATTGCTACCACCGCTGCTTTCTGGGTCAAAGGAACTAATTTGATCATAGAATCATCATGTAAGAGGGTTTTAACCTTCATTATTTCCAATTGCAGACTCATTTAAATGCAGCATTCAAAAGGCCCTGCAGTGCAATTACACAACCAAGTGCAGGAAACTTAATAGCTCTTAATTTGCACCATGGCAGCAAGGTGATATCAGCATTGGCACTTTTTCCAAGCAAACTTTTTCTCCAAAGTGCCACCCCCACAAGGAGTCCTACTATCCTCTTCCTCTGAAAGCATCCCCTTGAAAACGGCAATGAATTCAGCCTGACCACAGAGCAAACCCTCACTGCCCTGTGATATGGAGCAGAGGAAGTTAATTCATGTATTTATTTGGACTTGTCTGGGAAAACACTTCCTCTATTACCCATTGTTCCCAAACCGCCCTTCTTGTGCAAGGAGCCAGCAGGAGAAGGCTTTCCTGGGCAGCAGCTCCAGCCTGACCTGGCCTCAGAAGAGCTCCTGGGGAACAGATGACTGGTGTCATTTGCTGTCTCATGGCCTGCATGCTCCTGCTTTGCTGCTTGGAAATTAGGTGGTTTCTGCTCTGCAGATCTTTTGCCAGCACAGCTCCAGCCTTTTGCAAGAATTTGTAAGGCCTTGTCCAGATTCAACAAACTTTGTTACATGAAAATGCTTCTCACTGTGAACAGGAATGCCACTTTGTGCTACCAGGGCCACAAGGAGGGCAATGAACCCAAAATGAAACAAGACCAGCACTGCAGCAAGAGATGGGCTGGTCAGCAGATTGCCCTTGCCCCTGCCCTGCCTGGCCAGCCCTGGCTCTGCAACCTTGGACCCCTCTAAGCCAGGCCATGTGGCAATTCCCCGGGTCCCAGTCCACAGTAGCACCCTTCTCAGAGCCACAGCCACACCACAAAGCTGGCCCTGGTGCATTTGCTTTGATGCCTCTGCAGGCAGGCAGAGGGGAGCTGCTCCAGCAGCCCAGCCAGCAGGGGCAGGAGACACGTTCTGTTCCAACCCTCCTAGGAACAGATGAAGTTTTCTTTCGTGCAAGAAGGGAGTGTTCAAATCTGCTGCCATCCAAGGCAGTGCTGGGAAGCAAAATCTTGGTTATCTTTTCCTCCTTCCTTCCATCAGATGGTAACAGGACAGATCTGGTCAGTAAAAGTGGACACTAACCCTGTACCAGTATCAGTTACTGGTGGAGCAGGAAATGTGCCCAGCACCTCCAGCTGGCAGCACTCAATGCTAAAGCCTGTAGCCTGGGTACCTTCCCAGATAGAGGAAAGCTGATGTCTTTACAAACAATTTCATGGGTGAAGGTGTGGGTGTTAACATCTTTGAAATGGGGCTTAATGTCTCTACTAACTCTGGGCAGCAGGCTCCTTGCAGAGCCCAGACAGCTCAGCTCCTGAACCAAACAAGTGGGGGTCTGCACAAGCCTGAGTTTCTGAACTTTGGGGTAAAATAGCAGGTTCAAGGAGGAATTATGTGGAAGGCTTTTAGGGAAGGCTGTACCTTCCTAGTGCCTCAGCCAATGGGGAAAGGAAGAGGGCAAGCCGGGAGTTTAGGATAAAAGGAGGCTGCGCCCTCCAAAACCTCAGAAAAGTTTGTGGGCATGTGCTCTGGTGGACTCTTCCCCTTTATCCGAGTAAAGTTGCAGGACTCCTCTGTCCTCGTTTTTGGACATAAACCTCTGGCGTTTGTGGATTTTCCTGACACCAGCTTGGGCATACTATTCTGCTGAAGTCAGGCCAAGTGATCTTAATCTGCATTTTTGTTTCTGCATTTAGCAGCCAGCAGAGCGGCTGCAGTCCAAAATGGTTAATCCTACAGAGGTGCTTCAGCTTTGCAGAGGGCAGCAGAAAAACACAGGTCAAGAAAGTTTGCCTGCTCTAAGTAAATTGCATTATTGCAATGCAAATATTGGCCCATTTCCTGAAAAGACCATAGTGACCTCATTTGATCCTTTGAAAGGAGGATAAAATTTGTTTGTTTGGGGTTTTTTTCCCAAACTGAACATTATGCTGGAATGCGATTTTTTTTTAGTGATAAATTGAAAGGTCAAACTGGTGAGGATGTAACCATGGCAATATGGGAATGGCTGTTGGTACAAGTTTGCAGGAGCGATTTGCGTAACGCATAAGAACAACTTTCTGTACTCATAAAATTTCCCTGTGATCACTGGGAAAGTAAATATATAATGCAGGCTTAAAAAAAAAAAAACAAGCTATAAAAGAAATGCTTGAGGGTGTGCTTTCTTGGAACTTTCCCCAAGGTAGCCCTTTCTGAGAACTCTTAACACACTGTTTATTTTGCAATGGTCTAGCAAAAAAAACAGCCATCAGCTGCTTTGGCTGCACCGATGAAGAACTTCAGCAGCATGTTTTGATTTCTGCCTGAGCAAGTCCAGGATCTCCTGCAATAATTCTAGTGCAACAAATCATTACAGTGTTTATTTTAGATGGGGTTAGATGGACTCCAGTTGTTCTCAGACAAGTGCAACAGGCAAGATGTCCTTGCATTAAAGAAGATTTTTAAAAGCATTAAAAAAAATCAAAGTGTCATGAAAAGCCTGTAAATCAGACCTTCCCCAAAACTGGTTTGCAAATTTTCACTTTCCACTCCCCACGGCGGGTCAGCATGTCCTGGTAACCTGGCTGAGCCTTTGCTGACAGTGAAATAACCTTTTCCATACTTCCTACAGTCACCTCACTCTGGTCTACAGCTGATGGCATCAGATACAGGTGAAACTGTTGTTTCTGAGTGGTACAACATCAGCATGCCAATTAGCCTGCCTTACTCCTGTCTTGTTCCAAGGTTTCAGTCTCAAAGATTGCAGTAGCTTGGGAAAATAATTACATCAATACAGTTTGCTGTGAAGGTCTTACTTGACACCATATCACATGATTTGTTCTCTGCAGCAAGCTCTGCTTACAAAGCCAAGAAAACACTAATGTAACCTTCCACAAATATTGGCAATATTTTTTTTTACTAATTACTTCTTTAATGTTTAGTCAGAGGGTAAACTACTCAGCACAATTTTTTCTTTTTTCCAGGGGAACTGTGTAATAGAAATACAGATAGCAAAGAACAGCAGTGGCTGAAAAAAATCTGCTACCTGGAAATGACATTTCTTTTCAGCAATCATCAGCAGCCACAGGCCTTGTCACAAGGGAGCTGCCAGTGGTGGCACCAGAGGTGAGAGTCAGGACTTACCTCCACTGCCAAGTGAGCACCTGAGTCATCCCTGCCTTAGTGGAGAGAGAAATGTACTGCAATAAACCCCTGCCTGCTTGGGGTTAGAAGCAAATTGTTGTTGTTGATCAGCAATAAATTAAGCAGTCTAATTCTGCTATGAGGCAACCTGTGCCCTCTAGGAATAGTATGATGCTGGTTAGGAAACACTGACCAAAGGTCATCCTGATGTATTCAAGTTCCTCAAATGCATTTTCTTTCCAGGAAGAAATAAAAGTAGACTGGAAGCCTAGGAATAGAACATGTCACAAGCCCAAACACCAAAAGCCTTTGAACTGAGATGCTGTGTGAAACCTGCAAAGAGAAATGTATGATTTACTGTTCTCAATGCCATGGTGCTACAAGGTGTCATCACGACACTGATGATTTCATCAAACAATTTTTGATCTGAAGCATCACTTCAAGCATCCCTGGGAGACAGTGCTCTGCAGATGAAGAGTCCCCCTTTCCAAAGAATGATTGAAGAGTAATCAAAATGCTGCAGAAGTGCCTGAAGGTGACAGTAAAATTCAAATACTGTGGTCATTTTAAAAATAAATCTCCTAAAGGAAATACAGTATTCTGGAGCAAAATTACTTTTTTTCAGCCATCTTCATTATTTGCCATGACATGAATGATAGTAATTTTCAGAGCAAACTGAAGCCTACAGAGCACCTTCTGGCTTTGGAATCAAACCCAGGAATGCTGTGTAATCACACAAGCTGCAGACTTCGAGGAGACTCCCTAATGCTCTCAGTGCACACAGATTGTTCAACCCTCATGAGATTCTCGCATTCTGAGCAGATGAAGTAAGAGAAAAATCAAACTGACCACGGGGCATTCTGTTCCCCCAAAGCTGGGAGACCTCTGTATCTCCCCTGGTGACAGTCTGGTTTGGACAATTTCATCAAGCTTCCAAGCCTTTGAGGGCTTCTCTACTCTTTTGAAGCTTCAGTGGGGCAATGACAAGATGAGAAATCATGGTATTTCTAAGCTTAGGCAGTAGCCTTTAAGTGAATTTCAGGCTTTTAGCATTAGGGCCCAAAGAAAATTCAGTTGTTCATTGGGAGCAGAAGATAACACAAATTCAAGTCCCCTGGAGCCATTTAAGGATCCCTGGGTGAGTCATTCTCACCCCTGTGGGACAGTGCCTCTTCATTCCACACAGCATGTACGTTCTGTCTAATGCCTGCAGGGTTGTTCAGACCCAGCTGATGAATTATTCTGAGAAAATCAAGTTGCCTTCCAATATTTAATGGAGAAAACGCCATGCACAGCCTTGGAAACTGCGCTGTTACATTTTAACTTCTTTTCCTCTTGGCAGCAAGCTGGACAATTCGATTTCTAAAAGAATAACTAACTCTGCAGTCATCTGCAGTCCCTCTATTACCTTAACCAAACTAGTGATCAACATCTAAAAAACCTTAGGACTGGCCCATTTGCAAAAAGAAAGTGGGAACGCTCTGGTTCAGCCTAATGCAGGCTAGAAAAACTTCTGAAGCCTTCAATACTTCCCCAGCATTTTTCCATCTGCGTGGAGTTTATAACTTTTGCAGAATCGTGTGTCTGTTTCTGGAAACTCATAACACAAGGCCACAATACTGGCAGTGCCCTTTAGATACTATTTACTGCCTCCTGAATGGTCTAAACACTCACAAGCAGAAGCAGTTTACTGAGGAAACACTGGAAATTAGCATCCTAGAGGCTGAATTTTGATCCCTCATATTAAGCAGATATTAGCTCGTTACTCACAAATATATAATTACTCACAAATCAGTAATTATGCCTAACCATTGCCAATACATAGCCTTTGTGACATAGCTGCTTAAGTCCTTTCTACAAAGTTCAGGATATTATTGTTTTGTTTTCTGAAAAGTTGTTGTTTAATAGAGCTGTAAATATTGATTTAGAACATGGTCAGATAGGGTTAGTTCATTGTGAAGCACAGACAGAAGGAAATCCAGCAGACTTCTAAGAAACCTTTCCAGCTCAGGAAGCAGCTGGACTGTTAGGCATCTGCCTATTTTATCCCTACACAAACCACATCACTTTCTGGAAGGGGTAATACTTGTAAGCTTTGGATCACAGGTCCTCCTCCCAGCTATTGAAATTATTATCTGACAAATCATAGGGATGGCTTCACATTTCCCATTTGCCTGATGAGGTTTCTAGTGTTTTCTTTGAAGGACTGAAAATCTAACCAGAAAAAAATAAATAAAATTACCAACCCCAAAACTCCAACGCCAAAGAAACTTTAGACAATAATAATTTTCTGGGATTGTTCCTTCCTAGCTGTGGGAATGTTTAACTTACAGTGCTAACTGGGGATATTGCCTGCAGCACTCACGGAAGTACTACAAGAGGAGCATGACCTTATGGTCCTGGTTGTAAAACGAAGAACCCACCTGAAAGTTCAACCCAGTGCTGAACTGCATATTAACATTGCTTTATGGCACAAGGCTTGTGTTTGCTGTGCTCTGCAGCACGTGCAACCTCCTTCTGTGAAGCATCTCCTATACCAAAATAGCTGAGAGAGAATCCCAGCTTTGTGGAGAAGTGAGATTAAAAAAAAAAAAAAACAAAAACGTTTTCTTACCACAACTCCACTTACTTTGAAGCAGGTTCCTCAAATTTGCATGGCTCACACCTGGGATAAATGCCTGAGGGTAGGTGACAGAACCTTGCAGAATGCTCACAAGGGTCCTGCTGCGCTCCCACTGAAGACAACTCTGATTTTAGCAATAACTGAATGTAATGTCTCACTTTTACCCTGTCTCAGAAGTTATCCTACCCTCTCTCCCCAGGTAATCCTTCTGCAACCAAGTGCTTTATTAAAATAATAGCTGTACTGCCCTCAAGAAGCTGCCTTTGGATCGCTCTGCTTTAGGGGCTAATTTGCCCTTTCTTTTCCTCACAGACCTTTTCCAAAGCAACAGAGAAATCTCTGTGCTAGAGCAGTACAACTCGACTACCAATGCTAGTACTTTCATTCCACACCCAGAGAAAATTTCTCTGCCAATGCTCTTGTGTAGAATAAATTTCTATACCCCGCATACATGCACTCTGCATGCACATGTATGTTTATTAATGACACAGTGTCACTTAAGTGACACTTAAGTGTCGCTTACACATTTTCCTACAATAAAAAGCAGATTCTAAAAAAAAAAAAAATCACTTTTAGATTAGCGGCCATATTAGCAGCTGTCAAAAAAGTTACTCTTGGCTCCAATGAATTTAGGCATTATATACTTTATTAGTAACATATAATGGTAAGGAATGATGCCATCCACATATACACATACATACAGTATTGCAATCAAAGAACATCCATTAAGAACTTTCAATTTTCTCTTGAAATAAAAAATTGGACACTAACAAAACCAAAATATTACAGCAAAACATATTTGTTATCTTCATGAGTAGAACAAAGACATGAGCAGTAAATAACATGGCTCTTACACAGAAATACATTTCTCTTGGGAAATTTTTTTGCTTAATTCATTCTAGTTCCTCCATTAACATCACTTCTCCCTCTTCACAGAATTCAGACTGAATGGTGGGGCTGGGAGCAATCACATATTAATGTGTACAATGACAGCTTGTGCTCCATGAAACATTAATAGCCTGTAACACTTGAGAAGGAGGTACATACGTGTATTAAAAGACAACAACTGTAAAGGCCACACACTCCCATTCACACAGGAAAACTAGTGAGTTCACAAAGTGGAAAACAATAAATGTTTACAACTTAACCCAATTTGACTTGGTTGTAGATGCACAAGGTAGTCCAAATATTTCTCAAAAAAACATTTTATCTTTAGGAAACATGGGCTGGCAGCTCTAATTACACACTCTACTGATTGTCTCTGAAACAACAGACTGCCTTGAACAAAAGAGATGACCAAGAGGCTGAAGTTAGAAAAGCCCTATTGATGCCTTGAGTTTTAGCTTTCATATTTTCCATATTCTGTACTGCATTAGTATGTAACTCTGCAGTTCATATAAAGCATTAGCAAATTCTCTTCACAGTTTAGTTAGACAAAACAATCCTTTTCCAGCCTGAGAACCAAGGACACCATTGCAGCTTCAGGCCCAAAAGGTATAAACAGCAAACTGAGAAGAGCAATCTGGGAGGATGGGACTTCACAACCTGGAGCTGTAATTGGACAATTAACCCCAAAATGTAAATGGACCAAAACTTATAAAAGTGTGAAACCTTGTGACCTGTCATCCATTTCAGGTGAAGCCCTGGCCAGGCTCTTGTACTCCCCAAGGTGTATCCTTTGAAGGCCTTTTAATAAATACCTACTTTATTCCTTTAACACTGTCTAGCCTCTGTTCTAAGTAGCCTCTCAAGGCATCGCTATTAATCTGAAATGATTTATTTGTATTCTTGCTACTTCTTCCCTTGTTCTTTCTTCCTCGTAAAACATGGGCGTTTAGCCACAGAAAGAGATGTTACCAAAGACAAGCACCCATCTACAAATCCCTGTTCTGAGGGACTTACCTACCAGCAATTCCAGACTACTACTGTAGGTCTGGTATTTTCACACCCAGCCAATAGAAATGAGGGGTTTAAGGCTGTGGTAGGAATCCTAAATAAAAATGTGTCAATGTTCTCTGAGTCTCTTCCACTGAAATTACCAAAAGTTTAACGTGGCTGGGAAGAAACACAAAGATAAGAACTAATTTTAAGGTTAATCTCTGAATGTTGTAGCTGAAGGTTATCAGTTGCACAACCTGTTGGGCTCCTGGGAACTTGGGGGCAGTCCCCTTGTTTATGTTCCCCACTGTGTGTGTTCTCTTGCATCCTCTAGGGCTCTCCTGAAACACTTGAAGAAAAAGCAAACTGAAAAGTAAAAGCTGATGCATGGGATTGGGAATGCCCCTCCTCACTTGGTTTCTTACACCATCCTCTCCTAGTTGATGTGCAATTCCATTCATGATACAATTACCTTTTGAAACAGTTAGGATTTTTAGCCCACAACCCTACGCTTGCTGGGGGTCTGAGCCAGATTTCAAGGCTAAGAGTCAGAAACCCTATTTCCAATTCCAGGTGCATGTGGAATTTCCAGGCTAAGAAGGTTGCATGGAGAACTCATAGCAACCTTACAGTATCTGAAGAGGGACTACAGGGAAGTGGGAGGAACTCTGTCAGGAATTGTAGTGATAGGACAAGAGGGAATGGGTACAAACTGAAAGAGAGGAAATTTCATTTAGATATCAGGAATAAATGTTTTACTGTGAGGATGGAAAGACACTGGAACAGGTTGCCCAGGCAGGTTGTGGACACCCCAACCCTGTCAGAGTTCAAGGCCAGGTTGGACAGAGCCTTGAGCAATCTGGTCTAGTGGGAGATGTCCCTGCCCAGGGCAGGTGGGCTGGGACCAGATGATCTTTGAAGGTCCCTCCCAACCTCTTAACATTCTATGATTCTATGTTTGATTGAGTGGATGTTGTCTGCTAAAAGCCAAAAATTAAAAAGCAAAAACCACAAAGCGTCAACTACTCCAAATTTATTTCTGCCATGAGCTAAAACCTCAATTTCTTGTCAGATGGTAAGACTATCACATAAAAAAATACTGATTTGCTCTTTATTTGCTCTTTATTCTGCCACTGAGCCTTTAATTTAAATACTTTATCAATGCCTGAAAATAGCTCACAGGTTTCTAACTTTCAAGCTCCTTTTAGAAGGGGAATATTAAACCCAGGATGTAATTAAGCCTTCATTATTAGGAATATTTTCTTTCCAGGGACCCAACAGGGTTTCCAGCAAGCCAAAATCTTGTTTCAACCTTTTCAGAAAGTAGCCAAGCAATTTGGCAGAAGATAAAAAACACAAGGAGCCAGAACTAGAATATTTTTTCAATAATCAGCTGAACATAACTAAAGAAATGGGAAACTAGCAGGGAAGAAAGGAATTGAAAAATAAATTTTAAGAGAAAGAAGAAGACTCGATCTTTGATTTTGAACAGCGTGTACTGAACAGGTCAGCAAACATCCCGGATACTGCCAAAGACTTTCTACTGGACATCTGAAAACAATTCCCCAAAACTACAAAAATATTATCTTGTTAAAATTTTGCAACACCAAAAGTCAAAGCAACCATGCATGGGCCATGAACTTAAATATTTTCTGTATCTGTATCTTGCTGAAAAACATACATATATTTTGGCACACGTTATTGTCATTTTTCCACAGGGAAAAGCCACCCACATATGTCACAAGGCAGAAACTTTCACTTTTCTCACTCAGGCTGTAAACGTGTACATTCTTTGATGAGGCAGTTCAGTGTAAAGGACTGACATAATGAAAGCATCTCTGCTTTCACTCCTATACCCTTGCCTGCCATTTGAATAGCCAAGAGTTACTTCCCCTATACTCAGCTGCTTCAGCAGTGGACTCTTCTAGAGTTCATCTCTTCAAGAACAGCAAGGTTTGGGCATTTGTTCCTTAGCAAAGAGACATTAACCCTTTTTGGCAAGGCAAATGTCCCAAGCATGCTCAGTTTGCTCTGATAGGTCTTCCCCTGTCTAAAGCATTTCTCATACAAAATGTTTAAATCAAGATCATCACCTTTAGAGGCTAAGCTTAGAAAGATAAGTTTTCAGGGCCCTTTTTATACAAAAGGATTTTCCTGAGTCTAAAGTGACATAAGAAAAGCTTTTAATGATATTTATTGCACTTAGAGACTATCTCGGAGTTTGTTGTTGTTTAACCCCAGCCATCCACCAAGCCCCAGGCAGCTGCTTGCCCACTCCCTTCCCCACCAATGGGATTGAGGATGGAATCAGAAGGGTAAAAGCTGTAAAATCCATGGGTTGAGATAAAGACAGCTTAATGGGGAAAGCAGAAGCCACACACAAAAGCAAAATAAAATAAGGAATTAATTCACTGCTTCCCATGGGCAGGCAGGTGCTCAGCCATCCCCATAGAGTGCAATGGCTACTTGGGAAGAAAACACCATCCCTACAAACATCCCTCCCTTCCTCCTTCTGCCCCCCACTGTATACACTGAACGTGATGTCACATGGTCTGGAAGGTCCCTTTGATCAGTCTGGGTCACCTGTCCTGGCTGTGTCTCCTCCCAACTTCCTTGCCTTTTCTGACGTATGAAAAGCAGAAAAGGCCTTGGCTCTGTGCAAGCCCTGCTCAGCAACAATAAAAACATCTCTGTATTATCAAGCCTGTGTTCAGCACAAGTCCAAAACACAGCCCCATGCCAGCCACTGTGAAGAAAATTAACTAGCCCAGCTGAAACCAGCACAGAATTAAATAATTCCCCATCCCCAACTGTATCAATCTGTGAAAAACTTTGAGTAGGATTCCACCTTCTGGATGGCACTGCATCTGTGGAAACTCAAAGACACAGCATCATTGGTGGCACTGAACTTGCAGGCTCAGTTTGCTGAGCTAAAAATTAAACATTTCCAAAAAGTCCACTAACCCAGGTCTGACTTTTCTAGCAATAGTAGTATTGTAGTGCTATCAGTTCTGTGGGCGTGTAGATATAGCACAAGGTAAAGGAGAAAATTTTCAAAAGCACTGCAGTGAGAAACCCCCATCCCAAATACAGATAAATGAAGTAACAAAAAGTTACTGTTAATGAAGTCTCCTCATTTTGCAGCTAAGATGGTATAAAAGAAAATATTTGATCAGAGAAAGTGAAAATATCACTATTTTCTTTTCAGTCATCCTTACAGCTTTTAACAAACTGCAAAAGACAAGATTTAAATTACACAAGCACAGGAATTTCACATGAGACAAGTGATACAATTCATAAAAAGGACAGAACACATTTTCTGATACTCCATAAATATTCAGAGGTTTAACACACAAAATGGAATTTCTTCAGCAGCACTGATTAAACTCAAGATGAGGCAGGGATCTTCTTTACAAAGTAAAGGCACTGGCTCTTTGTAAACACGTACTCCTCTCTAACTGAGAAAGCACTCAAAATATTCCATAGAGGAAACTTGTGTGGTAGTGTTCCATTGCTTATAAATATTTCATAACAGAGATATCAAAAGCCTTTGTCCTCCTTTTTATTGTATTTATTAAGAAATGTTTCTTCTCCAATTTATCTAGTGAGAAACTTTTTAAATCTCCCCAGGAATGCTACAATGAAGCTATAGCAAGAACAGTGTTTTCTCTTATCTGCCTTCTGATACCTATAAAGAAGTTTCAAGGCAAAAGAAATGTCAGATGCCAGTATGAAACACACACATCATCTCTTGTTTTCAGTATTGTGCTATCACTTTTCCAGAAGGAATCATTGGCTTATACTCAAATACAGATACATTTAAAATAAAAAATGAGCTTGTTAACACCCTGCTGCTGTGCATCTCCCTACTCTTTGACTTTTCAAATGCACCAGCAAGACTGAACAAGAAAAGAAGATTAGATACTTCTGATCATGACAACTGTACTTCAAGATTCCTGATTTTTTTCAAGTATGCATCCTGAATACACATCTCTCTTCTGTGGAGAGTGTTCACACAGTTCTTTCAATACACAATATCAACAAACCAATATCAACAAACACATTTCACCACTCATACACACAAATCCAGTGATTACACTAGCTCATCTCATTCCATATCTAACCAAACTTGTGCGTTCCTAAGTCACCTTCCTTCAGCTTTATAAAGCTGACTGAATCTTTAATGCAGTGCTTTCAGGTTCTACAGGACTGTCAACTGGTACCTGAAGAGGGAGATAAAAAAATAAAAACACAACAGGAATTAAGCTGTTATTCAACAGAATTATTCTCAAACTCAGTATTCGTGGGTAATTATTAGGTTAGTCTCCAGTATATGTAGTTAATAAGCCCAACTAAGCAATTATATAAAACCCTAATTTCCCTACTTTTTGTAATAAAAAAGAGACCAAACATAGAATTTAGTTTCTTAGTATAACTCTAAAGTATATATATTTACTGCATGTAAATATTTGTCACATGAAGATTAACTTCCCATTTTTTTCTCCGTTACATTTAACCACAGTAGAACCTTGATCAAGGATCAGTATCAAAGTGATATTGAACATTATTAACACAGGCAGGTCTCAATCATGCATGGCAACATCAGGGCAAGGACTGCAGCTTTCCTTACACCCTGGCTAATGTGAATGAAGCTGTGTGACGATCTAGGCTAATTAACGAGGTGATAATGAAAAGCAGATAAGTCATGCACAGCCCCAGAGAGCCCCAATCCTGCTGGGAAAACCACAGGATGCCACACTGAGCACACACAGCTGCACAGGGTTCAGGTTTGAGCCAGCTCAGGCAGCACCAGCTTGGAAGTTCCTGAACCTCACACAGACACTGAAAGTGTGCAGTTGGTCACAGATGATCAAAAGCTGCTGGACATGCAAGACACACAAAATGAAGCATGGCAGAAGATCTTGCAATGTCTGACTCCAAAAAGCTGTCTCATATCTTGATCCAAACAATCAAAAACCCACAGCACTGAAAAAATTTTCCACTGAGAGCTTTATTTCTACTAGTAACTGTAGTAGTTTGGAAAAGCTGCTGAAACATGGAGCCTTATGATCATCAGAAAATGCTATGTTCACTCTTCATTTAAATTGAGAGTGTCAGCAGAAGAACAAACCCAGCTCTTTATGCAGCACTATAGAGAAACTCCAGCATGGCTTCTGTTTATCAGACACAGACTTCATCTGAAGGGACTGCAGGTATTTTAAATAAAATACATAGTCTATAGGATGGCCTCATAACCCAATAAACAAAAAGGCTTCATAATTTGCAGCTACTCTGCTATTATGAGAAAGCAAGATTCAAGCAATAAAATAATATTATTAGCCACTCAAAATTCAAATATTTAAAAAATCCAAAAATTCAAAAAAAATCTGAGAGCAGTTTTCTCGGTTTTTTTTCATGGGAGTTAAGGAGAAAAACAGATATGTGAGGGCAGCATCCCATGTGCCCTGTTGTTCAAAACCAGCATGGAATCAGTAATGAGATTTTGTCAATTACTCTTTTGCAGCTGAAATTGTTATGCAGTAGAAGCCAAGCATTCAAGCAGGTAATACAATCATGGTAAGAGAGTCACCACTTACAGCTTTAACATCCAAGTTCATAATCCCTGAATTCACATTGTGTCTTCGCAAATCTGATTTTATTAAGGCTGAAAAAAAAAGGAAAAAGGAAAGCTGGTTCACACCTTTGCAGTGACATGCACTTCAAGAGAAATGTTTGCAGGGTGCAAGCACAGAAGCTGCTTTCAGCACATTTTCAAAATACCCGTATTCGCTCTTTGCAATTTGAACTCACTGACAATTTGAACTTGCTCCTCACACAAAGCAGGAAATTACAATAAAATCTTTTAAACCACAAGAACTTAAAGAAAAGCTTGATGGTTCAGCACTTTCAGCACATTTGTGAGTCAACATGTGTAAACAGTGGCACAGTTCCAGAGTGCATCAGCAATTTCTTGCATTTGGAAAACTACAAACAGTCTCCATTTGTGCATTTTTTTTCACTTCTTACCTCACTCTGGAGATGGACACCTGTCTCAAATTCAAGACATGTCTCAAGAAATGGGGTCCATATATGGCTGTCCATATATTAGCAACATATCTCAGATGGCTGTCCATATATTAGCAACATCATCCTAAAAGCACCTACGTTTTTACATTAAAGAAAAGGCACTACTTGCACTTGTAATTACCTGTTAAAATAATGCCCACGAAAATCCAAGCACAAAGAAAGATGTTTCCTGCACGAGGACTGTAGTCTGTTGTAAGCTTTCCTTGAACAAGTGTAAAGACAATTCCAAATATCTATAAAAAAACAAGTAACTTCATCAGGATCATACAGAAAAGAGTCGTCATTTTACCTTTAAAAGTTCCAAGTCACATCTTATAGAAATTAAATTTAAACAAAAACCAGGACTACAGCAGCAGAACAGAGACTTAGCTAAGTCTAAGAAAGCCTTCCTAGACTCAAGCATAGTGGCCTTCCTGCTGAACATTACTTCACTTGAAGAAATAAAATGCTGTAACCTGTGCTGATGCATTAAGGAGACCTGAGGAAGTGCCTTCAGACTCTGGATATGTAATTTCCACAGCAAATTCAAACCCAAGTGGAAGATAGCCAGTCATGAAGAACCTGTTGAAGAGGAGAGTGAGGATGACAGGTGTGGCCTTCATCTGTTACTACAGCTAAGAAAACCTAACATACACACATGGAATTATGAATTAGCTGGTATTCTGAACAGTCATGCCTTCATGACTTAACAGAATTCAGTAATTCCAAGTAATAGTGACTGCTTCATTCCCTCAGTATGATCCAAGAATTTTAGCCACACATCCTTCTTTTTAGGATAAAGCTGTTAAAACATGTTTGCCCTATTTCCCATAACCACTGTACATATGAAACAACCTTTTCAAACGGGTCCACAAGCCACTCCATACGTGAAGCCAATTATTTTCAAATGAAAGACATACACAAACATCATCATTTGATCAGCCCAAGTATCCATGCTGGAGGACAAAAAGAGACCATGAGTAGGGAGTGAGGCTGTACACTGGAACACCTGCTGGAAGCTGCTATGGAAGAAGCTGAGGGGGCTGATGAATGATGGGAGGAGAAGGGACTTCATGCAGCCGAGGTTGGTTGACTGGTTTTGAACTGAAACTCTCAAGACATGTCTGGTTTTATCCTGACTTCTGTGTCTGAATTACAGCAACACCCCCTTAACACCTCTTGAGGCTTTTAGATCAGGCATCTATGAGCAAATAAAGAGAACAAAGCAACCAGCATGTTGCTTGGGCTATCAAAGTATAGATTAATGGAAGTGCAGAGAAGCCAGTCTTCCTGGATCTGCTCAGTTAAACTCTAATCACCTACACACTGGTCAGGAGAAGGCTTCAACTTCACTGCAGGCAGCTTTTTGAATTGGAACTAAACAAATTGACTACACAGAGACCTCGCTTAGGTCCAGAAAAATGGTAAATTAAATTTACTGAAAAGTGAGTTACTTTAGATTTATTCTGACATAACAGAAGGTGAAACCCTATCTGTTCTGTGAGCTAAAGGCATAGGCTGAGATCATGGTGACAGAACACACAGTAGAATTATCTAGGTAAAACATTTAAATGTGTTTCAGAACAGAACTGCAGTAAGTCTTGTAGAGCTCTTTAGTTGCTCACCCAAGCACTCCTCCAGTCACGAACACGACTACAAGGTGTCCGAGGTCCAGGGTAAAGGTAAACACCAGCAACCCAATGAAAGAGAGAATGTAAACAATCAAAGTGGTTTGCCTGCAACCCAACAACAACAACAACAAATTAACATTGTTAATAGAAGGCCGCAGCACACTGCAGAAGCATGGAAGGATAACATGAACATTACATAAGCCATTCTAAAACTTAGCATGCAGTGAGCACATATCCATTCCTTGTCCCTTCATTGTCTTGGTTATCTGGCTGCTTACTCAAGGCTAAGGACACTTACTCAAACTCTCAAAGAATGGACAATCACAGCACATACTACTACCTTAAGACTGTTTTAGTTCTCTGCTGTGCTGTACCTCTTGGCCATTCTGCAGTGCTGCCCATTACACAGTACATCAACACAGGAGCAGCTGAGTCCAACACTATTAGCAGTAAATGTCAGCCTACCAAGAGGCAAGTCAAACAAATTTCATTACAGTGTTCTATTTATTTTGAATCTAGAAGAAGGGATGTCTTCCAAATTCTTAAAGCACGTATTCATAAGCCAAAACACATGCAGGAACAAAGCCCATCTACAACATTAACATCCATTAGGCTTGTAGAGGCACATAATGTACTAAGAATCACAGGGGAGAACTACTCTGTCACAAACAGTGCTCCAGGGCAGTGCTCGCTCCTGGGGGCACCACACCATGGATGATGGACCCAGGAGCTCCTACCCCAGAAGAGATCTCTGCCCCATGGTCATCCCTTGAATTAAAGCAAACATTACACTTACTAATAGGATCAGGAGTAGCACAAAAAAACTGAGAATCCATCAGCTGGCCATTTTACAAAACAATGCAGGATAGGCTTTGAGACTTTATGCTTTCCTAGCAGAAGAAGCCACCTGGCCACTGTATGTAGGACCTACAGTGCTTTCCTTAGACTCCTGAAGAGACAGGAGTAGATGACAAATCCCTTTGCATTCTGCTCCCTCATTTCTTTTGGCCAATAACCAGTAAGAGTCTCAAGCTTTCGCTGTAGCCACAGAAACTTCTCTCCATCAAGGCCACTAAAAGATCAGGGACAAACTGCATTTCATCAGCAGTTCATTTCAGCCCTTATGTTGGAGTATTTTCCTAATGCAATTGCACCACTCTCCTACCCCTAACCCCACACATGCCTACCCACACTTACTTGTATGTTTTAGTGTAATCCAGCCACAAACCACAAATAATCGAACCCACCATTCCTGCCACCACCAGTGTCAAGCCAATTCTCCCAGCGTTCACTTCTTCTCCCTTTCAACAAATATTTATATGGTGCTCATTAATAACTTGCTTCCATTCAGAGTCAAGTTCAGACCTCTTGGCAGTCATAAGTGCAAACAAACATTCCTGTGACTTCCACAGCAGTATGGTACAAGAAACTGTACAGAGGTATAAAAGAAACCAAATGTCTGAGCACACATAGCACCTACAAAATAAATATCACCTCTGCAAATGTACAGTGGAAAAGAGAAAGATAAGATCCAAGAAACTTACCTCGTAATGAGTTACTATCATCTGGTTTAATAAGGTGGAGACAGAATAAAATGCCCCAGTCATAATACCTGCAGAACCAAGGAAAAAGCTTCAGTCATTCCAGGTGCAGCCATGCATATTTGTTACCCTAAGGCATTCGTCTTCTGACATTTAAGACTCACAACACAAAACCTTTTATGTGCCAGGTAAAATCTCTTCACTCGACCTATAAGTGGTATTTTGCATCCTTACCGATTTGCCAGCACTGACCTGAGTAAATAAAAGTTTGATGCTCCCTCCCCCATAAAAAAAACAACCCCACAACTAAAATTCTATGTGCTTCTGGCCCACATTTGAACCCTTCTGCTAGACTACAAGCAGATAGCACCACTTACCATAACTGATTAGCAAAAGTATAAATGGAATATTTCTGAACAAGTTAATAATGGACTGCTTGTAGGAGTAATCCTCAGGAGGTTTAGTTTGCAGGACTGCTTGAGAGTGACTGGGAGGGTATTTGGGCTTTTCTTCAAACACTGGGGAAAAAGAAGAAGAAACAATTTTTGCTTCATCTCTACCATGAATTTCAGAACAGTGACTTGTAGTTTTAACAACTCCATGAAAAAAAAAATCTAGATTTTCTCATGGAAGAACTAAGTCACATCCACAAAGGATGTGTTATTTGGTCACATCTGACTGCTAGCAAAATATGGTCAAAGGCAGACTTCATCTGCAATACGTCAAGACCTTTGTATATAAATTGTAAGATTAACAGAGTGAATTCACATTATATCATAAGTCCTTGCAACAAAGAAACCAAGAGAACTAAATACTCTGAAAGAAATCACCCCATGTGAAGCACAAGATAGAGTGAAATGGCTGTTGCTTAACCCTGGCACAACAGGTAAGTGAACACAAACTGGAAAAATTGTAGCCTCGACTACTTTGAGCAGTCAGCTCCTTCAAGTGAGACGTAGTCTCCCTACAGCCAGCATGTAAATTCCAGTAATTTAAACACTTACCAACTCCTGCTAAGAAGAACAAAAGTGTGGACACTATCGCTGTTCCGTAGAACATGATGCCGATGTTGTGCGCCATAAGATCAAGATCATTTGGTGTATTTGGGACCAAAACAGGTGGCAACAAAAAGCCAATTGCAGTACCAAGCTGTAAAGCAAGAAAACAAAACCAAAAATCATTTCCCTCTGAACATGAAAATTAACAGAATTTTAGAAGTCTTACCAGGTAGAATTCAGCATTGTTATCACAAGCATTACCAAAACTTTAGTATCACACTTCTAAGCCACTTGCTCTCGATGTTGTTTTACAACCAGATCTTCCATGTTCTTCAAGTTTAACCTTTTCGTTTCTCAGTTGAACTACAATACCACACTTACCATATATATTTACACTACACATAGTACTTATACAAGAATCTTTCACAGGAAGTGAAAGTACCACACATGAACATAAATTTGTATCAGTCGTCCTGCAACTGAAGGGCTAGAGATGACAAAGGATTCCAGCTACTCTTGTAGAAATGTTCTTCATTTGATGTCACGCTCCTGCCACTACAGCAGCAAAGCCTGACTGCAAAGTTTACTGCACGACAGAGCAGAGAAAAGCAAGAGAAAAGGAATATCCTTATTAAGACCAAACCCAACAATTATTGCTAAGGAAGTAAATAAAAATCACAGAATGAAGTAGTAGTGGGTTTGTATGTGGAGTAAATTGCAACGTAACAACTGATTTTGCATTGAAGAGACATAAAACAGGGACTGAAATTTTGGGTATATAAAGCATTTTAAAACATGAACGAACAAGCCCTGGACTATTCTCCAATTTCTCTTCTCTGCTCCCCCAAAACTAAATGGCATTTTAAAGTGTTGGAACATTTATTTTAGGTAGAGTTAAATTTTAAAATAGCACCAAAGACTGTTAGAGTAGCAAGCCCAACTATCAGAAAGTACACACATTAGAGGTGTGCTACTGTGCTTACAGAGCACCCTTTGTGCATACACTGGTGAGGGTTTTGCTACCTTTTTCCCCCCCAGGCCATCAGATTGACACAGTACCCAGTGGTCACAGGAAGAATTTGTCTCCTTTTGTCCTCACTCTTCAGTATATGAACCTTACAAACATGAACTGAGCACACAGTTGCTCTTTTTCTTTAGGTATATTTTTTCCTCCCCCAATAGGAGCCAGTGCAGTACCCACAATGTTCCAACAAAGTCGAGTGATACCATTTTCCATCATTTACATCTAGAGAGGTTAAGGCCAGAAGAAAGTGTTCCAACGAGTTTGGTGTGCCTCATTTAAGATGCTAAATGCTTGTGGGGATCTGGCACTCCTAACAACCCTTGACAGGGTTGCATTCCCAGTGACGCTGCAAACGATCAGCATCTCAAAGAGGTGATATCTCATTTTTTGGTAACTGCTCTGTTCCTCCCCGTGCTGCCCCTGCTTCGCTGTAGCTCTGAAGTTTCACAGTATCTGAACGGGATGACCAACAGCTGAGTGGGTCATAGCAACCTGTTCTATCACACAGTTCACATTGTGCAATTATCCAGTACAGTGAGTGGGTTATAGCAACCTGTTCTGTTACACAGTTCACATTGTGCAATTATCCAGTACAGTGAGACCCAACGGGAATGAGCATGCAGAAGGGAACTGCAATGGGATACACAGACATCACTTCTAACCTCCAAGTGCTTAATTCCTTATCTTGCTGCTCTTTCAGTCCAGCTTTTGAGAGTTTTGGGGGTTTTTTTAAGGAAGCAAAACATGAGAACAGAGAAATTCTTTTGTTCTATTGACACAGTACCAGCAAGCACTTCACTGAGATCAGTCCTAGCTTCTGGAGGGGAATACATTCCAGAAATATCCACGGCTCATTTTGTTCACATCTTGATCCTGCTTCCCTTGTCCATCTTTCTCATTGTTCCCATCCACACAATCCCCGCTCTCCTGCTCCTGTCCTGCACCACTTCAACCCCACATCTCAGCATCCAAGTGAAGCATCAGTTTCAGGCTCCAAGCTGGATATTTGACACTCTACTGCAGAACTGAAAACCCAGTAACTCCTGTCTACTGGAAGGAATGGTGCATGTCAGGAAGAGTGGAAATTTAGCTGCCAAAGAAACCTTTAGCCTGATACCAGGAGGCAGATCCAAAATTTTTGCCTCACTGCTGAAACAAGCAACAATTTCTTAAATCATGAGTCCAAAAGGGACAGTTGACTTGTCCACCAGAAAACTTCGATTAAAAAAAAAAAAAAAAAAAAAAAAAGTTTTGNAAAAAAAAAAAGTTTTGGAAAAACTGCAAACAGCCAGGTATCAGCTAATGAGGAATCAGCTAGGTTTAGGTACACCCTAACTGTAAATAGTTAACATTAATATCACCGCTGTCATAATCCAAAGTGCACAAACATAACATCATTAAACTCGCATGCTTAAAAACAAATCCCTAATTATCTTAACCAAACTCTACCTACGACCTCAGCCTGCACCAGTGACGCTGATTTGAATCTTAGCAATTTTTTGCCACAGGAGGAAAAAAAGCTGGGACAGTGGCAGGAGGTGAGAATTAGGCTAAAGGAGAACAAAGTAGCATACCTGCACCTGTGCTTTCAGATGCACCTGTTCCAGCTCTCTGAAACTGGCCAGGACCAGGGAGCTTGAGGAAATCCATGACTCAGTTATCAGCTCCCAACAGTGATGTGAACCATCACAGCGTTACACAAAACTTCAGGAGTCACCAGGGTATTGACTACTGGCACCTGGCAATTAGAGGCCATATTTTAAAAATCAGAAGCCGATATACGTTGTCGCTGGGGCTCTTCATGAAAGTTCACGTAGTTCACACCCCTCCAACCGGGGGTGGATTCAGTCGAATGAATCCAAGTGCCAAAATGCAAGAGAAGGAGGAAGTGGAGCACGACCACTTGTGAAAAGGGTCTCGGCTGATGTCGTGCCGGCAGCTGATGGCAGCGGGTGAGCTGCCGCCGCCCCGGCTCCCGCACAGCCAGGCTGGCGGGGCAGCGCGGGACGGAGCATCCCGCTACGCTCGGCCCCGCTTCCTCACCTGTCCACTCTCCCAGCACCATATCCTGGAGAAAGCCTTTTCCCGCTTAAGCGCCTTCATTTTAACTCGATGCCGAACTCCAAGGAAGCCCGCTTCTCCGAAACCCCCCTGCGGCCCTACCTGGTTGCCCAGCACAGCCACGGCGCAGGCGGTGGAGACCTCGGTGGGGCCGAACCAGACGGAGGCGATGCGGGAGGGCAGCCCCAGGATGAAGACCTGGGCCACGGCGCACACGGCCTGGGCGGCCAGGGTGAGCGGGTAGCGCTGCGGGGCCAGGCTGCCGCACTTGAGCCAGGCGCCCAGCGCGTTGAGCCCCGCGCCCAGCAGCGCCGTGAGCCGCAGCCCGCGGGCATCCAGCAGCCAGGTGGCCGGCAGGATCAGCGGCACGTAGGCCACCATGTACACCATGGACAGCCAGTCGATCTGCGGGAAGGACACGCCGTAGAAGCCGGCGAACACGTTGCTGAGGATGCTGTACTGGATCCACTGGAAGGCGTTCACCAGCGAGTAGCAGCTGAACACGGCCAGCACCGCCAGCCGCCGCCGCGACAGCCGCGTNGCCCGCCGGGGCCGCCCGCCCGCCGCCCGCCGCCTCCTTGCCGGGCAGGAAGCCATTGCAGCGCTGCAGCGGGGCCGCGGCCGCCGGCGCCTCCCCGCTCTCCCCCTCCGCCTCCTCCTCGCCGCCGTCCTCCACCATCTCGGCCGTCTCCCCACCCAGCTTCGGCGGCGGGAGCAGCCCGGCTCTGCCTGCCAAGGTCACCTGGCTCCGGCTCCGCTCGCCGCCGCCCCGCCCCGGGGCCGGGCCCGGCAGCCGTGCCCGGCGGGCGGAGCGGGAAGCGGAGCCGGGGGCGGGCCGGGCCGGCCGCTCGGGGCGGTACCGCTGTGGCCGCGGTGGGTTCGGAAAGCGGGGACTGCAGTCCGGGCTGTGGGAAAGTGTTGGGAGTGTGAGCAGGTGGATACACACAGAGATAGAGATAGGTGTTTTGTTCACACCTCTGATCCCGTTTTCTATGTCCATCTTTCTCGTGGTTCCTTACTGCACAATCCCTGCACTGCTGCTCCTGTCCTGCTCCACTTCAATCCCCGCATCCCGTCATCTGCGTGATGGATGTGCACACGCACACACACACACACACACACAGACTCATACTTCTTTAAGTCTTTCAAACTGAACTTACAAAGGCTGTGTGACTTTTACTGGATGTATGAGAATGACAAGGCGATAGTAATGATGTAAGTAATCCCCACAACATCCCCAAGGAAGGAGCAGCATCACCTCCTTCCTGTAAGCATTTTGGTGGCTGGTGTGTGTCTGGCCCACAGACTGCTGCATCATCCGTGCCAGGGACACAAAGGCCACACCACTTCCAGCACATTCTGGGAAAATTCAGGGCCTTCCCCTGCCATATTAAGATTTGTTTCTTAGGGGTGGTGATGCAGAGAAGTGTAGTAAAGTGATAAGAGACAGATAGGCAGAGACAGAGGCCCAACATGCAGCAGAAGGTGGCCAGTACAGTGCATTATCAGGGCGTGTGCATCCACCCCAGTCCTTCATTGCCTCCAGAGCCGCAGGCAAAACATTCCTTGTTTCCACTCAACCTCTGAAATTTGATTTGACACATACCCCAGAAAGCTGGCTGTCTGGCTCATGTGCAGAGGGGGATAGATAGCACTTCAGTAAGCAATCTCACCCCAAACCCAGCCCGGTTCGTGTCTGCACAGGCACCATGTCTGGCAGCCCCTGCCACAGTCTGTAATTCTGCTGCTGCACACAGTGTCCCCTAATAAAGAGACAAATTGTTCTCCAAAGTGTAATGAGAAAATACAGAAATATTTAAGTTTGCTAACAATGTTAATAGTATTTTACTGGTTTCTGTGGGAAATAGATTGGAATGTGTTCAGCAAATAACACACTGCACATTGTTCATGGGTATGTCAGAGCCTAATCAGATCTGTCTGGGCTGTGCATACACACAGCCACCAGTCTTAACTACCCTCACTAATTAGGAGTTGGTGTTTTACACAAGACCAGTTGACCTATGTAAGCCACAGTTCCTGATCTTATTTGCAGTATAGGTAATAATGTGGACACGTGCTTCAAACTATTAATTTGGCTATTTGCTATTCAACTTCAAACTATTAATTTGGCTATGGTTTGCTTTCCCTAAGCAACAGTAACGATGCTCAGCAACTTAGCTGAGCAACAGTAGCGATGATTGAATGGAACTTTAGAGTCTGCTGCAAGTAGTCCTGAACTTGGAGGTAAGAGGCATGTGCAAGAAATCTGCTCTTTAAAAATAAAGTTACCTATGTCAGATTCAAGTCCTTCTTGCCTCTCTCATTCATGCAAAAAAAAAAAAAAAAGCCTGATTTATTTTTAGTTTTCCTCTGTAAGATCAGATGCTTGGTAAATTTCTCTCAGTTTCTCTACCTGACTTGTTCTAAGTACCGTAGCAATGGAGCTTTTTTAAAAACAGGACCTCAAGAGGAAGAAGTATAGTGGGAACTGAAACAAACATCAAAGCAACAGAACAGCTGGCTTTCACTTTGGGAATGCCTGTCCATATTACACATTGAATGCTGAAGACACGGCTGAGACTCTGTCTGTGGCAGAACTTGCAGCAGTGGCCCTTCATGATCTCTGGCACGGGCTGTGGGCTGCCCTTGGGGCCAGGGAAAGGGCTGTGACACTTGGGCTGGGTGGAATAGATGTAGCGTTAGCATCCAAAATTATTCTTGTTCTTTTGGAAGAAGGTACAAACACTGATCTACAGCTGACTTCATTTAACGTTTTTTCCCCTCGAAATTTGGATGATCTCAAAGATCCATCCAAAGACAGCATTTACTCCTTAAAGCCAGAGGAAAACAGGCTCTGTTCTCCCGTTCTTCCTTTCCCTACTGTTGCACCCTTGCCTGTTTACAGCAGGCAGAGCTGCTGCCAGCAACAACCTCAGAGAAAGGTTCAAATTCACGCTGTGCTAAGAAAGGCTGGCACATCTTGGTTTCCCCGCTGCCGTGCCCACAGAGCATCATCCGTCTCCCCTCTCCACCCAATGGCTCGGCACACTCAGCGTCAGTGCTTCCTGCACGGAAGGAGTGACGAGACACCAGGGAGCTGTAGAGAAAAGGAGAAAGGATGTGGATGCAAGCTAACTCCGAGAGAGAGGCTTCTTCCAGAAAGAAGCAAGTTTATTTCCAGCAGATCAGCACAGAGGTAAATCCGTCTTTGCTACACTGCACTGGTCGCGGTGAAATCGAGCCCGTTTGATTTTGATGAGGTACAACCAATGCATTTGCATCCTGGGCACGTTTATCTCCAAAAGTACCTTCATGAAAAAGAAAGGAAAAGGTAAACCAAATTGACAACATGAAGGCAAAGCTTTGTTATTTATCTCCTGCTGTATTCCATAGGCTTCACGAGCACCACTTCTGATTTATGGCCATTTATTCAAAAAGCAAGGCCAACGACAAAGTTGCCCAGCAAGAGAAAGTTACCCCACGAGAAACATGCATTGCAGTTCACTTAAAATGTGAGTCCCTGGATTTTTACATTTCATGGGTAATTTATAAAGCTAAAAACAGAACACTGACGTCAAGGTTTACAGCACAGCTTAGCTTAAAAATGCTACTATCTGTTTCAAATTTACCCTCTAACTGAAAATTTAGGCTCTCCTGAATACTCCTATTGATGATGAAGCCAGAAATTTCCCATGTATACCCAAGCATTAACTAAGTTGTTTTCCTGAATGCTGTGAAAAGGCCAAAATACCTCTTACGTATCAGGCAGTTGCTGGAAAGTGATGCTAATTTACTCCACAAAAATTATTTTCTTGTATCCAAATTCCAGAAGCCAGGCAGGGACCTAACACTTAAATTTAGAAGGGAGAAGGTTAAAAAGCAATTAGAAATGCCAAATCCTTACTTGCAGTAATGTTGCTCCTTCTGCAGCATATGTGCCATTGAAAGAAGAGTGTATCTTCACAATTATTTTGAAACTAAAAATTCATCTTGCAGGTACTGCATCTTTGTACAAAAAAAAAAAAGGCTCAGAAGGAGCCTTTTTGTTTCAATCCAGGACATTTCACAAAATAGGGGAAACCCAGCTGTAGGGTGCTGCTTTCAGGGTGTTATTAGCTTTTGGACACCCCTAGCCAGGTAATCTCAGTCATATCAATTCCTAGTTTTGTCCTCCTTCCAAACCTCAAAATGGTATCTAAGCCCCCCCATAAAAACCCCACAAGTCAATCCATCTTTGGAAAACATGAGGCCAAGTTTAGGAGTCTGAAATGGAGATTGTAGAATCTTGCCAAAATTCCAGCAATTCTAAAACAGCCCTAGAAATTTTATGTACATCAGACACACAGTTAAGACTTCCAGATCTTCTGGTTTTAATGTTTCAAACCATGTATCTCAGTCTGCAAGAAAAAAAATATATTAAACTTTATTTTATAATGCATTTATCTCTTGGTTATGATTTGCAATGCAAAAGCTGATCTCTCCATGCAGAGAAAACCTACATGACAGGAGTGCACCAGCTCCTTGAATCCCAGATGGGTTGTTTAAAAAAGAAAACCCCAGCAGCTCAAGAAAGGGATTTCAGAACAAAAGATCTGAAGTTCCAACTGAGCTAGAAATGAACTATTTTAGCTGGATATTAAACAAACCTCAATAAGCTGGACTTGAAATAAAGTAGTGGGAGGGTCACATGCCTAAATATCTTGGTGGAAAGCTCAGAGAGAATACAGGGGGAAATGTAAACATCCTTTTCCTCCCATGCAGTCCTCATTCCAGCTACATTTGCCCAGTCTCCCCAAAAGATAAAGCCAGAACCCTCAACTGAAGAAAAGGCATTTTCAGCTCAAGGCACTTGTCTGAAGTTTGTTTGTAGCTCCAGGAGTTTGCCTGGCCACCCCAATTTGGGAATATGACTGCCCACAATAGGAATGTTTGCCAATGACCTGGGTTCAATTTTTGATATACTGACAAGAATATATAAGTGTACCCTTAAGTATCAGAGAAAAGTTCTGAATTTTAAAATATGTGTAATTAACTTCTGTACTGTAAACAACAGAAATTTGTGTTCCTGGGTGTCTCGATCCGTACAAAAGATGCAGGAATGTACATCTGGTACTTCTGTTTGGCTGCCATCTGCTTTTCTTTTTGTAGCTAGCTATCAATTTCATTTATGTAATGGAATTTTATCCCTGAGTTTCCCACCAAAGCAAGCAGGGGAAAAATTACAGACACAAAATAAAATTTTAATACAAAAAAAATCATGTCAACAAATATAGCTGGCAAAATTTGTTGGGTTCTTATTTGCCAAGATTAACAGGCTCTTCAAATATTACAAAAAGTGTATTTTCCATCGGAGTCCTTTATACACACTAAGAAAAGTGTATATGCCCACAAAAAGAAAAAAAAAAATGCATGATCTGTAGAAGGGCTGTCTTACATGAACATTCTCATTTTTGATCAGCACTTGTTCACTGGAAGGTTATTAAATTTGGGGAAAGGCTTGGAGGCATTTTCAGTGTTACATCACAGGTTCCCTCCACTGATACACCAGCACAGCAATGTGCTGTCAGGCAATCCTGATGTCTTGGGTTAATTTCCTTACTAAAAGATAACCAAAAAGCTCTTTTGTGAGAAAGATTAGGTGAGGTCAACCTGGAACTTCAAAGGGCTGTGGAACAGGAGGGGTTGGAGAAGCTGTGCAGATGCAGCCAGATGCATCTGTGTGTGTGCTCCCCCAGAGCCCAAGGACCTGCTGGGCTGCAGTTCATCCCATCCCAAAGAGCACACCTGGGAGACATGGCAGGATTCCACTAACACACTCCACTTAGCAACTCAACTGATCAGAATTCAGTAATGTGAGAGTTTGCTCTGTTTGGAGCCACTAAGAGCCTGGTATGAAGATGTGTTTTAGAGACAGGTTGCTCACCCAAGCTTGAGAAACGTTGCTACTTTTACTATTGAGGAAAACCAAATATTTAGTAACAGCTTGAAGTTCCCAATTTCTCTCTGAAGAGGTTATCAGCAGGAAGAGAGCCTTTAAAGGTCTACATGCATTTGATGGGGAAGATGCTGGCTGATCTCAGCTTAACTAAAAATCAGCAGGAATTTTTTTTGGTTTTTTTTTTTTTTTTGTTTTTTTTCTTTTTTTTTTGTTTGTTTGTTTTGACTGAGTAACAATAAAAGATTCTTGCCCAAGACCCTGGCTGTGAGAGTACATTATGGAAAATGCATTGACATTCCAACTACATTAATCATTTTAACAGGAAGTCAGACAGACAGACACCAGGGACTCTCCTTGTTGGAGCTTCTGTGTTGGGAAAGCACTCCAAGTGTTCTCCAAACACCCTTTTGAACAGTAGTCTTTTGCATCACAGCTACAAGGTAAAAACTATTTCAGATTAGCTGCAAACCCAGAATCTTCCACAGAAAATTCCCTCTCTTTTATGTGTCAGGGGACACAAACTTAGAGAGCCCATATCAACCACTGGACAGTGGGCAGCTCCTGTGCCAGCACAGCTCCAGAGCACGTAGAACTTTTTGCATCTGAGTGACAACATCTACTTCATCCAACACTCAAAAACCCTTTCACTGAGGAAGTTTCTCTTAATATCCAATCTAAACCTCCCCTGGTGCAACTTGAGGCCATTTATTCTTATCTGCACCAGTGCAGCTGGGAAAATAAACATGAGAGAATGGCCCATGAGAAGCAGTCTCACTACAGCAATCCATGCAGCAACATGCAAAATACGTCCCAGCTCTGCCAGAATGGCATTCAGACTGTTTAAGCCTTTGGAGATAATCCTATATTTCCATTGAACTGCAAACACAGGGTGAACAGACTATTTGTGTCCCTTAAGACTTCAGACAGTACCAACAGTTCATAGCTTTTAGAAACCTTGGGAGGGGAATGAAGTGGAAATAACTTGGGTCCTGGGAATAACTGTGCTTTGAGTGCTCTCTCCTCTCTGCTGGCTGTACAACAGCCTTGGGAGCTGTGCACAGGACAAAGGTTGGATGTTGGATGCCAGAAGACAGACTCACAGAGCTGCTGAGAGACACAGGGCAGCTTCACACGCTGGTGAAAGACCATCGCAGCCATCAGCTGGCTGGCAGCCTCAGAGTACCGGGCTCAGAAACATCCCTGCATCCCTCCTTCCCTAAGTGAAGGCATAGGGAGAGCTCAGATTGCCTCCCTTTACCCAGGCAGATTTGGCAATCTTGCTGACTCTCCTGTCAGCTCAGCTACTGCCAGGATAAATGTCAGTGCTGGAAGCAAATTGTTCTGTTCCCCCTTCCTCAGACCAGAGGGAGGTGATAGAGCAGAGCCTGAGGCAAGAACAGAGCTGGGTGATGTTGGGATGGATGGTGGTGAGGTGGAGCTCCCACTGCTCACTGACAAGGGGTGGGCTTGGCAGAGGTTGCATTTTTTGAGGAACTGAAGATACCCAGATGTTTGGAAAATTTTCTTTTATTTACAAACACCAAACCGTTTCACTGAGAATGTCGTACTGAGCTTTCCCTTAAGAAGTGTGGAAATGTTTGTTTTTATCTGGGGGAATACTGAAAAATATATGTGCCTCTAGTTCCAAAATTGGCAGTTTTGTTTCAAAACAACAGCCTATAGGAGGCTTAGCTTCAAACTGCTATGTGACTTCTCTCTCTCATGGGTTTTTTTTTCCAAAATCAAAAAAAATCATTTTCTTCCATAATTCAAAAAAATCCCACTGTACTGGGTAATGCTGTGGCAGTGGCTGCTTTGCTCCACTACCTTCACCACTCCTCCCCCCAAAGTTACAGTGCTTTCCTTGGTCTTTGTCTCACTAATTTTCAGGTGTAGTTTGGGATTCCTTATGTTACTAGGTCTGTACTAACTAGCACCCCTGAGCCTCTGAGATGAAGAACCATAAAAAGAAGTCTCCTTTGGAAGAATCTTGAGGAAAAGGCTAGGAAGTCTCCCACATCCTCATCAGAGGCACAGCTGGAAAGGAACAGTTTTCTAGTCTGCTTTTGGCAGAGACGCCGTGCTCCTAGATGTAAGTGCTCACAAGTAGGGTTATCTTTTCATCTTAAACCACTGAACACTGAGATAAACTTCAAAACAATCACCAGTGTGCTTTAGGGGATGCCTGTGGAGCACTGATGCAGGAAACAGGTGTTGAGCCCAGTTAAAGTCCCAGGTATGAAGGAGACACTGTAACAATATTTTAAGGTTTGTTGTCCTTTGAAGGGTTCTGTCTTCTGCTCTGTTTCTTCTTTGATAAAAGCTTCTGCCGCTCTCCTGAGAAAATGGAGCTAGCAAAGGCATTAGATCCCCCCATTTTGAAGTTCATCACATTTCATGAAGTTCTACATGACTTTTTGTGTGGATTGGCTTGGACTTCACTCCATGGATTGTGTCCATGCCTCAGCAATATCAGGAGCAGCAGAGAGCCCTTGTGCAGCAGCTGGCACTGGTAAACAGCTGCAAAAACACTCCTGGCACATATTGAAGTAGCTTCAGTAGCTTCCCTGCAATGTCTTCATTGCAGGAAGCCAGCATTTCAGACATCTATCAATATGCTCCCCTTGTGGGATTTTGCAATTTTCATTTTACTCCTGCATGGATGTTTAGCCAAGAAAATGAAGTTTTGGGGTTTAATCCTAACTCATTTCATATCTATCAATGCAGAGGAATGTAAGCAGTCAGAGGTTACAATGAGTTCGTTTCTACATAGCCAAGTCAAGCACCCTCTGGTTCTGCAGAAATCAGAGCAGATTACCTCACCAATGGCCACCAGCTTTATCTTTGTGTTTCTTGAAGAGCAGGACACATTCCACAGCCTGTAATAAACCAGCTGAGCCATGGCAAACAAAAAGCCACAATACAAAACTGTATTATTGTACAACTTGAAAAGCAGACCATGAAAATGACTGTCTAGGACAGAGGCTACAGTCTCCTGTGTTGCTGACAGCTTCTAAATAACCTAAATTACTCAGCCCTTTGAGAACAAAATTAAAAGATAGATTCAAAGGGGGTTGGAGGGATGTTAGTCCAGGTAACTCTGCTAGTGAGCAAAGAAAGGCTCCATTCTTCATCATTTGGCTGAACTGAGCCTCATCTTTTAAGTGCTGGGAAACCTCTGAGAAACTTTTCAATAGGTCTCTGGCAGCTGGTCCCGAGTGGTGTCCTTTCCAGAGGAAAGGCACTTGTCAATGCCAGGGAACAGGTCCTGTTGAGCCATCCTTCCAGACCAGTCCCACCAATCACTGCCTTTTCAGCCAAGCCCTTCATCACTTTGGGCTATTGTGCTGGTTTGGGTTGGGGTTGAGTTAACTTTCCTCAAAGTGCCTGGTACAGGGCTGTGTTTTGGATTTGCTTTCTGCACAGAACTGTAAATAAATCAAATAACTCGACTCTGTGTGTGGATTGGCCTCTTGCACACTGGGTGAAAGACAGCATAAGAAACTATTTTGGAACAACAGCAGCCTACATTTGCTGGTGAAGAAGCACCATCTTCAGATAAATGTCACACACGTGGATTGTCAATGGATGTGCTGCAGTCACCAGGAGCACAGGAGGGATTTTTCTGGACAGTGCTGAAATCTGCTTGTGCACCTTATACACCACATTAGCCCACTGCACATGCACTCACCATTGCTTCGACTCAGCACAGAGGCCCTGTGTAGTACAGAGCTGAGTTCCCACCCCGACTTTTCCAGGCAGGAATAATGACCCCTAGAGAAATGGGGTCTGGTGATGTTGTGATTGAAGCTCCCCACATAGTGCTCCATTTAACTTGTTCCCACAGCACTCCATTTGTTTGCTTCCTCACCCTTTGTTGTGTGTCCAGGAACGATCTGAGCACAAAAATGCTCTCTCTATATGTTTATAACAATAAAGCCAGTGCCAATCAGCACTTCAAAGCTGCCCTCTCCAGGCAGTGCACTTCACAAAGACAGACCTTCCTGCCAGATAACCCCAGGTCCATTTCACAGGTTCACCAGTGCTCACAGGCTGAGCAGACCTAGGAGGCTCCAAGCAACAGGTCCAATTCCACCCAGGAGATGCAGCATCCCATGTACACACATTTCTATGGAATTCACAGAACATGGTCATGCTGACCCTTAGTCCACATCCACAACCCAGATGTCTTGACAATGGTCAAGAAAATCTGGCAAAGAGACAAATGTCTTGGAGGTACAAAGTCCCTGGAAGGTTTGTGGACAGGTAGATGACACTGTCTCTATTCCCTCTCAAGGCCACCAAGAGGAGTCACACACACAGCTGCTGAGTCTGATGCCAGCAGCTATCCAAACATGATCTACCTAGACTAATCTTGCCTAAATGACAATCCAACAGCCTTAGGGAGGTACCACAGAAGAGAGATGAGGATTTACAGGGAGGTCACAGGGACACAGAAGAAAGCCAAGGTGCTGTGACGGGCAGAAGGTACAACGAGGAGCTGGTTTTAACATGACAGAGATCAGGGAGACACACTGGGCGCTGGAAATGCAGCACTGGGATTGCTGGGCTGTCATGGGAGCATCACAGGACATGGGTAGGAGATTGAGATTGCTGTGGTGAGGAGATCATAAATCCCTGGGGGACAAAAGCATTGTGAAACAACTTCTATCCATATTACATCATGTACTTTAAGGTGTGATTTGCCACCAACAAGGAACCCAGCACTCATTTGCACTCTTGGGTGACAAAGCACACAGCCCTGGCACAGCCAAAAGAGCAGATGCAAAGTCCATATGGGAACACTAAAGAAGTTAAACCCAGTGTCCACGCTCTGTTGCAGAAATACAAAATATGTGTGGGCACCTCACCTCGGCTGTGGCGTTGCCCATCTGCTCTGCTCCGAATGGGACAAACCCCACCAGACACAGTGGTGGAGTCAGGACATCTTTGGGGGGCTGAGGAGGCAGGGACATGTCAGCTGCTGTCCCTGGCAGCCAGGGTGGCCCAGGTGCAGTAAGTGCAGGCAGCCAGGGGCACCTTGCAGCAGATGGAGAGGACAGTGGCCATGGGGAGGGCTCTGCTGCTGCTCAGCACCATGGGCTCAGTCGAGAGGGACTGAGCAGGGTGGGGAGCACAAACAGCTCTTCCTGCAGTGCAGGCAGGCTTAAACAGCCAGGCAGGCAGAGCCTGTGTGCCCACCCAGCCCGTCTGCCTGGTGATATCTGGGGCAGCAGGGGCTCAGTCACACTGCCCATACTGTCACTTTGCCATGTCTCACCCACTGCACTTCCAGAACAGGGGGTTGTGGCCCTGCTTCCCCACATGTTGTTGCTGCTTTGTGGTCATTCAGGCAGCTGTACTCGCCCTTGTACCGGGCAGCTGCAGGTTTGCCCAGCCTCAACACAGCTGGTGCTCTGCCATGGCAGGCTGGGCTCATCTGAATCTCTGCCCACAGACACCACACAGCTGCCTTGGAGGCAGGGTACAAGGCATGTTACCTCACCCAGACGCTGAAGACAAAACCCATGTATTTTGATTCTGCCACTTTGGTAGAACATCAGATACGCTCCTCCAGACTCCTCATCCTCAGTGCTGTGCCTCAGAGGCACTCCAGTGCCTCATCATTTCTGCTTCCTCAGGGGCACCTCACCCAAATTTTCATCAGCAGACCTGAGCAGCGTAGTGGCACTGATCTCCTGGCAGCATCTCTCTGAGCACAGCACCAAGCATTTGGGGAGATGGGTATCAGCTCCTGCCCCGGCCTTCATCAGGACCATGATCCTCACTATGGTTTCGCATTGTTTTGTCATTCACAGTAGCTCAAAGGGGCATAAAAATCCACCAGCTCCTGGTGGAGGCACTTGGCACTCACTGCATGGTGGGGCCACCACCCAGTGGGCTCAGGGTTTATGTGCCCATGCTCCAAGAGATTCACTCTGATAGAAAAGCCAGCCCCAGCAGGGAAAATGAACAAATGGATAACCACCTGCTGAAGAGGAAAATGTTGAGACAACTGGGTGCTATGGCAATTAATATCCTTTCTTTGATCTCAGCAGTATCTTTGTACTGCATATAGAAAGCAAAGAGGAGAACAATAAAGCTTTATGCTAAGCCAGTGACTTTCTCAAATTCATTTTCCTGCTCTGTAATGGGAACAGAGGATTGAACCCCAGCCTGCATGAATGAAAAAACAAACAAAAGCAGAACTTCATTAAGTGATGAAAGTTGCATTTCCAGCCATTTATTTGCTTTTGCCTCCTAAGGGCCTATCTATGCATTGCATAGGAGTCTGTTGGAAGTACCTCCAGTAAAAATCTTTAGTCAATTTGTCTGAACTCTTATCATGATTAACAGCAGGAATAAGCAGCATTTCATCCACTTGGCGTCATTACCATCTCCTCACTTGTTCCCATGTCAAATTCTGGAAAAACTCAGAGCACTTTGCCCCAGAGTTCAGGAGATTCAGGCCCTGTTAATCCATGGGTGAAAAATTTCAGAAGAAAGGCCCTGGGAGGGTGATCCAGCTGCAGCCCTCCAAAGACTATTTCAGTGAGCACAGATAGAGCCCTGTCTTGTTTTTTATCACTCCATGTACATCCTGCAAGGTAAAATGACATGGGGAGTCCTGCAAAGTACAACCAGACCCACATCTGGTTACAAGCACCAAATATTGGATGTTTGTAGCATCCCAAGGAAAACTGGTGGCTGAAGGTATGATGAAGATTGAGACCTACCACTTTACACTGCTGCAGACAACCTGTGCCATTGCTTTCTCTGAGACGAAGCTCACCTGGGCTGTGTGTGACCTCCAAAATTGATGGCATGGCTGAAAAGAAAACTTGAGTCGCCACTAACTTTCCCCAAACCTAAACTTGCACTGTGTCCTTCCTCCAATACATCCTTGCCCACTTCAGTCTCCTGTGTTACCTAGGGGAAGGCATGGTTTATCCAGACACCCTGAGAGGCTTGCAACAGGGTTCAGCACACACACTGATGTTGCTAAGGCCAACCCTTGTGGGGATGGAGGGCTTCACACTGTGCAGCCACGCAGCTCCTCCAAAGCCATCCTGCTTTCCTCAGCCTCTCCAGGCCAGGTGTTAGCCTGGGAATGCAGCAGAAATCCAAGCTTTCTGTTAAGTCTCCCTTTTGAGGTAAAGTTACAGAATGTTTCCCAGCTCAGAAACCACACTTCCTCCTCACTGCACAGCAGTACCACCACTCCTGAGTGAGCACCTTAAGGAGTTTCCTGTGCAGAGCAGTAACTTTATTTCCAGTGCCTGCTGCCCACCCCCAGCGCTGACTGCAGGGACTGGGGCACAACTCGCACAGCCAAACCAGCAGCACTAGGGAAAGGGGCTGCTTCTGACCCTTGTTATGTGCCAGGGATGCCAAGGCAGGGTGGGAGTGACACTGCATTTTCCTTTTCTGGAACTCCAGGTCACCTACTCCATGACTTAGCTCCGGCGCCGCAGGTCTAAGGAGAGGACAAAGCCGGTTTGTTTTGCCATGGGCCCCCTGCCAGCTCTCCCTGGTCCAGGGGAAGCAACTCTGTGCCTTCTTCACCAGCCTCAACCACACTCCTGCACCAGCAAAGGCAGCTCCAGGCCTGCTGCTGCAGGGCCCAGGGACAAGGGCTGTCCCAGAGCCCATGGCCCCTGGGGGCTGCCCACCCTCGGCAGTGCCCTGCCCACATGGGAGCTGCAGGATGTGAGTGTGTCAAAGCTTTCTGCCACAGCAGAAGGGATTCAAACACTCGGGAATCATCCTACTGCAAGGCTAAGGCTGAACCACAGCAGTGCCAGCTCCCTGCAGAGACAGGGATTTTGAGGAGACTACTTAATACTCCCCCTTCTTGCAAAGCCATTGTTTTCATCCAGACCTAAGCATTCCATAGAGAAAAATAATTAGGTCAAAACTTTGCAAATATTTGGATGCTGCCTGACTTCTTACCTGGAGCATCTCCTCACATAACTGCATTTCCAAGCAATACTGGGAGACTCCCAAACACACAGGCAGCAGTAAGGCTGCCTGGTATCTATCACATGTTTAGCATCCCCAGTGACAGGATTATTAATTAAGTGAATCATGCTAATATTCTGACTGTTGCACACCTGTTCCCTAGCACCATCTGCAGGCAAACCTCGTCCTTCACCCCATTAAGTGGAAATAGTGCCTGGAGATCCAGGATGAGGAACTCCTCTGGAACACTCACTCAGCAAAGATCCAGATGTTTGGTGCTCTAAATACACGTTATAATAGAGACAAATTGTGCAAGTTTGGTTGATTTGCTGCAGGCTGAAAACTGTTTAGGAACACATGTTTAAACTTAATAAGGTGCTTCTAGTCAAAAGGCAGAACAGAGCTGTTCTGATAAAGACGGCAAAAAACCTCCTGACAATGTGGTTTCAAGAAACTGAGGAAGCCAATGTGGAGGAAAACAAAGCTTTAGGATGGGGCATCACTTACATTTCAAGCTTTGGCCCCTTGCCCCCTTAAGGTGATCATGAACTAAGTTAATGCTTGTGTATTTTCTTCATTGACCTGGTGAAACTCCTCAAAGTGAGAGAAAACCTCCACTTCCTTAGTGACCCTTAGAACAGCTGAGTGCCATCTAAAACCCACCTCATTCAGTTGCTGGTTTATAATCAACTAAGTTTTGATCAGTATTTGACAGGCCCACATCCACACAGGTGCCGAGGGTGCACCAGATTCAGTTTTAGGGCACTGGACAACATAGCTGAATGCACAGAGACCACCTCCAAGATATCAAAAAGTTGAGCTTGTCTCTCTTTCACATACTGTATCTCCTGATACTGAGCAGTCAGAGGAGCGAGTCCTTGAACTAAGACCAAACACAGGCTTTTTTTTTTTTTTAAACACAATTCAAAAAATAAAGTATTTTAAAAATCCATCTCAAAGTAGCCAAGATCTTAGCAACTATTACTTTATACAGAGGAAAAGGAGAGGAGTAGAAGGGCTATAATTCTTTCCTTCCACCTGTATTTTGAAAAGATGTTGCTTCTGCACTACTCAGAGTCCAGTCAGCACAGAACACAGAGAATATCCATCCAGCTGGGTTCTTTTAATGGCTCAGAAAGGGATGTGTAGTCTGCCAGTTGTAACAGGAGCTTTCTTATCATGACTGGGTCCACAACTTGTGACTTTCAGTCAGCAGAAATAAGGAGTGAAGGGGACATAAGCACTGTACAGTAGCCATTTCCCAGACTAGGAGCAGCTGGCAAGCACTCTGAGAAACTAAACTGACAATTTCATGGTGCTCTTCTTTACAAATTATTTGTTCAGAGACATGAGAGATGCAAAGGAACAATGTGTCTTTATCACATTCAAGAGATTATTATGGTGCACACCAAAGGCCTTTGAGAAATCTCCTATTTTCATCCTATCCAGCTATGTAACACTCCTTGCTCTTGAACTTCCAACTGCAAAACTCCACTTTAACACAAGATGTATGTTGGTTTTATTAATTACACCACCAGTAATACTTTCTGCAACATCATATATTTCAGTTTCTGAAACTATATCCGAAGAAAGTGCTGAAGTTTGGGGAATACTTTTAGTGCATTCTGTGTAGTCACTTCTATAACTTCTCCAACTGGAATTCCTTTAATTTTGGCAATGTATTCAGCAGCAATGTAAATATTTTTGGGTTCGTTTCTCACCTGAAAAACAAACAAAACCGACCAGATTACAGGCCCTTAGAGATCACAAGTGTTTCAGATTCATTACTTTCTGACACAACTTCAGCCACATTGTGGCACATGTGACAGAAAAATGACATGTATCCGTTGCTCTTGGATTAAGTTGCCTTGGTAGCCTCTTTCCTCTCTTGTAACCAGGTTTAGACTAGTTCACTATCCTGCGCCAGTAGCTGACCTCCATAAGGTTTGGGTTTGGATACAAACACACAGAAGTCCCTCCCTCCCATCATTTACCTGTTTTTCAGGCCCCAGAGCAGGAGAATCAGTTTCCAAGCACATATTTTCCAGGGGCAGCTGTTTCACAAGCTTCTGCTTCTTGAAGAAAATAAGACAGCCATTAAATGCTTTATGCACTTAAAACTGTGGGGGAAAAAAACATGAAGGGAGGATATTCCCTACATTTAAAGGCAACCTCAAAAGAGTTGGTTGCTACTGTTGGCATTTTATCAATGACTTCTGAATGGAAGCAAGAACACCAGGAGCTGCTCAAGAAGTCCCTTCAAATTAGGGTTCTCCTGTTTTCTAAATATTCAAAGTACTATTATCTCAATGCTGAATTCTTTGTTATTTATTAAATCACGCAGTTATATTGCAGTTATAGAGTTGCCAGTGCAATTCTAATTTGCTGTTTTCTGTGCATATAATATTTGTGTATTTTTTCCTCCTCTCTGCTTTACCCCTCAACCTCAGTTTGCTTTCCCTCCTCCTAAGTACCTAACCTCATCTCCATTTATATCCACCCCTCATGCTCCCTCCACTTAAATCAAGCTTTTTCCTCTCTTACACTTCCTGAGCTTATCACAGAAAGCAGTCCTATCACAAAAACTACTCCTTCTCTACATGTCATGCCCCTACTGTAACACAGTACAGTATCAGAATCTTCTGAAGAAGAGCTCACCGGAAACCACAATAAAATGAGAAAAAAAACCCCTTGTTTCTCAGGAATAGCTGAGCTGTTTTAGCCAGAATTCCCCCTCTGAAGTCCAGTTAAGGCAAAAGCCCCAGGGAGAAATTCAGCCAAAGTAAAAATGTGCAATGCACGAAGAAAGAGCAGACCTCAGCTGGAACCAGGACAAAATGTTACCTGTTCACTCCTTATAATGGAAGAAGGAATGGAGAAGTAGTATCCAGCTTTCACCCCTTCCATGGCTACAGAGGGCTTCCCATCAAAGGCATGGAGCAACACCTTGGTAGCACCTTGGAGGAACAAAGCAAACCACATCATCAGCAGGGTTACAGCAGGGCTGCCATGCCAGCATGTCCCATACAGGATTAACACAGGAACTCTGCTCTATTGCTCCCGAGTTAAATACACACAAACTGATGTGAGGACACAGCACAACTGGAGAAATCCTGTTGGCAAAAGCCATGGCACAGGAAATGCATTAAAAGCATACCTTGTTCCTTCAAGAGATTAATGGTTGGTCTTCCAGCTGAGCGGGAATGAACATTTCTGCACAGCAAGGAGAGGCCCAGCATTAGGAAATTTAGCCAAATACCTTTTTTTTGCAAATACAAACAAACTAACAGTATCTTGGGATGAAAATAATTAATCTGTATTACAACTTTTATCAAGAAAAAACCCTAGGGATGTATATATGAATCCTTTCAGGTGTAGTGAAGATATAGGAACAACATAGAATGGACAGGACACATCAGATGTCTGTAAAGAAGTGCACACATAAGGAAAATTCTATAATTAAATCTCAAACTGGAGACTGACAGGACACTTATGCCAGTTTAATCCATCTAAGAAAAGTTCTGTGGTCACTTATTAACCATAAATCCTGGGAAGTATTTTGACACATTACTGAGACCTGGCAAATTCTCCTTCTGGTATAAACAACACCTACAATGGCAAATCCAGTCTTCTTGCCAGCTCAATCTGCTTGATCAAAACCTGTCTTTGTCCTTCCTTCTGTTCATCGGTGCCGACAAATCTGGGAGTGAAATCCAGTCCAACCTACAGTACAAGAAAAGAAGGGAAAAGTTTTACAGACCTAACACTTAACAAAACTGTAATTAGACATTACAATACAAAGGCATAATGTGCTTCAAAACTGCAAAGCATTTCAAAATGTGTATACTAGAGACTGCACTTAAAATGAGCTCAGCTGCAGCTTAACTCAAACAAAGAATGCATTCTCATCCATAAGCTTTTAAACTATGAAAGCATTTGTGGGCAGACAGCTACTAACAAGGGTATTTAACATTTTAGTCTGTAACTGGTTTTCTGGGGGGTTATATTCTATTGAATACTATATCAGATTAAGTCTCAAATATGGATCTCCAGTATAAGTAAAATTTCTGACCTGAACCCATAGCTTTAGTCCAATCTCTAGCAAAAATTACCCATTAATTCTATACTTTTTTAATCTAAAAATGTTCAGGCAAAATTTAGTTTGTCAAAGCAGTCCCATTCCCAGTTAGATGAAGAGAAGTTCTCCATATACAGTACAACATGGCAAATTTAGCTACAAAACTCTGCCAAAACCTTCTTTTTCTGTAGCCAGTGCAGAACCAGATGTAAGTCCCTCTGTTACTAACACACAAATAGAGGCAGACTGCATCCTAAAGCCTCAATTCATTTATAAACAAATGTAAGACAGGAGACAACAGATGGATACAGATAGATGAAAGATTAAAAAAAAGAACTGCACAAGTCAGTGTGGTTTATTGAAATTACAGCTCAGCCTAACTTGTCAGAGAAAAAGGCAGGAAGGATCTGCCTTTGGGTATAACATGAGAGAGCATAAGTATGTAATCTTCCAATGACTCCAGCAGCATAAATTCCATCTACTTTCTAACAGCAATAACAAAGGAAAAGAAGGAATCAATCTATAAGGGAAAGCACATTAAGAGAACTACCAATCAGACTTAGTGCTTGTTCAGGCTGATAGCAATTCTTATCACATACAGAAAAACAATCACCGACTCAGTTTTTGTAATTCCAGTGACAGCTGCTGCTAGAGAGATTTAAACAAGTCACGGAATTCCACTTACTTCTCCAATCCCCACCAATTTGTCTTTGTAAAGTTCTATAAGAGGCAATGCAGCATCCAGATCCTGCAAGAATAAAAGATGTAACTCTCACTGCCCTTACAAGAGGAAAGGGTTATGAACCCAGCAGTATGATTAAATTGGTGTTTCCTTCACTGTTCTGAAATTCAATGCTTTAGAACTTGCCATTACTGTGAGCTGTGCAGTCAGATTTTAGAAGTCTGAAGGATTTCTCTTCTTTACTTAATAACCATTTCATTACATATCACATTCTATCTCTCTAACTCTCTCTCTCTCTATATATATAAACCTTATCCTAAATACTCCTAAGCCAACTTTTCACAGTAGCAGCAGAGGTAATTAAAACAAGGCCCATAAATAGCTTAGTAACATTAAATGGCTGCAGACAGCTCCCTGAGATTTTTAGGATAAGGCCACAAACAGTTGCCTTCCAGTTCCCATGTTAACAAAGGAACATCTGCACATGCTGTTTGCTGTAAGCAAAGCACGCTTGGGATTTTCAAGACCATTTCACTGCAGTAATACAGCCAGATGACTCCAGTGAACAGTTCTGCTTTCAGGAGTAACAGGGACAAATGGATGTGCTGAGAGAGCCTGGGATTTGGCCCACTGGGTCTCCTGCATTACAGAGCACAGAAAAACCACTGGGCAGACCTGAAAGTAAATCAAGCAGACCGGAGCATCCTGTCGTCTGTCCTGAAAAGTCCCAGCAATATTTTAGAGGCCGCGTTTTACCTTCAAAGTAACACTGCGCTGCTCCTCTGGAGAAATCTCTTGAACGGGGTGAACTCCCAGGCATGGCAAGACAAACCCTGGGAATCTAGGCACGGAATAGATAGCGAGAGTGTGAAAGACCACAGAGAGCCTGAGTTTAACGCCAAGAGCCCACAGAGAGCCCGGGTTTAAAGACAGGAAGGGCCGGCTTGACTGAGGAGGGCAGCGCATCCCCCGTCAATGCCCAATGCCCACGGGCGGGCGCCCGGATCCCCGCCGGCCTCGCACCTCTCGGACAGCTCCACGACGCTCCGGAACTCGCCCGCCCGCTCCGACACCACCACCAGCGCCGACACGGCCGCCTGCGGCACACAGAGAGCCCCGGCCCGCTGAGACCGGCGGGGCCGCGGGGCCGCGGGCAGAGGG
>VWZP01002402.1:71832-103831 GCA_013396995.1 Dicaeum eximium | reverse complement strand
GCTGCTGCTCGCGGCGCGGGCTGGGCGCGGTGCTGGAGCTGTGCGCGCCCTTCGTGCGGGCCCTGGCGCAGGGACAGCCCGGCGGGGCCGCCGCCGAGGCAGACGCGCTCTGGGTGAGCGGGGAGCGGGAGCGTCCTGTGCCGGCACCCGGGCGGAGAGGGCGGCTTACCCGGGGTGGGCCCCGGGCAGGGCGGTGAGGCGGGACGGGCTTTTCCTGCGGGAGGGTGGATGGATTCACGGATGGAGGCATCGATGGATGGATTCTCAGTCTGTGCCGTTCCTTGCAGAACTTCGAGACGGCCGTGCGGGAGAACGTCACCATTAACGGGCAGCCCTGGGAGGAGGCCCCCGATGACTCCCGGCTGCAGAGCGGTAGGCGGCGGTTTCCATTCGCTTCCTGCTGGGTGGGTTTGTTTTGGTTTGGTTTGATTTTGCCCTGAGGTAGAAAGGGTCCGATTGAAAGGGGAGGTTCTGACTTGATGTAAGGAAGTGAAAACTCATTCTTAGGATAGCAGAGCATTGGAGAAGGCTGCCCAGAGCTTGTCTCCAGCACTGGAGGCTTCCAAAAACCATCCGAACAAAAGTGTTCTTAGCAACCTGTTTTAAAATGGGCCGTGACCCTGCTGTGAGCAGGAGGCTCTGGAGGGCACTTCCAGCCTGAGTGTTGAGGGCAGTGACCAAGAACTATCAAAAGACCCTAGGAGACTGTCTGTTGTTGCTATTTAATATACAGCTTAACTGTTGGAAAATTATGGCTATATAAATATATGTAATAGAAACAACGTATTTATAATTACTGTCTTTTGAATAATAGTAGTGGAGATTCTTGGTAATTTGGTGTCCAAAGAAAATTTCAGTGCGGTTCATTCACTCACCTGTGTTGGCATTAGGAGCCCTTTGCCTCCAGCTTAATGCTTTTTTTGCAGTTACATGGAGCTGAAAATACAGATATTTTGAGATAAGTATGGAGCTGTTGAACCAAAAACATTGAACTGTTTTTTGGTTAGGAAGCTCTGAGCAGTGTGATCTAGTTGAAAATGCTCATTGCAGGGGAGCTTGGACCAGATTACCTTTAAAGGCCCCTTCCGACCCAGACTGTTCTCTGATTCTGTGAAGTGTCTGCAGTTGTAGTTCTAGAATGATAAAATTCCAGCTACTTTGACTACAAAGAGATACTGATCTCACAATGTATGATACAAAACTGAGACACTGTCATCTGCTCACAGCTGGCACAAAGCACGTGTAAGGAGTATATTGTGCTTTTTAATTTGATATAGATTTACTCATGTGCTTACCTCCGATCCAGTTTGAGGCACCAAGAGATCTGGCATTTTGTGTCTTTCATGTTTATGTTGGCCAGTGGCTTAAGTCTTTCCTGTCTTTATTTAAATGGCTTTGTGGTGATCTTAAAACAAACGACCAAAACAAACCCCCACAGACTAGTAAAACCTTGACTTTTCCTTTCTGAGTTTTGCAATCACTTGATTCTGCACGGAGTGACCCAGAGAGGGTGCTCAAAATCCATTCTTTACCACTGGATTGAAAACGTTGCATGGCTTGCAAGTTATACTCAACACATTAGTGGGAAGAGTGAATTTAAATGTTAAACTGTTTATTTGTGCTCTGTGTGATATAAAATCAGTTAGGCTTCCAGCTACTGTTTGTACAGTTGGAGTTTCTTTAATGCTTGTAAATCACATAGATAATCCATTTTTCTCCTTAAAAGATAGCCATTGCTTCATAAGACTTTCCTCACAGATTCAGAGTTCACAGGGAAATACATTTTTCATTTTTTTCCCTGGATGATTCTCTGCCTCCCTCCCCCCCAGATCATTTAGTTAAAAATAACTGGCCAACATCAAGTTATGCTCCAATCTCTATACTGCCTTAGCAAGGAGATTGAAGACATACATTTATCTCTCTTAATAATCGTGCATGATTTTTAAAATTTGAGATCTAAAGCTTCTTTTTCTTGATAAGTTTGTCTCAAAAAAAAAAGGTCTGAAGATTCCACAGTAACTATGTGTGTTTGTCACTTTCAGATTCCAGTACTAAAGTTCTGGAGGATCAGTTTGATGAATTAATAGTAGAGACAGCAACCAGGCGTAAACAGTGGCCTAAAAAGATCCTGGTGCATGCTATCCAAACCATGAAAGCAGAGCAAGAGATGTTGGTGAGTAACCTAAGGCTTTCAGAAAACCTTTGCATTAAGAAATCAGTCATCCAGTGTTGACCTTTAAGTGCCTTCCCATGGTTGATTTTGATTCTTTATCATGAAATGAAATTGCTTTTTTTCATTAACTGGTTCTGCAGTAACTAAAGGGGTTAAACTTAGTAAGTTTACTATGTAACTGCTAAGTGTTGCTACAAAGCATTGTGACTGTGTCAGAATTGGGTCTGTGGCATGAAGTAACTGGAGCAGATTGCTTCAGCCTGGCGACTCAGGATTTATAAACCAGTAGGCACCTATTTATCTTCTGAGTTCCTCAAGTCCTTGCCCAGGGCCTGCTGGAGGTACTAAATGTTACACTACATACAGATAGATAGTATCACGTGCAGTGTATGACTTAAAAAAATGTCAGTGACTTCCTAAACACTTTTTGGAGCTAGTAACTACATCAAGTAATGACTTTCAGTAAAGCATGAAAAAGAAGACAGTGTGGATTAATGAATCAGCACAGGAAATTCTGTGGGATTTTTGACACACAGTGTAAAGTAATTACTGGCATTAAACAACCCAGTTGTGTCCTCAGATGCTAGATTTCTTCCCTGAAGTTATGGTAGGCCTACCTTTTGCTTACCTCCTGATTAATTAGGATTCCTTTGGCAAAAAACAAGAGGCTGAGGCAGAGTCAAACACTGGCACAAGCTGCCCCATTAAACTGTGGAATCTCCATGCTTGGAGAGATTCAGGGAAATACTCAAAAGTTGACTGGATGAGGCTCTGAGCAACCTGCCCTAGTTGGCCCAGCTTTCAGGAGGGTGATTAGAGATCCTTTCCAATTTCAGCTGTTCTATACTAAAGAAGACAGGGATTTTTTTAGAAAGTTGTGTGGGAGCCTGCATTGCATTTCTGAGGACTAAAACTGGCAAATGTTAATTCTCTGGGTTAGCCAGGCAGAGATGATTTACAGTAAAGAGAAGTGCACGGATACACTTTTGTCTTACACCTGAGGTATTTCCTAACATATATTGCCTTTTGTGAACTCTCCATTTTGTCAGTAGATCAAGTATGTAAAACAAACAAAGAAACAAAATCAACTAAAATAAAATATGCTATTGCATAACACCAAGATTTAACAAGACCTTTTAATCTTTCTGCTACCTGAGTCCCACAGTGGATTAGTTATTTGGAATGCCTCTCATGCTACTTTTTTTATCTTCCTGATTTCTTCAGAGTTTACACCACCACAACTAGATTATTATTTTAATTAAAATCGTCTGCAAAAGTTTAGTTTATCCCTGTAAGAATATGTAAAAATATGTGTAAGAAATATGGAAAGCTTAGTTTATATCTGTAAATGGTCCTTATTTTTCATCTATCAGCTATTTCTGCAAAGGTACCAGTGATTTCTTTGGTTTTGGTTGAGGATTTCTTGTGCTCTTTCATTACCATAGCTAATTGTGTGATGCTTTCTGAGGCATAAAGAGCAGCCATGAAGGTGTGGTTTATCTGGAGAGAACCATTCATTTATTGTGGTGATCTCCTTGTAGCTGCCAAAGCAAGAGGTCATCCTGTTGGTTTTCAGTCAGTATGTTCTGTAGAGTTTGAGGCTAATGCAAGCCACGTTTGTTCTCCTGCTTGGAGCTGTTACTGCAAAGTTGGTGAGAAGTTTCACAGTGAACTGTGAAAAAATTTCTCTGGCAAAACTACAGCAAGGAATAATTAGCTTTCCCCTACTTGCTTTTGCTTGAAGAAGGTTGAGGGACAGCTCCTGAAGTGGAGAACACTAATTTGCAGATGTTCTAACTTCTGTTCCCTTGGCCTTGCTTTGTTTCCTTCTTCCCTGTTAGCTGCTTCTAATTCCACCTTTAATGTAATGTAATGTATGGATTGTATTCAGTTATTATTTTTACTTCATATCTCAGTTAACTGATGTAAGGTCACAAGACTCACAGTTTGTGAAGCAGAGTGTTCTTAGTTCTGTATAAGTAATTGCAGGGCTAGAGTGTAACTCTTTAAGTACTTTTCCTTTTCTTAGCTTTTTGTCTTGATGTACCCTTTGTTGGAGTTTGTGGCTCTGTGGAAGCATGCTGGTTCTGTGACTGGCTCCTGAGCAGCTCGAGCAGCTCTTTTCCCTCAGTCATGCAGCAGGTGGCAATGCTTCTTCCAAAATGCCTGGATGTCAGTTCTCATGCTTTAATAATTAGAAGTCTGCAAACTAAAGCAGATTCTGGGGATGTGTTTTCAGTGAGTGTAACTGTGTTAACCAGAACACTTTTCAGTAACTAAGTGTCCATAATCTGTACCTCTAATACATTCTTGACCCAAATAATTCTACCACCATCTCCATTGTTCTGACTGCTATATGTATATTAGATATATTAGATATCTGTTAAACCAAGGGGATATTTCACAATNTTTTTTTTTTTTTTTGGAATATATAGAAGCTCTACCAGCCTGTGGTAAAACCAGCAGAGATAAGACCTCAGCCTTCTCAAGGTAAAGATTTTGTGGGGAGGGCAGCTGTACTGAGGAAACACTACCTCACTTACTGGCTGTAAATGTTTAAGGAGTTTTTTTTCTTTTAAGCTTGTTTTAAATTGGCTGTTTATAAATTAACTAAAAAGCTATAAGTTTGTCATAAGTGAATGTATTGCTGCCTAAGTTTTACCGTGTCCATTTCTCTTGCTCTGAGTGCTGCCTGCAGTTAGGCACTGTACTTGAAGGCAGAAAGCTGGCAAAGGCCTCTGTGTGTGTATTGGGGAGAAATTGTCATACAGCTGCCCCCAGAAGGCTTCCTTACTTCTTTCCTTCATCACTGGTGGAGGCAGATGGGGAACTGCATGGATCACTGACATTATACTTTGTCTGTTCTTGTGTTCCTTTTACACAAGTACTAGAAGTGCTTCAGCCTCTCTTCCTAATCAGTCAGTTCCTTCAGGGAGTTGAAAGCTGTTGTGTAGGACTCAGTGGTGGCAGTGCTGACTCTCCTGAGTTGCCAAGTAGGACATGGATTTCATCCTGCCTGTGTCACTTGTGAGGGTTGATGAAGGAACAGAGCTGCAAATAACATTCTAAGTTTGCTGCATGCTTTGGAAAGATGCCTTGGAACTCCTTGGAACAAGTTGGTGGATTTTGCAGTGGATGATTGGGATGTGCTCTTTTGAGGCTGGCCTTAATAAATGGGAAGTTTTGTATTGCCTGTTGTTAATTATTGAGAAATGACAGAATTCAGCAGTGCAGTTATAATTTGTAAAGTGAGAGCCCTCACCATGAATTGGTGCACATGATGTAACGAGCAGTGGTACTCAGAGTTTGAGGAGCTGGGCTGAATCTTCCAGTTCTCACCCTGCTGATCTGACTTCATTCTAAACATAATTTCCTCTTTGTAGATGGGAGACATGTCTTCAGCAGTGCCAGCCTGTGCAGCAAAGCAGCCAGTAGGAGCAGGACAGTGGTCACTTTATATCTGAGTTCCTTTTGGTTTCTAGTGCCCAAATCCAGGCTTTTCTGATGTCAATCAACTACTTGCAAGTTAGTAGCAGCTTGCATTATGATACTGTGGTTCTGGGTTTGGTAACAGCAAAGTTGTAGCAGGGATCATGGAGTTTATGGAGAATGTTGGTATTATGTAGTCTTTGGGAAGTTTATGTATCCCAGTTTAGCAAGTACAGTGGCCAGAAACCAAAAATGTTTCGATTACTCAATACCTTTCATTTCCTTGTTTCATTTCCCTATGTTTTGGAAAGCCTTGAACACTGAGGAATATAATGCCATCTATGTCAAGCCAAACTCTTGCAGTCAAACTTCATTTGACTGTGTATCAGTCCATCTGTACAATGATCCAAATAATTATTCCTACTTTTACTTAACTCCATCGTTACCATCTCATAAGGTCACCAGCCTCCTCATCCTAATACTTTATTGAAAAAATGCTTCATTGTAGACATATCCTTATAGAGAATGCCCTTCCCTAGGGCTCTGTGATGGGTTTAAAGAGGTTGCTTCTGGATTGCCAGTTCTTCAAACTGAATGATGGTGCACTTTAGTGTCCATGTTCATGTAGGGATCATGTGTTCCTGAACCAGCTCTGACCAGCACGTTGGACACATGGACAGCTCAACAAGCACCATCTCTTGGTGGTTACCACGTTTCAGCAGGGAATCACTGTAGCCCTGAGCTAGAATGCAGTAACTGATTTCAAGATACCTTCAGCAGCACTAATAAGACTGACTTCAAAGCAGAATGCTGTGTTTAACCCTGACAGAGTTTAGGGGTGTGTGCACCACCTGACACTGTGTCCTACTGCAGGCACTGGTGAAACCCTACAGAAAACTAACAGTAGTGGAGGAGAGACTCCTTACTTCCCAGAAGCATGCTAGTCTGGTCATTTTAAGTTTTGTGGATGGAGAACATGCAAAACAGTTTCATAATAGCCTAGAGTTTAACTCTTGAATACAGAATTAAAGTATTGGTGATCTAATAATATTGCTACTACAATCAAATATATGCTTTATTCCCCCTGGTGTTCTGCACCTGCTGCCTGCTTCAATATTCCTGAAAGCTGGGGGTTTTTTTCTTTCCTTATTAGCACAGCAGAATTAATGCAGTTCATGTTATTTATGCTTGGTTCTTTTTGGTGTTAATGCTTGGTAAGTTAAGCCAGAAGAAAAAAAAAAGTAGCCTTTATTGTAAAAGCCAACTGATCAGAGATATAGGATGATGTATTTGCCCTCCTTAAAATGGGTTTTCTAAATCTCATGTTCTCCACAGTGGTGTTTATTATCTGTGTTCTGTGTGGTTTATATCAAATGTAATATGACCTTAAAAGTTTTGAAAACAAATCTTTTTGTGCAATTATTTCTTTACAACTGTTCTCTTATTTCAAATACTGGCTTTGTGTTTTCTAGTTAAGAACTTAGGGGCTTTCTGTAGTTGAGACTGCTAACCTCTACTGCAATTTGAGTGATAAAGAGTAATACTAGTAAGATAGACCATGCCAGCTGTCATCCTCAGTGTTGCAGTGAAAGGGATGAGCTGCAGGCTTAGGTTTTATACAGGGTTACTGTATATAAATATATACGTATACTGTGTATACTGTATATAAATACTGTATATACAGGATTTACTGCTATATAGCTGCTGTATAATACAGTATTTACAGGATTTACTGGTTTTCTGTCCATTCTCTGATCATGAGTAATGGGGGAAAGAGTTATGTTTCAGAAGTTGATTTGGGCTGTGTTTGTCTGTAGATGCTTACATCGCAGATCTGAAGCAGGCGACAGAAGTGGCATCCAGACAGATCAGCGAAGCAATGCAGGTGAGACCTCTGTGTGCTCCAAGAGAAACATGTTTTTATCTTCTTGGTCTGGTAATATGTCACAAAACAAGAGTTCTAACTCATCTTCCTTGTAGTTTGGTAGAAAAAAGCTTGTGTGTGTACTTATGAAGCAGGTGAAGCATTGTGTTTGTAAAGCAATTCCCCTCACGTGGTACTAAGGGTACCTGTGGCTGTAGAAAATACTTCTACTGAGATTTTGGAACCTGCAGCCTCTGAAAAACAACATCTTTTGAAGACCTGTACAACTTCATCTGCAGCATGACATTTGTTGCTTCAGTACCTGCTTAGGCATCAGCTGTGGTGTTCCTGTGATACTGCCTGAGCTTAGAGATGTCATGGGGGAACACTTCAACTTGGCATACTCTTTGCATGGCATCTGAGGGCAGACACCTCACTATTGGGGTGGTAGCTCTGTGTTCACAGCCCTCACCTGCCATCCTGAGCATTGTCTCTGCAGACACTGAAGCTTTTGTGCCTGTCAGAATCTCATTAGCATACTGCATGCCTAATAACCATTGCTTTTCCCATGTAACTTGAGATACTTGGGTTTGTTTTTGCAGTCTATTCCAGCACTCATAGAAAAAGCAGAAGGTTTTTCCCAAGCATTAACTTTGCAACCAACCTTGGAACTCTGCAAGCTGCGGCAAGAAGTCTTTTCTGGTTGCAAGGCAAAGGAGGAAAACAATGTCCAAAATTTAATACCACCAGGAGAAGTCACACCAACAGGAACTGATTCCAGTAAAAATCCTTATGTTTTGCTGAAAAGAAGAAAAGCTGCAGATTCCCCTGAGAGAAGGCGCTACCCACTGCGGCGGAGGAAGATCACTCTCAGTGCATGAATTTCTCATTTTGTGTTTTCACATTGGAATCTCAGTTGTACTTTTGTTCCATGTGTTCCATCTTTTTTCTTAGAACTCATCTCCCCTCAGTGCTGTACGTGGGAGCTTAGGCATTCTTTCATTAGTCTTTGAGCTCTTAAATATTTCTACTTTTGCTGTCATGCTGATGGTATATGAGAGCCTACACGTACCAGTAGCATTCAATATCCAGCAAGTGTATTTGCCATTTAACTCATTTTTTGGTCTTATATTGCAGTTTTTAGCTTGAGTCCTTGTGCTTCTCAGAGTTCGTGTGCATGCTTTATGTATGTGGGCAGTCTTTTAGGAAACCACTAACTGCTCGTTTACATTCAGCATGTCTCTAAAGAGGTTGGAGGATGTCTAGTTCTCCTAATGCACCTTCATTAGTTACTGAGGCAGGTGGCTTTTATTTTAATGAATTAATTTGACACTGCAGCATATTGAAATCACCAGATTTGATGCAATGTTGGAATTTTAAGGAAGTCCATGCACACATGCGACATTAGTGCCTGCTATTCTACTTTTCCTAAATGTAGGTCATCTAGGCTTATTTATAGTCATGTTTGTTGAAACTTGGATTTTTAATAATTGTGTGTATTTACTTGCAGTGTGCTCTTCTGAACAGGAATTCAACCATCAACATCTTAGGGTCTGATATTTCATTTCATGTAATCAAATTATGCAGCCTGGGGTTTTCCTGAACAATGTTTCTACCCATGAAAGGATCCTGACTTGGGTTGTGTTTGCATTTTTGTTGACTAAACTTTAAAGATCAGTACAGGCTACCAGTAAATGGTATTCACTTGAGATAGCTTACTTTTGTTTTCTTTACCATTAGTTCCTAGGAGATTGCACTAAATTGAGCGTTGTGCCTTAACCATTTATAACTTTTTCTAGTTTATGGTTGCATGTGCCTGCAGTAAATACTCCCGTCTAGAATGTAACATATTTCTTACACAGTAAATGGAGGGGGGGTTTAGAAGCTTTGTTAATGACATGTTTGGTGCTAAGAAGACAGGTCCAACCTAATGTCTAAGAGACTGAGAATTGTCAAGAAAACAGATTTTAGCATCATTTATTTTGTAAAAGTGAGCATCTGTACTGAGACTTTGTATATGTAATCATATGTAAATATTTTTCCTGTCCTTGTATATACAAATGTGTGTTTTTATATGAAGTAAATTAAATAAATTAAGGAAGATCAAAGCTTCAGATAATATTGTCAGTTCTAATCCTGGAATGATGGTGGCTGAGCAGTGAGCGTACTTCAGAGGACATCTGTGTTAAATTCTGCCTTGAGTAACTGAAGTAGTTCCACTTACTGCCTTTGAACTCACACGTGTTATTAATCTCGGGGCTACAAAGCTTCTCGTGTCAGAGAGGACAGGATGTGAGAGGGACTGGAGCTGCAGAGCTGTGGAACGTGTGGCTCAGGCAGCTTCTCACACAGCCACTTGCTATTTTGAGTGCCCGTGCTGCGTGCGGCATCGAAAATCCCTGCTGCGGCTTTCTTCGTACGGATCCTGGGTGTTGCTAGGCTAAGGTGAGCCCTGCAAGATTTTGCATGGCAGCTGTTACAGTATTTGGCCATTTCCTCTGTTCATAGGAAGATTCTCTGCTCTTTGCAAATGATAGGCAAGTACAGAAAATAACCAGGAATAGGTATCTCTCTGAAGAAGTTCCATCAAAAATGGCTGGGGTAAGACAAATGCCCTATCAAATAAAAAGGGAAAGCACTGTCGTTTAAGACCTAATAAATTCACAGATTCACACTACAGTGCATGTTTGTATTTAGAGACTGAGGCATAGTTGGCCTCCACAGGATTTCAAGTAAGTGGGAATGGATGCCCTGAGTTAGAGCCGTTGGTCTTTGTTCCATAGCCCATGTTGCAACTGGGTGAAGAAGAAAAATGCATCTGGAAATGCTGGCCAAATGGATTGTGTAAAGAAAGAGATAAAGCAATCAGGATTCCAAGTGCAGTGTATAAACTAGGAATTTAAAAATCTGATGGCTACTTTTGGCCAAGCAGCACTGGAAAGAGAACCTCCCTTTAAATGCAAGTTCTATGATGAGTTAAACTCAACACTGGAATGTTGAGCAGTTTTTCAAATGGTTATTAAAAAATTCTACAGCCAGTGATACCTGCAAGTAGCTGTTCTTCCCATTGGCAGACATTTATAAAACACTTCATTTTTCCCCACTCCAGTAGCCTTTTGTCCTTCAGTTAACTTTTCATAGGAATTGGCAGTGTTGTGCAAGACATGTCTAATCAGGCTTCTCCTGAAATGTCACAACAGCCAAACTTCTTATTTTTAACTTGGGGCGAATTGGTATTGCATCAAGAAATGTCTGGTAGTTTTTCTTTATATAGCCTTTGAATTTTGTAAGACAGCTCAACGGTGATGGATGCTTGGGTTCATTTGCAAACTGAGTTTGAATTTCTTGGCTTTCAGGGGCGAGACAGAACATCTCACTGTTTATTAGTGTGTACTGTCTGCAATGTGAGGCTGGGCCATCCCCAGCCAAGAAAAACCTGCAAATTGGAGCAGCATCCACGCATGCTTTTGCTTTGTTTACTTTCTGAACAAAGGGGATTACAAACTGTAAAGGGGAAGCTCCTCTTCCAGAAATCTTCACATGGACCCTGGCATCTCTTGGGAAGCCTGGGTGCTCTGAGACCCAGTTCTGACATGTGCCATTCTCCAGAAGAGCTGTGCTGTGCTAAGCTGTGATCAGAGGCTAGTTTGCATGCCTGTAGGCTGCTTCAGTGCAGACAAAAATCACTGATAAACTGCCATTATAAAATGTAAACTCAGCTGACTAGGCTGCTTTCTGGGCTGGTTTTCTCTCCTGCACAGAAACACTCTGCCTTTGCTGTTGCACTACCTGGAATTACTGTGTAGGCATTTCTACAGATGTACCAGAGATAGCTTTAATACTAAGTAGAAACTTGTTCCCACAAGCAAATTCTGACTTGTCATTTCCTTTGTCATTTGTTTTGAACAAGAACAAACTATTCAGGCTCAAGGGGACTGTCCCCTGGCTTGTCCCATGCTTGTGTTATCCTGGAAACCGTATTCTGCAGCTGCTGGGAATTATTCAGTGAAGAGGATATTTATTCAGAGTAATAAATTCTTGGTGAGTTGCTCACGATTTGATGCTGTCAGGTAGCTGTGCAGGTGCCATTTGCAGCAGCATTGCTCCTGGAGCATGGAGTCCAAAGTCCCTCTGGGGAAGGGAACTTCGTTTCCCACAGATCACTCCAGAGGGCTGTTGAGGTGTTTTATCCACAGGGTTCATAGCAAGAGAACATACCTGTTCCCTGAGCTTGTGAAAATACAGGCTTCTAATCCTGTTTATGTCAACTGAGCTTAAGCTACAAAGGCAGCAAGATGCCAGTGCTCTGTTTTTAAGCAACTGTCCGACTAAGTCTCTGCTCGGGCCCTCGTGTACTGCTTTCCTTTAACTGCATGAGGTGTAGTTAATGCAAGATTAGGCTGTTTCAAAGGAGCAGCTGAGAGCAATTCATCCTCTAATAACGCTCTGCCTGGTGGCCAGGGCTGCTTTCCAGGAGGTGCTGGTTTGGATCCCCTCAGCTGGAGAATAGCACAGAACCCACACCTTACTGCTGCCTCCATGAGCAGCCCTTGGTGAACATCCTGCTCTTGGCAGCTTAGATGAAAAAGGGAGAAAGAAGCAAGGCTGCTTTTGAAGAAACCAGGGAATGCCCTGGGACATGCTTGAGAGACCCAGCACAGTCTGGGGATGCAGGTAAGTTCATGGTATATTGGCAAGAGTGTGCTTCCCAGTTGTGGTCACCAGCCACCTTCCCGTGGCTGTTAGGGTGGGAAGACTCATGGGGACTCGGTCCTCCAGGGTTGGAGAAGCTGTTTGAAAAGTGCAAAATCAAATAAATGCATGGATAGCCTGGAGGGTGGAGACACAAGCTGCTTTGAGGTGGAACAGCTGGGAAGTAATGCTCAAATCTTTTAGTCACAGTCCCAGAGCCTACCAGGAAACCCGTGGCAGAGCACAGACTTTGGTTTGACTCTTGGACTCCCCCAGACCATGGTTCCCTCACCTTTAGCATGAACTGTTAGCCAGATCTTCCTGGAAGGATAGTCTGTGTTTACTCAGTTTGCCAACTCTTTAACTTCATCTATGCTAGATGACTCAAGCTGCTGAGGAAACCAGAAAAATAGGGAAGTATCTGATTTATTGAGATACCTGGGGCTGTATGACCCACTGCCCTGCAGTTTGGGGGCACGTACCCTCCTCACATGGTCATGTGTTCGCCTCTGTGAGTTGAGCACAGCCAGGAGGGTACAAGAGTTACAAATCCTTTTGCAGTAGAGCAAGGATGTTGAAGTAGCTATCAGTGCAAACACTCACTTTCAGAGCATAAAGCCAAGGTAACTGTGCAATTAAAATGCAAGGAAGGTGTTCTGAGAGGTAAAAGAAACAGTACTCAGTCTGTTAAAATACTCTCGATAGAATAGTGGAACAGAAAGGTTTTTGTCCGCAGCAACTGTGTTTCCAGCAGCCTTTGTCTGGCTTTGCCTTTACAATAAGTCTGTCGCATTTCCTTATTATTTAAAGGAACAGGGTGAATAGCGAAAGTGAAAATCGCTTTATCCCAGCACGGATGCCGTGTCCTCACGCCCATCACCCCGGGCTGAGCTGGCTGTCCCCCATGCGGAGCTGTTGCCGCTCCAGAGAGCCGATGTCACAGGAGCGCGGCGGGCAGGAGCGGCCGGAGGTGAGCGGCGGGAGACACACGGGGACACGGCGGGCTCTCGGGGCAGCCTGGAGAGGAGAGAAACTGCGGGCAGTTTATTTCTGCAGGCGAAAGAGCGAGCCGGGCCTCCCGGAGGGGCGTCGAACCCAGCGGGCGCCCGGGGCTGGGGCTCTCCGGGGGGATTTTCAGCAGCTCCTGCCCGGCAGCGCCGTGGCCCGGACTTTCCCCCGGCTCCCGGCGGCTGACGAGAGCGGCGGTCCCGGGGGCTGGTCCCGGTTCCCGCTGCAGGCGGGAGCCATGTGACGGCCATGTGGGCGGCGGCTCCGCCCGGGCGGCCCCGGCACCTGGCGGCGGCACNGCATCGGCCCTTCTTTTCCCGGGAAGCGGCCGCCGTGCCGGCTCTTCCCAGGAGGGAGGCTGGGCGAACCGCCGGCGCCGCGCGGAAAGCGGCTTTTCCCCGGCCGCAGGCAGCCGGGAACGGAGCAGGGCTTTCCTCCCCGCTGCTCGCACCTTCGCCCCGTGAGCCGCGCTGGAGCGAGGCAGGTGTAAAGTGCTGCCCGCCGGGCAGAGCGGGAGCGCCGGTCCCCGCTCGGGTACCCAGCTTACCGCATCAGCAGCAGCGCCCCTGCCCGCGGGGCTCTGCGGCATCCCCCGGGCAGCCTGCCGGCTTCCACCCCTCCGCTTCGGGTCTGCCTGTGCAGTGGGGCAGAGGGATGCTCTTTGCAGGGACCAGGCGGTCTCTGGGAGACGGAGGATCAGCGCTGTGAAATTTGAAGTGTTCGTTCTCAGAAAGTTACACACCCGACTTCGGGCATCTTCTGTGTGACCTTGCAAACTAGCGGAGTGTTTCTGGCTGGTGTCTTCCAGAGCCGTGAAGAAGATGACAGAAAAGTAAGGAGGAGAGAGAAAAATCGAGTTGCTGCACAGAGGAGCCGGAAGAAGCAAACTCAGAAAGCAGATAAACTTCACGAGGTGAATGGTTACTTGGTGCTTTGCAGGCATGGCTTGGGTACCAAGCACGGGACTTGACAATGAACAGGAATTCTTGAGCAGGTGTGGGCCTGTCTTCACTAATCCCGCTCAGAGAGCTGTGGGTGTGAGGCACAGACAGGCGTGCTGTGGGATGTCTGCTCGGGAACTCCCAGACACTGATGCTGCTCGTGGACTGTGCAGCTCTGCCTTCAGTGACTCTGCTAGGAAGAGAGGGACGTGGTCCAGCCCTTGCCTCATCCTCCCTCTTTTGTACTTCCTGTGACCAAACCAAAGAATGGGGTCACAGGGCTCCTTTGGGCTAAACCAGAAACATTTTCTTCTGTATTAGTGTCAAGCTTGTCACGTTTGCTGTGACAGTGGATGAGTTCTTGCTGTCCTACGAGGTAGAAGGTGATGGAAAAGGAGGGGACCATGCAGTGGCAGTGCTGGCTTAAATCAGTTCTAGAACTGTGGTGTCAGCAACGGGGTCCCCAGACATACCCAGTTGAAAAGGCTTCTTAGGAGCTTGGGAACCTGCAAGCGTGAGAGCTCGGCTTGGCTAGCTGTTCTACTTGTGTGCTTTGGAAAGTAACAGTGGGTGTTTAAACAGATATAATGAAAGTAACTGATTCTTCCAGAAGCTCTTAACATCACAATGTGGTGTGCTTTTCTTGTGTCCCCAGTGCAAACACTGGAGGACAGGGATTCCTTTTCTCTGATTTTGGATGTTGCCTCACACCACAGTGCTCTTGTAGCCAGGAGTCAGCTTTTGGGGTAAGTGTCAGTTTTGCAGCACACTGCCACTGTGGCTGAGTCAGTTGCTCAGCTCTGAAGGTTCGTCACAGGCTTTTTTCTTTCTCACTGTGGAAGGATCTGTCAGCAGTTAGCAGATACTAAGAGGGACAATGTGGGGAATTTTGGGCTTGGTTTTTCCCAGATCTCCTCTGAGTCAGCGCCCGAGAAAGCCAGGTGCAGGGCAGTTCTGAAACAGGGTAACCCCTGGCTTTTGTGGAATAATTTTTGGACCCTGTGCCATCCTGCAGCCTTTCTGATGTTCCTCCTGAACTTGAGGTTCTTCCTCGTGCTGGGAATCTTAATTTTGAGGCGCACAGGTTTTGCCAGGTGTAGGCAGATCTGGTTGAACAGACATTCGTTCTTAGCAAGAACAATGTGACAATCTCACCCCTGAAAATGGGACAGAACAATGGGACAGCAACACTTATTCCAAAACCCAGGACCATGGGGTTTGGGGCAACAAGAGATGAGCCCAATGACAATGGGGGTCAGACAGCTTGGCTGGAGTTTGGCTCCAATGCTGTGTCAGGAGGACTGTGCCTGTTTTAGTCTGTGAGAGGTGGCACAAGGGTGTGAGGGAGGGCAAGGAGCCCCAAGTTCTGAAGCAAAGGGGAGCAGAGGCAGTGACAGGCTGCCCAGAAGAACATTGCATGAGGAGCTCTCCCTGCTGCCTTTTAAGGCACGTGTAGACTTTAAAGTTTGCTCTGAAGCTTTCCCAGGGAGGTGAGATTGAGTGGGTGGATGTTGAGCTTTGGGCCAGCAGCAAGACATCCATCTGCAGGTTTTCAGTGGGCTGGCTCTGAACCTCTAGCTCTCTTCTCTTTGGGATGGGAAAGCTTAGAAGCAGGGACCCTTGAGACACACGGTTATCAAAAAATGTGATGCAGGAGTCTTGCATCCGTCACATGTATGCTGCAGAGCAGCTCAAAACTGCCCTGCAGTTAACAGCAGCTTACTTATTTCCAGAGAAGCCTTAGCTCAAAAGCAGCCAGGTCAGGGATAACCAAGGCAGTGGTCTGGCCTTCTGGTGACAAAATGAGCCTGGCATCAAGCTGACATGATGCTTCCCTCCTCCTGAGTTCTTGGGCTTCTGAGCAGGTTCACAAGCTCTGGCAGGGCTGGAGGAGAGCACTGGACACGTTGTGCTAGCCTAGATAAATGGCTTTTTCCTGCACTGCCCTGGGGCAGGGGCTGCCCTTCTCTCACCAGCAGTGCCAGGCACCGGGTTTTCCCAGCACCTCTGGGCAGTCAGTGCTTTCATTTTCTCTGATCTCAGAGTGCAGAGTCCGTTTTAGCCCTTCCCCGCAGAGGTAGCCCATGGTGGAAGAGGCCATGGGCCATCCGTGTCTGCAGCCCTGGGCTCCCGGGGGACTCTGGGGGCAAGCAGCACCTCCTGGTCTTCAGGGCCATGAAAGCAATCATGACATGACAGTGTGGTCAGGGCACAGATCGTAGAGCGCTTGCCCTGTTCCAGCACCCAGACTGTGTCTGTCTTTCCTCAGCACTTTGTAAGTTGTAGTAAGAAACCACACTGTTTTTCTATTGTTATGTGAATGTACTCAAGGTGGAAGCTCTGAAAGGGATGTTTTGACTGTAAGTTCTTGTTGTTTTTTCTTTCTTTCTCCTCCTTCCAGGAATATGAGTCTCTTGAGCAAGAAAATACCTCCCTGAAAAGAGAAATTGGAAAGCTAACAGATGAAATGAAACACTTGAGCGAAGTATTGAAGGATCATGAAAAGATCTGTCCACTATTGCACTGCACCATGAACTTTGTGACCATACCGAGGCCTGATGCACTTGCCAGCTGCCTACCAAGATGAGTTCTCTGCTCAATCACCTCTCAATGTGATGTGTGAAAGTGCCATTAACAGGAGGTTTGAAGAACTGCCTACCTAGTGTGCAGCTCTTCCTTCCAAGAGGGCTGGACTCCACCATGCAGCTCTACTCCACACTGAAATGTTATGGTCTTCTGAATCTCAGGAAAACACCAGTATGGAAAAAAAAGACAATTTGAACAGCAGCTTCTAACTTGGTAGACTCTTCAAGCCATGGTTTTACCTTTGGAAATGTCAAAGTGCCGTGCAGCCCACTATGGAGCGATGGAACATAGCCAGGGAAAAATACCGACCTCAGACTGGGATGACTTTCTCCCACACTGCCAGTAACCCTTTGTCACTTGTCACCCATGCTTGTCATGATCTGGCTGCTGGGTTTTATCTCTCTAAACAGGTTTGGTTAATAAAAGCGATGTCTAATCTTTATAATGTTCTCCACATTCCTCAATAATCGATGTCTTTATATAATCTCTGCTTTTCATTTGCTGGTCAATGCCAAAGTCTAATGCTAATCTTCCTGTTAGGTGTTCTATTATTTACTTATTGCCTCTTCATTGGTTCCTCTTTTGAAGTGTATGTAACAAAAGAGTTTTTTAGTCTTTGATATTCCAAATCATCAGCCCTGCTGCCATTAGTCCTTGGACTATTTCATATCCTAAAATATGGCTTTGCCAGTTTCTGATGATGATTGTCTGTTCTGTGTGGAAGAAAAGCAAACAGAGTTTGATGGTTTTAAACATCGTTTTAAAAAGCAGATTTTAAAATTTACTCTTTTAACACATCCACTGGAAATGAACAAATACCTTCATCCTTCCTTCATTTTGCTTATTGCCTCTGGAAGATTATGTCTGTGGATTGAGTTTTGCTAAGCCTTTTGTTCTATGTCCACACTGAAGGTGTTTGATAATTGCTTGAAAGAAAAACATTCTGTTTTCTTTTTAGTTACAAAAAGGAAGTATGATTGCAATGTTACTGAGAAATACACAGAAAAATGTGTTTATTTTCTCTGGAGATTCCTAATAGTGTAAACCTCTGGAAGTGTGGATGCTGTAGCTTGGGATCCAGCAAAGAGTCTTTTTCTCACAGCATTTCCCAGACAAAGAGCACCTTCGGGTAATAAAAATTTCCTCCCCATTGCCAACTCTCTCACTTCAGCATTTGGATTTTTTTTCAGTTCAGCTCATGGGATTAATTTCTCCCCTCTCCAGAATCACAGTATTTATCAGCAGAATATGATCTGAAATGACTGAATTTTAATTTTTTTAAACTTTTTTTTTTTTAAAGTTTCTTTAGTAGAATGGTGCATTGCTGATCACTGCCAAGACAGAATTTGGGAAACCATGTAGTCAACTCTGCCTTCTAAAGGGCCTTCTTGTACCATTGTCTTAGGCTAGAAACTCCAGATGAGCTGTTGGCTTCTTTAAATTATTTGTTAGGTTGTTCCCAAGAGAATTTCCAGAATTTGCATCTGCTGCCTAAATGCTGTCTTCAAAGTTCCTTATGGTCCCATGAGAACTGAGTCATCCCACAAAGAGAATCTTCTGCAGTGCCTGCCTAGGAAAACAAAAGTCTCAGTACAGTTCAAGATAGGCATTTTGGGTAATGTCCTTGAAACTGTTCTGTGTGTCACCCTTAAGAATGGAAGCAATCTTATGAATATTCATCCACACACCCACATCCCCTCAAGCACTGGGTGCCACTGTGTAATTTGGGCAGAGTCAGATGTAATGGAGAAGGAGTAGCATGGTGGAAATGAACAACCATTCACTCTGGGAAAATCCATCACAATTTAGGATGAAGGGAGAGAGGGAATGTTTCATATCTCTTAACTGGGTGTGTGCAGCTGGCTGGAAAGTATCTAATTGGGGTCAAGGCTGTACAAAGCTGGTCTCACATATGGAGCCCTGTGGAACCTCAAAAACGGGAGGAAAGATCAACTAGTCCAAAACAATCCATCCTAGCAGAATCCTTCTAAGACTTTTGTTCCACAGATGCTCTCTTGTAGAAGTAGAAATCTACTTCCCTGTGTAAAATCCTCCTCCTTAGACATTTATTGTTCTAAACATCTGTCTAGAAACTGACTCCAGCTTATCACTTGGTGTCACATCCAAGTTCTGTGGTAGACTCCCCATCAGTAAGTTCTGTTCTTGTTCCACAGTAAAAGTTTTAATCCATGGTTTCTGCACTGGAGTTCGTTGCTTTATTAATTGTATAATGTCTGTGCAGAGTGTACAGGGGAAGACAGCAGATCCTCAGCAGTGTTGTGTGATGGAGACAACAACCTAAGTCCAAGAATATGTTGCTGTTCCTTGGAAGGGCTGGGAGTCCTGTAGGAGTGCTCACTGTCCTCACTTTTTTCCCATAACCTCAGGGTATAACTCCAGCTCTTCCTGTGCATCATGTCCATTAGTAACAGTAGGGCATGGGTTGCTTCTTCCTCCATCTCTTGCATCACTTTTTTTTTTCCAGGAATATTTCCAAAGGGCCTTTTGCATCATTCTTCCATTTGATAGATTACTAAGGCACTTCACCAATCAGTATATGGCGTGACTAATGTTCAAAGGCAGCTGGGAGCCCCAAGTAAGAGAAGTGAGCAAAATTAGTATCCCAAGCCACCTAAGTCCAACATTCTGATATATTTATAGAATTAATGTCAGAGCTGAATCATGAGTTGACAAGGACCATGAGCTGTTAAAGCACAGTCTTACGCTTTTTGCAGGAGCTGTTCGTAAGGATATTGATTTACAGGAACCTTCAAAACAGAAAGTGTGTTCTGGAGCCTGGGATAATTTTTACATGAATAGGGAACCAGAAAGGAGAACAGAAAGGAAAAAGTCCATTTGTTAAGGAAGCAACAGAAAATTCTTTTTCAGATCCAAACCTCTCCTTTTGCAGCAGTGTTACACCATCAAAAAAAAGGTTTCACATCTATATATGGCTAAAATCCCACTTGATATACTGTAGCTTCAAAAAGCTTCCAGTTGGTTTGACTCATTCCCCACAAAAATGTGGTCTGTGTTACATCCACGTGATTTTCAGATGCAGGTAAACGGGGAGGATCTTTTCTGTATTCAAATCATGGTTCATGTGAGGCACACTGTGAATTGCAGCCTTATTTGTGGATGTGTCATGGAGATGAGGGTTGTTAACAAAGCTGGATTTTGCCTCTTAGGTTCACAGTGAAGGTTATAGTTTGTCTAGATACAGTTAGTGTAGATTTCCATTTTTTTTTCCTTTTTATTTTCTATGAGTCTAATGAAGAAGCAAAGTGCTTACTGCAAACTTACAGACAAAAGTACTTATTCTAGGAACAGACTGGGTCCAATTCAGCTGTTTATCTGTTAATTTCTTTTGGGTTTAGTTGGGTCATATTGAAAATTATTATATTTTAAAAAGTTAATTTTAGCCTCCAAAGCTAAAAAAATCAACAGGAAGGCAAAGTCAAGCTTCCCATTACTGCTTGTGTAACAGATCAGTTGTTATACCTCAAGAGAGCTTATTAGAAAGTCTTCCTCCTTCCACTGGTATTTTACATTCATGCCTGTGAACATTTATAAGTGCATTCATGTATACATCCAGTCTTGCTGAAAGTATATATTTAAAAAAAACCCAAATTTAAACCAGCCTGTTCTACAGACTTTGTGTTCTTTGCCCTGGTGGCAGTTAGTGTAATTTATTGCTCCTTCTGCTATGCCTCTTGATCTCATCTGCATTTGGTACTTGCATTAGCCTTTGTATTCTCATTATTTCAAATGCCACTTTTTTTTTTCTTCTTCCTGTTTCCTTGTGTTTCTGCATAGCTTGGTGACAACATCCCTTAATGGAATCAGTATTAGAGCATCAAGGCTAATCTGTAAAGCCATACAGAAACTGCACTTCACTGGTACACCCTGTATATGATTAAAGGCTTTGATGTGTGCCTTGTTTTGTCACTCAAGTATTAAGGAAGGTGTCTGTGCAGTCTTTTAAGAAGTACTTAAAGGTGGTATAACCTTTACTGTAGCCTATCAAACCCATACTGTTTCCTGTCCATAGATGAATGCTTTGCTGCATGGCATTTGAGGTTTCCATCTGTGAATCAGTCTAGAATTTCTGTCTCAGTGAAAGTGATAGATAAAACAACCATTTAAAAAAAATCCCTTTTCTTCCCATCAGTGCAGTGATATAATTCCTGTTACAGGAAGGAAGCATGTATGATTAGTAGGAGAAGTTGGGGGTTTATTTTCTGTCACAAAGACTAAATGTCATTCTCTTTATAGGAGGGTAGGAATTTTCTGTTTGTAAACCCTGGGTTACTGTCAAGTGGTCACTGGAGAAACATCTTACATGTACATACAGCATGTGGTGTGGGCACAGATCCATAAGGGAGTGAAAGAATTTGGATTAATTCTTTGCAGAAACGTGGTTTATACATTGATTTCACTGGAAGTAGAAATGGTCCTGCAGCTGCCTCAGAGGACATGCAGAACTTTGCTTACTCACTTGGGTAATATTTAACTCAAGAATAGCTACAGGCTCACTGGAAGTGGGTAATTCTTAATAAAGAAACCGTAGTAACAATCATCCCTGGGATTGCATGCTCCATTTCTGGCATGCATTCAGGTATTTTTTTCCTACATAGCTCCTATGGAAAAAAACTGTAATGGTAGAATAGGAATCTTTTCTCACTGCAGAATTTTGAAATCATGACATCAGGTGTATTGTGAAAATAGCTGGCATATCTTTTGCAAATAACCTGTTTCCTGCTAATTATGAGTTTGGTCTGCTGTAGAGGAATCATTACTGTTCTCTTTAGAAGTGGAAAAACTAAACCACAAGTGTTTTGGTGTAGAATGGAAACATTCATTCGTGGAGTCAGTACTGAGTGGCTGCCATGCTCCAGTGTCACAGCTTATCTCATCCTAAGCAGCTTCTTCATGGAGCCAAAGAGAAAACAACATCTGTAAAAGGTGTGTTTGCTTTAAATTTGCAGTAGGAGAGTTTTTATTATATGTGTTTAGAAAGCTCTGCAGACTGCTGGTGGAGCTTGCTACACCCATCTGGCTGCAGTCCAGTTAAGTCTACCCAGACCATTCCCCTGGAGCAGTCTCCAGTCAGGTGGCAGAACCTTCTCCTTTAACTCTCTCATAATGAGCTTGTTGTCACATTTTCATTATTCTAAATTATTAAAATATCAAAGCTCTTGAAATTCTAAGCAAGGGTTGTAAGTAGTCTCTCTTGGGATAAGCAGATTATTAAAATTTGTTTTCCCATTATAAATTAAATCTTGAGAGTACTAATTTGTTATCTGTCTTAGGTAAATAAATGACAATAAGGAATAAGCAACAAAACTCTCCTTAAATTTTTGTTGCAATGCCATGTAAGATACAATTGCTTCAGCTGGAGAAGTTGTGCAAGAATTGAAAAATAGGACTAGCTATTGAAAAAGTAGAATTAGCTGAAGGAAAATGGCAAAAGTTATTTTTGAAAAGTGAGCTATTAGGCTAATAAATCATTTATAAGTGGAGGCTCTCAAGAACTGATCACAGGCCTCTCTTGTTTAGTATCTTTGGTAAAGACTTTGGATACAAAGGGACCATTACTACAGAAGACTGAAATATCCTGCAAAAGAGCTTGCATGACCTTGCAGAAGGGAATAGAAATGCTGTTATTTGTAGAATCATAGAGTCACAGGACAGCCCATGTTGGAAGGAATCCTGAAAGTTCATCTGCTCCAGCCTTTTGGGGACAAGGGAGCCTAGATGAGATTATCTAGCATCCTCTAGCCATGATGCAGAGTGCAGTCACACACGTGAAGAACAATTCCCAAGAATTTCTGTCACAAGGTGGAGACTCCTGAGTTGAAAATGCCAATGGAATGAATGGGCAAAAGCATATTAGCAACTGATGCTGAGGCACCAATGCAGTGGAGCAAAAAGAAGGAAAAATAGGCACTCAATTGTGTCACCCTGAATTTTCAGCCTTCTGATATTTTCCTTTCTGTAGTGGAGCTTCTCGCTGGTTTCTGTAAACAGAGCACATGTTTTCCTAACTGTCTCTTTGTGTTTCATTCCTTTCTCCGGGGAGAAGGGTTTGATGGACCTTTTCATTGACCAGTGTGGTTGGAGAGGTGGTGACCTCATTCTCCAATCCACGGTTGTTCCCAAAACTCTATGGAGTACGAAAATCAAAATAAAGTTGGTCTCTTCTTTGCCTTTTCCCGGGCTGGAGTTTGCAGTGTCTCTGTGATTCATGTCATCCTCTATTGTGACACAGATGCATAGTGATGGGGTTATCTCTTTATTTGTGTTCTTAAAGAGAGAAATGTCAATGTCAAACCTCATCTGAACTACTGCATACATTTCTGCTCAACCATGATAAAGAAAGATGAACCAAAACTAGTACAGGTACCCAGAAGGGCTACTGGGAAGGTTAGGGGAATGAAGAACCCTTTTTTTTTTTTTGAAACTTCAGAGACAAAGTCTGAAAAGTGGTGGGATCGTTGTCTATGTAATAACATCAGATCAAAGATCATGTGAGAGAAAGAGCTGTCATAGAGAAGCAGTAGTGTTAGTAGAAGAATAAATAGGTATAGCTTGTACTTGTTTTTGAGCTATATATGTGAAGAAGTGTCTACCTGTCAGAAGAAAGATGTCAGAAAGCCTTCCAGCAGAAATGATGCATAGGAGCAGTCTTGTGGGTTGGCAGGTGTGTGTGCAACCCACTCGGTTTTGGGATGAAGGTTATGTACTTCATGTGGGACAAACTGAATTCGCTGGTGATCCAAAACATTTCCTCCTGTCCCAATCTCCTTACTCTCTTTGGAGAAGGCTTGCAGCTGAACTTTAAAAGAGAGCAGATCTTAAAACAAACAAAGCAGTCCCCTAAGATTTCATTATCCAGAAACTCATTTTGACAGGAGGTCAGATGTAAGGTTTTGTCAGAGGCAGAGTCTCTTACCAAATTGAATTTTTTTATTGGATCCATGTAAGGAAAGAGCGGAAAAGAAAGGGAGTTTTCTTTTCTAAATGTCTACCACTGAACCATGATATGTTCCCAGAAAAAATAAAAATTACAACACTGTTCACAGAGAAACAGAAACAAAATCTATCAGGAATTTGGGGAATTTCCCAGGCTGTTTAGCTGTTTACTTTGAAAGCTGAGTTACTCCATCTCTGCAAGTATACATTTCACAGAAGATTGCAGGCCATTTTTGTTTGTCTTACATCCAGTTCATTGATTAAATATATAAACAGGATGTCTTTAAGAGCAGAAAGTTTTAAAACAGGATTTGATACTAAGCAAGAGCTCTTTTAGTTCCCTTTTAGCTATTTGAGTTTCATCTTTGCTTATCAGAGCTGTTTTAGGGTACAGTAATTTCCAAGTGCACTATTGGGTTGCGAGGTAAATAATCTCTAGAGATGAATATTTTTTTTCTTTCATTTCTTACAGTAAATGACAATAGAACATAAGCTAGAAATTTCCCTTGTAAATTCTGGTCTTCCCATTTGTTTGGTAAGTTCCAGTATGGACTCAGGACCTATTCTGTCAGTGCACTGAGAGGTTAAGCACCCTTGCTCATGCCTTTCTAGGGGTAGGTGATTCATCAGCTCTGTTTATGGACTTGATTAATAGCCAAGAACAATCAAATTTGAGTCTTTTTAATCATACAGGTGAGGAAATTACTGACCACAACTTAGGTATTGTCCTGTTTTCCAGGTGATTCAATGTTGAGGGAACCTTCCTGTGTGAGAACCTTTGTCCTGCTGGTACTTCCACCCTTCTTCCATCTGCAGTTTCAGATCAAAGAGTCAGTGAGGTCAGCCCATGCAGGAGCTTCCTGTGGTCACAGTTCAAGTAGAGGAGCACAAATGGGAATGTGGGTGATGGAGGGTTGTAATATAAAGTTACATAACCAGTCAGGCTTTTTATGAGAAATGCTGAATGACACTCACATGTGAACACACCTGTATTTTTACCATTGTGTTAAAAGACTGTGTAATCAAAACATTTTCCCTCCAAATTATTAGATTATCAGCTTTTAATATAATTTTGATTGATATTTTGCTGAGCTCCAAATATTCCACTTAATTCACATGAAAAACAATTCCCACAGTTTCCACTAACTGGTTTTCCATCATTATTCATTTGGGGTTTTTTTCTGTACACCTCCAATTACAAATTCACAAAACAACATACATTTGTAGATAATTACTTTGATACCAAGTTATACGTTTTATAATGTTCAGGAAAATTAAATTATTTTACTTTTTAAGTACCAGGTGTATACATTCAAAAGAAAAAACAGATGATGTGTTTTCAATTTCACTTTTATCTCAAGATCTGACATCAGATGCATATGCAGAGACTCTTAGCTGCCATTTTACTGGCCTGCTCTCAAAAATTTGAGGAATATACTATAATAAATGATAACACAAGGATATTAAACTGTTGCATTTATAAATGAATATTTGTTAATTATTAATAAACAATATTTCTTAATAAAAATCTCATTGCACATCTGATGCTTGTTTTATAATGAAACAGTGTTTTATATGAAACAGTAACATTTCAAGAGCAGTGATTCAGTTACTGAATGTAAATTAAAAATAGCAGTGAGAGAGAAAGCAAAAATCTATCCCAAGTCGATATGCAGAGTCTTTACTTTTTGTGCTCAGGAACATTCCAATTTCCCTGACAATACTGACTTTTTTTTTTTTCTTTTATGCTATGCATTTTCAACTCCTGTTTAATAAACAAATGTTCTTAATTTACCTCCACCGTGCTTTGCAAGGTACATTTCTGTTTGTCATTTATCAGATTAGATGCATCTCTTCCCAGCACCCATTTTACCTAGTAATACAAGTTCTTCAAGGCAGGGGATTTATTGCACTGAGTAGCAATTCAGAGAAATGCTCCAGTACTTTCCTGGTCTTTCCTTGTCCTGATACACCTGAACAAAACTCTGCTTTTACTCATGCTTTCTCATGCAATACTGATAGCTGTGGGAACATCAAGCTGTATCATGTAACCTGGACAGGTTGGTTCTCTGTTTCATGGACTGAGGCTTCCTAATAATTCTGTGATGCTTTCCAAAGCCTCTTATCTTTTTGTCAGCCATATGCCCTGCCTGTGACAGCTGATCTTCTATATGAGTGTGCTTTGATTTATTTTTCCTTACCATCCCTTAAGAATACATAGTGTCTGTTCATGCTTGGCTTAAGTTGTGATATTTCAACTGTAATAATTCTTTGGGGCTTTGTTTTCTGTGTACTGAAATATTTTCTTAGCTACAACAGAATCACGTCCATGTTATGCACAAATAGTGCAAATTTCCTCAAATTACCTTTGCTTTTGCTTGGATCCCCTTCACCACTGGGTTCAGCAAGACTCTCATCAGCCACATGGCACCCAAAAGACAGGCCATGGACTATGGCATCTCATTTATAGAAATTACTATGTGTTAAAAAATGTGTCCAGTCCTGCAGCACATTCAAGAGACTCGGCACATCCATAAGGTATTGGCAGATCCTACTGCTCTCTTGTAGGAGCAGAGCCTGGAGGGTTCTGCCTTAATGTGAGAATCAAAAAAATGCAATTTTCTGCTTTGGGGTTCCTTTTTGTTGTTTGGAGGCTGGATTCCTGCATTATATCTCTTCTCTCTCAAATGGTTTTATGGCATGCAATGTTTGCCAGCACAATATTAAATGGTCCCCAGACACCATTTAAACTCGCTCGTCATGTTTTCTGCATATACCTCACTTTGTAATTACTGCCTCCCATTGCCAATAATTCATGCCCTCCAGAAGGCCCTGTTTAGGTCTGAGTAATAAAATACTGAGAGATTAATATTCAGTTGATGACAGATCATTTAATGCAACTCTTGACAAAGCTCTCCAGCATCTAGGAAATTGGCAGAACACGGCTGATGGCTGCTTTCTGATGTCATTCAATTAGCAACCCAGGGTTAGTTCTCTGAGGTTATTCTCTGGAGTTTAATGGAGCAGACTTCTTTTCTACCTTCAGTCCACTCAGGGAATTGTATGAGGCAAGTTTAATTAATGCATATTTGGCATGAAAGTGGACTTTCTTTGATTGCAAAGAAAAGATTTGCATTACTGTTACAGCACTGCAGTTAGCAAATTTAAATATTTTAATTTAATTGTGTGCTGATACTCCCAGTGAGGGTACAAAGGTTTTGCATGCACAGATCTGTATTCAGGCTGTGAACCTGCACATTGCAGTCTAAATTTTCTCAAAATCTTAGGGAAAATTGCAAACAGCTGCATTATGTTGTGAAGTGCTTGGATGATCTGCTTTGCTGTTCTCAAAACCGTGGTCCTACCAACTCAACTAATAAAATGAAACATCACTCCTGCTTTTTCCCCTTACCCCCCCTTTATGCCATCTTGGCAGTACAAAGGAGTTTTCAAATGGGTGTGGATGACAGCTAGTTCACAAACTGATTTCAGCAGGGGTGTGTATGTGGGTACATTCCAGCTGAGTAAGAGCACTGAGAAATAGCTTCTGGTAAATGCAGCAGCCACAGGTTTGACTGCACGGAGGTCACTCTGCTCCTCTGCCCATTGATTACCAGAACTGACAGAAAGGGACAAACCTCTGCTTAACCCACTTCAGTTCTCACTCAGATGTCTTGGTTCCCTTGAAAGGCCACTGAGGCTTTAAGGTAAGGCATCACAATGTGCTTACTTGTGGTTTATTACTGGTGCAGTCAAAGAGTGAGAAGTTTTGGTTTTAATCTTGTGAGAAATGCCAGGGTGAAACCTGCTCCTCTCCACCCCTCAGGTCAGTGGTATTTGTCATCAGGGAATGTCTTCTGCCAGGGTTTCAAACAAGATGCTCTGCTCCTACTCAGAATGGGAAGAGAGAAAGGGAAAGGGCAGAGCCTTCAGCCATCCAGAGAAAAAAGTAAACTTTCTTTGTCTCTGAAAACTACCTAGGCTAGAATTTCAATCCTTTGCATGAGAGAGTAGGTGCACATGCAGTTTTCCAGGTGGCAACACCAGGTACAGCAGGTTTTAACCTCTCTCTCCCACCCTTCTCCCATATTGCTGCTCTCCCTCTGTTGGCAGCACAATGTTTATAGGCTGTGTAATAAACTTGGTCATTGAACCGTAGATGGCTGAAAAGAAATCTTGTGTGAAAAAAAAGGAGCCTTTTTTGAGCAACAGTTGCCTGATCCTGTTTGGAATGACTTGGCAAACAGCAGACATGGCACAGCTGAAAGAGAGGAGATTGCTATGGCAGAGAGACAGAAGTAAAGGCTGGGGAATGCCTTGAATTAGGAGGTCGTGCTTGCTGCTGAACACATTGTGTTATGGACCCCTTCACCCTCATTTGGCATCCAACATTTGTATACATAAACTGGACAGATCATCTGTCATTTGATATCTGCAGAAATGTCTCAGCTGGCTTGTTAACGTGCTTCAGTAATAGCTGAGCTCCTGGCGCTGATGGGCGGCCGTGGCGCTGTCACTGACCTCCTGAAATGACCACTTTGACACAGATCACGGAATGCCCTGAGCTGGAAGGGACCCATCAGAATCATCGAGTCCAATCCCTGGCCCTGCACAGGATACCCCAAGAGTCACACCATGTGCCTGAGAGCATTGTCCAAAGACTTCTTGAAATCTGTCAAGCATGGTGCTGTGACCACTGCCCTGGGGAACCTGTTCCAGTGCCCAGCTGCCCTCTGGATGAAGAACCTTGTCCTGACACCCAACCTAAACCTGCCCTGACATGTTTTCTTGAGCCCTGTCACTGATCAGGAGAGTGAAGAGATTGATGCCTGCCCCTCCATTTCCCCTCATGAGGATGTTGAAGACCACAATGAGCTCTCCCCTCAGTCTCCTCTTCTCCAGGCTGAGCTAGCTGGTTACTCAGAGCTGTGTTCTTCGTGATCTGTGTCCCTCTGGAGCTTTTTTGATTCAGATGCAATAATCTGAAAAAATTCCTTTCCTTTTCCACTTTTGGGAATAAGCAAGGTGGAGATTTGGAAGTTTTCCTGTGATTAGAACAATGACTTCTTTATTTCATATGTGGATATATTTTTTATGGTCATGTCTTCTTGGGTATGTTGTGAACCTCTGGATGCCACACATAGCTTTATTTTCAAAGAAATTTGTGGCTTCAAGAGAAGGCATTAAGTGAAAACCCTTTTCAGCTCTATATTGATACTTGCTATAGCAGTTCAACTGCAATACTCAGTAAGAGATTACCCTTCATAGTTGTTCACAGCATTTCAAAACCCTAAAGTAGCCTTTGCAGTATGTGATCACAATATGCACTCTGCATTTGAATCCCATGAATCAGGCAGGATAGGCAGCCCATCCATATGCCACTTTGCAGAAAGGTTTGCCAGCACCAATAAAATGGAATAAGCTCATTTGGAACTGAGAGCTTCTTGTAGTTTCCCCACACAGTTTTTATTACAGAAGAAGTTGCATAATTCACAGTGGAAAAATCATGTCTTACACAGCATCTGATGTACAGAACAGTGTACCCAAGCAATGAGTCAGGGCTCCCAGGTGAGACATGAGTCTATGTCATGCAGGAATATGTTCCACACTATTCCCTTGGGAGCTGCAAAACATTAACAATTTTCTCAGGTGACGATTAGCTCCCCAAAAAAGCACTCAGAATGCTAAGTGTTTTTACAGAATCATGTGTACTTTCCCCTACATATCCCATATTTCAGTTCTCTCTGATTTTCTGGGGGGATAGTCATACAAAATCAAACCACTTGGCTAGTATAAATTCCTTTAGGACATGCCCCCTATAATACTGTGTAAGGCTCTGAAACAATCACATGGAAAGCAATGCCTAGGGAATCCTTTCAGACTTTACACCAAGCTTGCTGCCTTGGAGGACAATGCTTTAGCCCCTGAGTGTGTGTTATTCTTGCTGAGTAGGTGTGATCAGTGCAGTCCAGGATTTATGTGTCCCTCTGAGGGAACTCCAAGCATTGACTGAAAAGCAGTGAATGAAATGTTGGCTACAGATTGTACAAGTAGCTGTACAAGTAAAATACTAAAAGCATTAAGATGAAGCTGTTAAAGAGAGAAATTGCACTTGATGTGAAATACATTCTGCTTCCAAATGAGAGAGAATGATTTGGGCTAATATTTTTCTATTTAACCACTGTGTTAGTGAGTTTACATGCTTGCTTCTAAAAAGCAGTCACATATTCCTTTGGTCATCATTTCAAAGACAATGTAGCTTAAGTCGTGGGAGGCCACTCCTGTCAAGATGACCTTGGAGATGTTTGTTGCTCCATTCTTGCCAGGAGTTTCCAGTTCTATAGCAGAACCAGCAGACCAGATTATTGTTTAATAATGATCAAACTATTCCTTGAGGTGCCTCCCAAACTTTGGACTAAAAGGACTACTGAGAGATGATGTGATTTGTTATGCACGCTCTCCTCTGAACTGCTTACAGAATCATGTGCATGCTTGCTCTCTGAGTGCACCTATAAACCCAAGGTCAAGTGTGTGTGGCACAGTGCAGTGTGCAATAAATGAAAAACCTCTGTATGGGAAGCAACGCAGATGAATTGGCAGTATGGGATAGTTAGCCTTGCTGAGCAGCAGAGCTAATAATAAAGGTTTTTTCTTGTTTGGGGCTACATTGGAACAGTGCTGGAGCAGAAACTGCACGACTGTAGAGTGTTTTCAGTTTTGTGGCTTTGGCAAGATCGATGTGTAGCAATCCTTGTGCTGTTAAAGTCGGTGTTTCCTCTGATGGCCGTCCCACTCGGGGGATTTGAGCTGGTGCTTCTGTGTGTGCTCTGAGGACACACGTGAAAGGTGTTGGCTCAGGGTTAGCAGTTACTCTGCAATTCTGGTCCACAGCTTCTGTTCAGTGTGTGCCCTCAGCACCGGCTGTGCAGCTGTCCTTGGAGATGCTGGGTATCTCACGATACTTTGGTATCTTACCCATGCAGTGGAATAGGATCCATGGACATAAAGTGATTTGCTGGCTGTCACCGCTGTCATCTTCATGTCCCACTCTCGTTAAGGCAGCTTGTCGGGCAATACCTGAAAGCCTTCAGAAAATCCCAGTGACCCAGTGATCGTTAGTCACAATATACAGTCTATAAATTGCCGTCAGGGACTCTCCATCCAAATAACTAGCAGGCTCAGAATTTTCATTTACTGGATCCGGGCTCGCTGAGCTGAGGGGAAGTCCCCGTGTGTGCCAAAGCGCGGCGCAGGTTTGACATGCTTGGAAGTCCCACGCTGGGACGTGCAGCCCGTGTCCGTGCGCTCCCGCACCGCTGCTACGGCTGTTCCCCGGGCACGACCAGCCCCTGGACACCCGGCCAGAGCCCCGGGAGGCACAGCCGGGTCACCGGGCTGCGGTGTCCCGGGGCAGGAGGCGAGCGGGGCCGGCAGCAGCGCCTCCCATGCCCGCTCTCCCCTCGGGCTGCCGGGGCTGTGCGGGGCCGGGCCGGGCCGCTCGGGCCCCGTGTTCCGCCGTAGTGGCCCCAAGCCGTGCCCGCGGTGTCCCCAANCAGTGTCCCCTGGCGGCGGCCCGCCCGCCCGGCCCCGCGGCAGCAGCAGAGAGCGAAGGCTTTCGGCGCACGGAGGGAGCTCCGAGGCCACGGTGAAGAACTCGATCACTCGACATCGATCCCGGCTGCATCCAAAGCAGTGAGGGCAGCGGGGCGAGGGAAGGATTCTGCCCCTCTATCTGCTCCACCCGGACCCCTGCTGCAGTGCTGGATCCAGCTCTGCGGTCCCAGCACAGGGACCACACGGACCTGCTGGAGCGAGTCCAGCAGAGGCCAGCAAGTGGATAAGAGGGATGGAGCATCTCTCTTACGAGGAAAGGCTGAGAGAATTGGGATTGTTCAGCCTGGAAATAAAACAGCTTTGGGGTAACCTAATTGCAGCCTTCTAGGAAACTACAAGAATGATGGAGAGGGACCCTTTGCAAGAGCATGCAGTGACAGGACAAGGGAGAATGGATTCAAACTAAACCAAGGGGGAATGGATTCAAACTAAACCAAGGGGGAATGGATTCAAACTAAAACAAGGGGAAATGGCTTAAAACTAAAAGAAAGTAGGTTTAGATTAGATATTAGAAGGAAGTTCTTTGCTGTGTGTCTTGGTTTAAAAAAAGACAGGTGTCTGCTAAGGAAGAAAAAACACAAACCCCCTCCCTCCAAATCACCGCAATTTTTTGAAATTAAAATGCTCTCAGGCAAAAAAATATGGGGATAGGAATAACAGTTTTTACTAGGAAAAAAAAAAACTAAAGGAAACAAAGGTACTAGTACCAGCAAACAA
>VWZP01002402.1:4325-68712 GCA_013396995.1 Dicaeum eximium | reverse complement strand
GTGTCCCCAAGCTGTGCCCGCAGTGTCCCCAAGCTGTGCCCGCAGTGTCCCCAAGCCGTGCCCGCAGTGTCCCCAAGCTGTGCCCGCAGTGTCCCCTGGCGGCGGCCCGCCCGCCCGGCCCCGCGGCAGCAGCAGAGAGCGAAGGCTTTCGGCGCACGGAGGGAGCTCCGAGGCCACGGTGAAGAACTCGATCACTCGACATCGATCCCGGCTGCATCCAAAGCAGTGAGGGCAGCGGGGCGAGGGAAGGATTCTGCCCCTCTATCTGCTCCACCCGGACCCCTGCTGCAGTGCTGGATCCAGCTCTGCGGTCCCAGCACAGGGACCACACGGACCTGCTGGAGCGAGTCCAGCAGAGGCCAGCAAGTGGATAAGAGGGATGGAGCATCTCTCTTACGAGGAAAGGCTGAGAGAATTGGGATTGTTCAGCCTGGAAATAAAACAGCTTTGGGGTAACCTAATTGCAGCCTTCTAGGAAACTACAAGAATGATGGAGAGGGACCCTTTGCAAGAGCATGCAGTGACAGGACAAGGGAGAATGGATTCAAACTAAACCAAGGGGGAATGGATTCAAACTAAACCAAGGGGGAATGGATTCAAACTAAAACAAGGGGAAATGGCTTAAAACTAAAAGAAAGTAGGTTTAGATTAGATATTAGAAGGAAGTTCTTTGCTGTGTGTCTTGGTTTAAAAAAAGACAGGTGTCTGCTAAGGAAGAAAAAACACAAACCCCCTCCCTCCAAATCACCGCAATTTTTTGAAATTAAAATGCTCTCAGGCAAAAAAATATGGGGATAGGAATAACAGTTTTTACTAGGAAAAAAAAAAACTAAAGGAAACAAAGGTACTAGTACCAGCAAACAACAAAAGAAACAAACAACCAAACAAACAAAAACCCTGACAGAGTCAAGATATGACCTGCCACCCTGGGGCAGGGTGTGGATAACAGTCCAGTTGAGCGGTGGCTGCAGTTCTCTTAGAGTGGAAGCCACGGCTCTGTCAAAACAACAGTCCAGCAGAGAAGAGTGTAGGCAGATGGGTCTGGTTTTCCTCTGGAAATCCAGTGGAGAATCCAGGCTGTCTTCGTTTTTAAAAGTGTCTCTTTTTATCCCAGTAGAAATGCTTGGCCCCTCCCCCTGGGCAGAGCACCTCACAATGGGAATAATGTAATCTTATCAGTCATGTGGAGGCACTCAATGGCCCATTAACAAAAAATGTCTTCCCAGGGGAGGTATTGTTTGTGAAGAGATAAGGGAAACCTGCCCAGATAACAACCCCATCTTTATCAGATGGCAAATAGAATATCTTATTTTAACAATCCAGGACACTGTGAGGGTGGTGAGGCACTGGGACAAGTTGTCCAGAGAAGATGTGGAAGTGTTCCATCCCTGGAAGTGTTCAAGGCCAGGCTGGATGAGGCTCTTGAGCAACCTGGTCTATTGGAAGGTGTCCCTGTCCATGGCAGGAGTTTGGCATGAGATGATCTTTAAGGTCCCTTCCAGACGAAGCCACTCCATGATTTTATGATCCAAATGCCTCTTCCTGGTGAGGGAAAGCTTGGGCTAAGCCCTGGCCCACCCTGACTTACGGGCTGAGGGTCTCCCTGCCAATGAGGGAGGTTGGCACATCCCTGAGCTGCTGCGAGGAAACCTGCTGTGGGATTTGGGCCAAAGTAACCAAGTTTTTATTATTGGATAAAAATAGAAAATATACAAACCGCCTTCCAGCCCAGTCAATTCAGTCTGACTTTTGGGAATGTGTTGAGCTTTAATGATCTGCTTCTGATGATTCTGCCCAGCCTGCTGCAAGCAGCCAAAACTAGCACTGTTACAAGAGAATAATCCTCATTCCAATAGAAATTCCAGCAGCCTTGGTGTGGGTAGACTGAGTATCTGCTTAATGTTGGCTTACCATTAAAGAGCCAAACTCCTCAGACCATACTGCATTCAATGCTGTTTCAAATTAACTAAAATACTAGAATCACATCCAGATGATGCAAAACAGACTTATATTTTAGTGCCAGAAATATGTAAAGGTCCCGCACAAGCCATGCATAATAATTGCATCTTTTTGGCGCCAGCACTTGTACTTGTCATTTGCTGACACAGTGCTGAGTTCATCTGAGAAGCAGAACACGTCACGTTTCAAAGAATTGTGGTTGCTGTTTGGAGGATGGGAGAGGAAACGGAAAGGCTACTTACACTTGGATATTAAGTGTTAATGTGCTGTCCTATCTTTAGTCAGTGGGGGAGAAGGAATGGGGCTGCTGTGAGTAAAGTGCACTTGAAAGCTTGTTTCACTTCTGCTTGGTGCTGCCTACTATGCAACCAGCAAGTATCTGGTTACCATCCCTGAGCTGCTCACACAAGCTGATCTGCAATGGTTTGATTGAGAAACACATGCTGGAATTACCACATTTCATAGAAGGAGACTGGGACAGAAACCCTATGTTTGGGTTCTATCTTATTTCTCATAATAGAATTTCTCCCTTACTAGAAATGGAGCAGCCCACAGCTTTGTGACTCAGTGTTGTGCTGCTCATTGCATGCTCCCAGCTTGTGCTGAAGCAGTGGAAGTGCTATGCACACACATGAATTAAAAGGTCTTTGTGTGAGCTAGGCATTTCTGGGTTTGGGTGATCAAATTATGTACAAGAACCAAGCCACCTGCTAGAGGATCAGTGGAAGACTAGATTCCAAGAACTTAATTTTGCCTTCTGTTGTACCTCTTGAAATCAGGCATCAGTGTCATTTATGAAATCTGTCTTACTACGGGCAGAAAACCTCATCACTCATGTTGCCTATGAAAAGAAGTGATTCCACATTACATTCTCTCCCTCTAATTGTCCACAGTCCGTAATACTTCCTTTCCCTATCTTAATTCCTGTGGATGGTGACTGTTTTCCTAAAAAAAGTCAAAGGAGATGCAAGAAACTGTCTTCTTCCACAGACTGCGTATTCTGATCCATGATTTATCAGAAGTGAGAGTATTTCAAGGAAGTGTCTCAGAATCATCTTCTGGGAATGTTAATTTCTAAGGGGGGCCTGAAATAATTTTTCTCTCTTAATACTTTTCTCTTATGTTTCTGTCTGTAGATTATGTTACTGTTTATGTCTGTTCCTATTTAAAAAACAGATGAATATATTTTCCTCTGCCTTAAATAGTCTCTCAGCTTTTTGGCACAATTTCCCATCTTTACCAGCTCAGGATTGTAGGATATAAACCCCAGAGCCAAACTTCAGTTTCTTGAATCTTTCAATCAAATAAGTATTTCTGGCATGTCTCTGCAGGGGATGTTTGCCATCATTTGTCTTGTTTTTTATTCTGCTAAAATAATGTTCTCTGTTTTGCTGTATTAGGTAAATGGAAATTCACAACAGTAGAATCAAAGAGAATCCTCTTGACTCTCTTTATGAAGAAATGTCTACTCTGAGCTTTTTATGGAGAGCAAATCCAGATTTTCAGGGACTGGGAGAACCAGGAACTGCCTGCTCTAAGAGAAGTTCTGGTTCAAGACCATCTAAGGAACCTGACGGTGCACAAGTCCATGGGAGCTGCTGAGATGCATCTGCACATCCTGAAGGAAGTGGTTAAGCACTATCCATCATGCTTGAGAAATTGTGGCAGTCCAATCAAGTTCCCACTGGCTGGAAAAGGGGAAACATAACCCAAATTTTAAAAAGGGAAGATCCAGGGAGCTACAGGCCAGTCTGCCTGACCTCTGTGCCTGACGAGATCATGGAGCACATCCTCCTGGAAGGAGGATGGAAAATAATGTGATTTGCACCATCTAACATGGCTTCACTAAGGGCAAATTGTGCCTGACAAATCTGGGATCCTCTGCTATGGAGACAGGCTGAGAGGGCTGGGGCTGTTCAGCCTGGAGAAGAGAAGGCTCTGGCTCTCACATTCCAGTACCTAAAGGGGGGCTACAAGACAGCTGGAGAGGAATGTTGTACTGGAGCAGGTGACAAATGGCAATGGCTTTAACCTCGAGTACCCTGTTCAGTAAAGGAAAGTGTAGTGAGGTGGGGATCGGCCTCTTCTGCTGTACCTACACTGAGAGAACAAGAGGGAAGGGCCTTAAACTTAAAACCAGGGATATTCAGCTTAAATATTAGAAAAAAACTTCACTGTTAGGGTGGTCAGACATTGCAATATGTTGTCCAGGGAGGTCGTGGGGTCACCATCTGTGGAGGTGTTCATGAGGTGTCTGGATCTGGCACTGGCTGATGTGGTTTCAGTGGTGGTGCTGGGGGGCTGGATGATCGGGAAGGTCTCTTCCAACCCTGAAGATTCTATGATTCCATGAAAGAAGATAACATCAGATCAGCGATCAGGAAGAAATTCTTTGCTGTGGGTGGTGAGGCATTGGAACAGCTTGCCCAGAGACGCTGTGGGTGGAATACTTCCCATCCCTGGAAGTGTCCAGGGCCAGGCTGGATGGGGCTCTGATGCATCTCTGAGCATCTGAGCATCTCTCTGGTCTAGTGGGAAGTGCCCCTGCCCAGGGCATGGGGGTTGGAACTAGATGATCTTTAAAGTCCCTTCCAATCCAAACCATTCTTTGAGTCTAGAAACTAACTGTTTACTGACCAAAATCTATGGTTTGGGCTCTCTAGCTGTGTGTAACCATCTAAAAGCTTACAGTCAAAAGAAAGGTTCAGATACATTCTAGCAGGAAAATGACACCTTTGGGAGATGAACTAAACCACCCCCCGATGCTCCAATCAAAGCCCAGATTGAACAGAAGTTTTCTGAAAGGCTGAAGGGCACAACTTTGCTTTGGTTTGTTTCTTAACAGGTTAATGAGAGATGAGGTAATAGGAAGATTTCTGTCTTTTCCAAGGCTTAGGAAGCTGAGCTGGAGCTCAGTGGGCTGCTTGCTCCTGGTGAAGCCTTGCATTATAGGGGTTTGTTCACCCATGTCCAGTGGGAAGAGTTATGTGGCAGTTAGAGTTTACTGAAAACTAAAACTGGTGTTGTAAAACAATAGGAATAGGCTTTCAGTGTAAGAAGTTTGAAACAGACTCTTTTGCTAATTACGTTTTTTTTAGGAGTCCGGTTTTTTTCCTATTTAAAAACAAAACAGTTTTCACTCTTGGTTATGAAATGTTCTACTGAATGAGAATGTTTCAGATCTCCCAACGAGCTTTGTGGGCTAGGCTTCCTGACCATTTAAAATGGGAGAACTACCTTGTGATCAAACTCACTGGTTGTCACTCATAAATCGGGAATTGAAGCAACTCTTTGTACCATGTCTGTTTTTATCTAGACAGGATTTTAGCCCTTCAAAGAATTGTCAATTACTTTGTGTTTGTCTGCTGTTTGGTGGTATAAGAAAGCAACAAATTTATGTGTGGTTTCTAAGCAGTGCTTAGCACAATGAAGACTGAGACAAGCTTAACAATGACTTATATCATGGTGTAAGTTTCTCATTGTGTGTAAATTACTCCTTAAAGAGGAACATGTGATAAAATGCAATAGCTGAAGCTAATTCAGCCCTGAGCAAGCATGCAAACAAGTGTACTGGAGCTGCTCAAGAGGAAGAAGTGAGGGAAGATAACCTGTATTTTTGGGGACAACTGTTAAATCTTAAACTCTTCTGTTATCCATGTCACCATAGGCTGGACATTATGTGCTTTTGAAATAATTGCTGGTAATCATGAACTCAGTCTTTCAGTCTTGCTGCAGAACCTGTGGAGCTGTGGAGCATGTGCTGAGGGCAGCACCACTGGGAAATGTGACTGGGTTTGGAGGAACTGGTTACACACTGGGCTGAGCTGGGCATCTTGGGAGCTGCAGGAAAGAAAATTGGTAGATAGATGCGTGGGTGATTTGTGTTTTGAGTAGGGAGGTAGGGGCCCAGAGTAGGAGGGTAGGCTACCATAAAGCTAGGGCTGAAAAGAAGCCAGAGAGGAAAAACTGTAGTTCTCTGATTTCTCTTACCCTTTACTGTTATACTTCCAAGCTCTGCCTATCCAGAAAGACAGAATGCAAAAGAAATGTTTTATTTCCCTCTTGGCCTTCATCTTTCTCTGCCAGGACAGTTTTTGTAGGGATGAGACAGAATTTGTTTTTCAGCTTCAAACTGTAGTTTATCTGCTGAGGAGGATATATATATGTATATATATATAAAAAAATATAAAAATATATAAAAAAATTAAATACATATATATATATAATAGAGAGTTTAAAAGGAGAAACTTCCAGCCCACTATCACAATGCTTGTTATTGAGGCTGCTATTGCCATGGGTATCATTGCTCTTTGCCATCAGGCAGGTAATAATGTATTCATTTTACAAGCCTGTACATGTTAAATCTGAGCAGGTCACTCTGCTCAGCACCTATCTGTGAACAGTTTGCTGTCTTAGGTTGATTCTCACCTTACATACTCTGAAGAATAACCACTGAAGTAGATGATTTACATTTCTTGGACACCAGCACTGTAGTTTGTACCACTATTTAGTCACTTTTAAATGTGACCCATGCAGTTTTTGGAGATGCATATTTCTACCCTGCTTCTGAATTTAGCTCGCTGCACTCTTACTAAGTAGGAGTCTGGAAGGGACAAAAAGAGACCTCCCTCCGAAATTTAATCCAGATCACACATGTGGTGTGGTATGGAACAAGAACCACAGAGTCCTCTGCCAGCCCTAGATCTTATAAAATCTAAACACACCAATAATCACCGAGGTTATTTTTAAATGTTTAACATGACTCTCCAAGGCACATACACATTTAACATTTGTATCTCTTTAAAGAGTTATTTATTCTAATATATCACAGCTCTGGCAGTAATTTTGTGTTAATTGCTCAGAACAGGCTGAACTTCGGAGGGTTATAAATTTCAGTATGACATGTACTGTGGGTTTGTTTTTGTTTTGTATTTTTTTTCCAAATTTACATATACTGAATAGCCAACTAACCTGACATCATTGGGAACTCAGGATGGTTGGTGTCTGTCCATTTCACTCCACAAGTGTGGATTTATGGCCATGAGTCATAGAAGTAGAATTACCTTTTCATGAGGTTAGCGTGATCTGTCTTTCCATATAAGATGCTTTTCTGGTAATGTTGATCATGTTACTAGGGTGATGTAAAAACATTAACCAAGTGTTTCACACAGAATTCATTTTAAAGGAAACTGGGCATTAACTTCTGTTCCCTTACTAATGCATACTTACTTATCCATACTTAGAAACACTCTTTGATGCTTGTATTTTACTCCAAGTACTAAAGCACCTTAGTGGCACTTAAGTCCCCAAAAGGATTTAAGCCATAATTCCAACTCTCTGCTGCCTAACCCCAAATTTCTGTTCTGTTTCTGCCCATGCACAAACATCAGGATTCATCACTCGCATTTTCATTCTGCGTGGCTGCACACACCTGTAGCTCTAGGAATGTGCTCTGAGTGGGAATCTGCCTGCCTGTCTGACCATCAGGATCTAACTTGCCTTTTGTTTTGACCACACACACATTTCATGAAGCCATGGAAGGGTTTGGATTGGAAGGGACATTTGAGACCACCTAGCTCCAGTCCCCCTGCCATGGACCAGGACTCAGCCAGCCTGGCCATGAACCCTTCCTGGGAGGGGCATGGAGCTGTGCCATGGGAGCTGTGGGTTTATTTAGGAGGCTTGCTTAAAAAATTCACATTCCAATGGTTTTTCCACAATGACTACATGGAAGGCACATGCTAGTCTGGGGGCTGTGGGTGTTGAAATATCTCTTTAAAACTCAAGGTTCTTTACCAACTCTGACAGGGTTTTTTTGGTAGGATGTCTTGTCCAGCCCCTGCATTCATATCCTTCTTTCATTTGCGTGCACAGGAGTAGTACATTAATGCTTTACTACTTAAGGAGCAGTCTGGAATGCCAGACATAACTGGATGGCCTCTCAGCAGCTACAACACTGATTAAATGTCTGTGAGCAGCAGAACTGGAGGCTTGGCAAAGAGAATAGGGTACTACAGTGTGTTCAGTGTCTGTGAATACTTGGAGTGAAGGGGTCAGTTGTGAACAAATTTAATTTTTTTCTGCTTTTGCTTGTGACAGGTTGGCTTTCAGAGGGAATCCATTTCCCATAGTTGCATTGCTGTTTCTGTGCAAGGAGTGTCCAGAATGATCTTTCCTGTGCTTTAGGAAATTGCTAAACAACAACTGTGAATGCTGGTGGGGGACTGTGCAAGCAATTTGGATAATGAGACAATGAAATGCGTCTTAAAGTACCTGGAAAAAAACCCACTGATCTGTAAATGGCTTTGAATGATGGCAGTATGTTTTTGAGGAGATAGAAAATGGCCCTCTGTCTATGTTCTGTGTCCTTCTTCTCTGATGCAATAATGCTGTCCATGGACATTGTACTAGGTTTGTGTGGCCAGGTTTTGGTAGAATTTCCCCCTTTTGAATAAGTGTTTGTGCAATTTAATACTTGCTTTAGCTTCCTGTAGAATAGTTTCCCTCTCTTTAAGGGAACTATTTTGCTGTGTGCTGTGTACAAACCAGTTTTGTAACATTCTGTTCATTTGAGTATCGACTCCTAGAAAGACGGGAAATGTCAGTGCACAGAGGGTAGGAGGGAAAAAATGCTGTGAGGAAACTCAGATAAAAGTAACAACAGATAAACAGAGTGCTTCTTGGTGCTTTTTGCTAGATGCAGAGAAGCATGGTATTACTTGAAATGTGGGTAAATTTTTTTAAATTGATCTCTCCTTCCTTTTATTACTAATTTTAAGGATTTCTTTCTTTGAACCCAATATTGGTAAACCCTTCAGAATTAGCACAGATAGCTGGTTTCTCTAACCACCTCTTCCTCTGTCCTTAGATAGTTTTATTGCTACAGGGAAATGTAGTGAGGCCAAACTCAGACATTCAAACAAAGACACCCAACACACACCCATGCACAAACAAACAAAGCAGAACATTTGATTCTAAACATGAAATGTGAACAGTCTGATAAGTTCTCGGCATGCCAGCATCAGAGGGCTGTGCTTCTCCAAGCCAGGTGAGAAAGGATCCCTGTTTGTAGCCAATGAAAGGCAGCTGCACTTCATTCAGCAGAGGCATTATTGTACATTTACTTGTTCCCAGCTAATTCCTGTTCTCATCTCACCCCTCAACCAAGCAGTTGGCAATGGATTGACAGTTTGGACTGTGGCAGTGGTTTGGATAACAGCATCCAAGGCACACGTGCTCTTCCCTCACAGAAAAGTGTCTTCTGGGTGTCCAGGAGAACTCTGAACTCTTTTGGTTCTACATGTGGGCAATTCTGCATGTAAAATAAATCCTTTGGAGGCAGGAAAACTGGCCAAATGTACATTTTCCACTAAGGTTACAAAATAGCCTGTAACTGTACTGTAACCTGGGTAACTGATATTCTATTTGTATTATACAGAGGATTCTTTTATCTTTTAATGCTTATTTGATTCACAGATTGTTTACACTTTTGGTGTCAACATTGCTGTTAAGGATAGAAAGTGTAAAATACATAAACAACAAAAAAGTCCTCACCCAAATTCCCAAACTCAAATAAACAGAAGAACAAAAAAAACCCCCCAAAAAACAAACAAACAAACAAACCACCCAAAAAAACCCCCAAAAAAACCCCAAAACAAACAACACCCCGCCCCCCCAACACTAACCAAAAAGCTCCCAAAACACTGTAAGTTTTCCTGGGATTGAGTAAAGTACCATTAATTATTGGATGGTTTTAGATGGTTCCACTTGACTGTAAGTGGTAATCACATGGCAATAAAATTTACTCTTCTGTTCAGGAGCTTTCTAGTGACTTAAAACAATTTATGAATCTTCATAAAGCTTGCTCAAATGACCCAGCCTTCAAAAGTAAGGGATTTTATTTTCCTTGAGATGAAGAAAGGGTAGAAACAATGGTATTGGTTATTATCCTTGTCTTTCAGATGGAGGAATTGAGGCATTGTATATTTAAGGTTTTATTATGAGGTTTGTGTATTTAAGTCACACAGCATGGCAGGAATCAAAATCTGATAATTAGATTTGTAATGATTCTTTGACACCACAGGAAATCTTGGAGTAGCTGAGAGACTCTAAAAGCTCCAAATATAATTGAGGATGATGAAGACTCCCTTGCAGGGGACATTCAGGAGATGGCACTTAGGTCAGAAGCCTGTCAGAGGGAAGCTGGGGGAATAGAGTGGCTAAAGGAACTGAAAAGAGCACTAAATTACCGTTCATATGTATTAGTAATAATTAACCTGTTGGAAAACCTAGTGAGAACTGATGATCAGGGTACAAAGGGAACACTCAGAGGGCTGAGAAGCTGAAGAAATAGAGATCATTCCCCAGCCAGAGCCCTCTCCAGGACAGGGTGAAGGGAAGAAAACAAGCAGAGGATCTGTCTGAAACTGAAGTGACTATAGGTTGAGTTTTTGAGAAGAATCAGCACTAACCAAGTGACTTTTCAGTAAAAGGCTCAAACAAAATGGAAAAAGAAAATTGCTGAAATACTAAAATTTATGCATAACACTCTCACTGTCATTCTGGTTTAATCTTTGTTGGTATCTGATGACTGGAGTGTGGCAAATGTGCCACCAAACTTTATGAAAGTTTCCAGGAAAATCCAAGGAACTATAGGCCTGTAATCTGAACAGGGAAATTAATAGGAATTTAGATAAAGGAACTATCAATTAGTAGGTACATAGATAAATACTTGAAGAGAGTCAGAATGGATTTTATACTATTTAATTCAGGTTTACAGGCACATCTGGAGTTCTTGGAAAGAGTTGGCAGATATGTGGATCAGGGAGATTCAGTAGGTGCATTTTAAGACACCTCTAAAGAGGTTTCAGTAAATTCACTCAACAAATAATTGTTTCAAGAAATGGAATAGTTATGAATAGAAAAAATTCATATGTGTGATTAAAAGGTAGAAAAGAGAGTAAAACTAAGCTCCCATGAGGGGCAGGTCATCCAGTGATGTTCCACAGGAAACTTTACTGGGACCTGCACAGTTCAACACTTTCATAAATGATCTGGTAAGAGCGTGAGTAAAGTAACAAGGCTGATGATGGTACAACTTTACTCAGGACAGACGGGAGAAAGGCAGTTTCAGAAGGCTGGAAGGAAGACTTTATATTTACCTTCTGGAAATTAAAATAGTAGATAAAATTCAGAGTAAGTAAATATGAGGTAGTGTATATGGGGAAAATAGCATCATATATGAAGAGCTGGGCTTGAGTTTATCATTGCTACTGAGGAAGGAGAACTCAGGATTATGACAGATCATTGTGTGACACTTCATGCTGGGCAGTCACCAAAACTGCAAACCTAATTTCAAGAGTTCTTAGGAAAGGGGCAGAGGAACATCAAGATCCTTCTGTATCAATCCATGGCTTGACCACGACTTGACTACTACATGTAATTACAGTTCTTTTATGTTAAAGGGTGAGGAAATGGTTAGGGAAAGAGTTTCTTTTATCTTAGGAAAAGCCACGATATTCCCAGAAAAAAAATGGGTAAAAGGAATTATCAAGGACATAAAATAGCTGCCAAAAAAAAAAAAAAAAAAAAAAAAAAAAAAAAAAAAAAGACAAAAAAGGGTACTTAGGCTAGGATGAGTAGAGTTACTGGGAACAGGGTTAAACAAAAAGGAACTGTTTTCTTCTTCTAAGTGGTGATAGCCCTATGGAACTTGCTGCCAGAAGTTACTGCAGATGCTGGTAACTGGATGAGAAACTGGTCAGAAAGATTTGTGGAAGGGTACTACCTAAAGAATTCGTGGAAAGCTTGCGTGACTCACCAGCCGAAAATAGTTGAAAAAGCACCCAGGGGAAGCATACTCGCCCTGTTCTTATTCTCCCTTGGACAGCTGCTTTTGATCAGAGCTGTAGGAAGAGAACTGGGCTGGGTGGGCCCTTGGAGGGAGCTGGAGGAGCTGCTTAGCTGGAATGCAGCTACGTGCCGTGCTAACCTGGGCAACAGAATGAGACCCGAGCCGGCTGCGGATGAGCCACCTCAGCTGCCGGCAGCAGCCCGAGCTCCGGCTGCACGGGGAGCTCATCCTCCCGCTGGCACCAATCAGCCTGAGCTGAGATTCTTGCTGTCATCACTGGGGTGCTCCCAGCTCTGAGCTAGCTTATATGAAATATTGCTATTCCACACTGCTATTTGCTGCGTGGGCATTCCCACTAAAGCGGGCACGGTCGTGCACCAATTATTTCGGTGGAGTCTACAAATATAAAGATGCTAAATTCTCAAAGGAAGAAAAGTATTCCAGCTTTAACTCTCTCGGTTTGTTTCCATTTTCTATTTATTAATTTCATAGATCTAATAATTTTTTTCTGAGTGTCAGCTCTAGTGCACTTACATTGGGGTCTGAAAACCATTAGGTTGGGGGTTTTTTTGCTTAATGGATCACTGTCAGCAGGAGTAAATATTTGCAGCCAGAACTGGTGCTGTATTAAGAATAGATTCCAGTGTATTCTCTTTTTAACTGTGATGGCTTTGAAGATCTAATAGCACTGAAAATTAGCAAAAAACTATTTTTATCCCTAGAGTCAGCAGTTCTGACTCAGAGTGTCCATTAAGGAAATGAATTTTAAACAACTGGATTCTTAAAAATTATTGTTACTCATTATCTTAACTACACTTAAAAAGGAATGGCATCTATTATAGAAATGAAAATATTCTATTGGTGTAATTACAAATTAAGGAAGACTGTTAGAAAGTAATTATGTTAATTAATATTATTGCACATTTAATCCCGGGATATTCTCAAGGTCTCCAGCTGGGGGCACTGGGCAAACAGGGAAACCTGGCAATGGCCAGCGTGAGTGAGACCTGCACCTAGACCAGAACTGTGCTGGAGGGGAGGAGGCAGGGAAACCAAAACCACCAAGGAAAATGGATGTGAGATACAGTCATCATCCTGGATTTGAGAATTTCCTAAGATGAAGTAGATTTTATTTTCAAAACCCTTTTGGTAGTGACAAACAATTGCACGCTTTTACTTTCTTTACTCATAAATCATCCAGTTCCTTTAGCAAAACTATCCCTTTAATCAATAACTTCAAATTCTAATGGGCCCAGGTAGAAAAGCTATTGTAAATTTAAATTTGTTGCCATTCAGGTTCATTAAACATTTCCAGCCTTGTATAAATCATTGTCTCTACCTACCTTTAATATTGCTCTTTATTCATTTATATCAGGGAAAAAGCTAGAAAAGAAATAGAAGATGTTCCTTGTCAAAGTACAGTGTAAAGCCCAGCATGCTTTGAGGTCTAGAGGGGCATGTAAAAGAGATTTAGCATCTAGAAGAAGACCTGAGGGGAAGTATGGCATATAATTGCTCAAGGAATACCAACTATGCTATTAAGAATATGCCAGAGACCAATGGTGGTTTCATGCTTTCAACTCATACCATTAAAAAAAACAAACAACAAACAAAAAACCCAAAAAACAACAGTTCAGGAAACAGTAGCCCTAATTTTGTTGATAAGGTTTTCTAAACCAGGCTAGAGAGATGACTTTTAAGTTTGCCAATTTAGTGTTGAACTGGGTATTCAAAAGCAAAGTTTGATAGCAGCTATAGGAGAATGCATGAAAGGGTGAATGTACTCCCGGGGACTGCACAACTGTAAATGGATGGACCAATAAGGAAAGTAAACATTCAACATTGCCAAGCTCAGAGTAGCCTAGATCTTCCTTCCAGATGATATTTTTAACTGGATTTTGCAATAGAGCAATGGATTTCCTGATCCCTGGAGCTCCTGACCTTCTATGTGGCCCCTGTATTACAAGTTATGACTGCTTGCAATGGATTGAAGCCAAAAGTTTTTGTCCACATCACCGGCTGTCAAAACACAGGGACTTCTGTCTGGGCGTGTAGATACTCAGTTTTGGAAAAGCAGGAGGGAACATTTTGTTCATCTTTCCTCATGTTTCTCCCCAGACACACCAATACACAGACACTGAGAAAAAAAACAAAGCCCTAATCATGCCATACCTCCTTAGTATCTTCCATTCAATTATAGAAAGCAATCTAGAAATATTAAGGTTTCACAGTAGCAAAAGCATTAAACTCATTAGGGAATCAGAAGGTTGAAATAACTATCAGCTGGTTGGTTGCAAGGTTAGGAAGGATTTAGGAGCTCTATTTTCCAGTCCTTTAATCTAAGCTCTAGGCCAAAAATAAGAAGTTAGCCTGGAATTCACAATCAACCTTGCAATAACAAAATTTTGTTTATACCTTGACAAGCAGTGAACAGTACCAATTTCACTTTATAAGATGCTCATTGTTGCAAGCCTGTAAAGAGTGTTTTTAATATCTCATTGTTAAGAGAATGAAGTTGCTCTTGGACCTTGACACGTAGAATGAATTAAATGACACGTGAATGAGTATATATTAATTCTTTTTTATTAAAGTATCAAAACAAACTTGAGAATAGAAAACAAACTGCTTTTTAATGCATTTTAAGGGTTCTCCTGAATAAAGAAAACTCATGCAACATACCATTCCTGTGTAGCTGTTTAAACACTCTTTTCCTGGGCACAGTCAAGTGACCTTGGGTACCACCATTTACACACACACACACACACACACATACAAAGGCAATACAGAGCAGCTATGACTGCACATGTAAAGAAATAAAAATAGATTATCTTCTGACAGTAGTAGTGGTACCATATTAACATTTGGCATGCCGAGTAAATAAGATCAAGCAACAAAAGCATGACGCCTGCGTCACCGGTGATCTGGTTAAAAGGAACCATACAAATTCCCTAAGGGAGACACATGAATTCTGTCATTATAGTCTCTGTGGTAACACTTTATAACCAATCATGACACAAACAGCCCTGTCTGCTGGTATTTGAGAGGCAAAAAGCAAAGCCAAGGTGGACGATACCGGGGCCGTGCCTTGGTTTTGTATTTCCACATTACAGAAATCAAATAATGAACATTGCTTGACAAGTTTATTGTACACACTCCATGTATAGCTGTTGTCTGGTAAACAGCTGTCCCAATTACATGTAGAATTTGCCCTTTAAGCCAGAGAAGTTGCCACAGAGGCTCCAGACTCTGCTTACAGAATGTGAAAAACTCCCACTGAAGTCAATAGAACCTCCTTCCAATATACAGAAAGATCATGGATTCTTAAGACAGAATTGGACCTAGAATGTCATCTTTGCAATACATTCACTTTTCAGATACATGAAGTAGATACCTTTAACATGTGATATAGGACATTACAATATATCCAGACCTTAGGAACTGGTACTAAGTAGTTCTGTTGCAGAATATAACAATCATATGAGGACCAGGTACAATATGTGATGGATTTATGCGAGACTTGCAGGGTAAGAAGCTCATGGCTGAGGTATCTTCAAGTTTAGCCTTTAGAACAAACACACAATTTCAACACTGCAGAACTGGTGTAAAATATTATGCACTGTAAGCTCCACTTGTATTCAGCTTTGTTTAAATTGTGACATTGAACAGTCAGACACCACTGATGGAGATACAGAATTTTGGAAGGTACAATATCTGCACCCAATCATTCAAGACACTCAGTGCCTCATCTTCAAAAAAGATGAAGGATAAGTTTTTTTAATAGTGATGTCTCAAGTACACCTGGTGAAGTTTAGGAATATATAATATTACACACCAAGAGATAAAAGTAAAAAGACAGCGCAACACTTGTGTTTTCAGTTTTATCTTGCTCGCAGTATTTATTAGCTCTACTCATTATGATATTAGTGATAAATAAGGATAATATTTTCTTTTACAAAAAAATTGTAAGGGTATATTTTATAGAAATAAACAATCTGAGGATTTCACAGAAACATCAGAATTTCAACACTCATAGCTCCAACTGTTTTGTCCAGCAGCTCTTCTACCAGCTCAAAAACATCCAAGGTTAGTAGTTAATAAAAAATTAAACAATTATTCACTACATCAAAACTCTTGCCTCCTTTAGATTCTAAGTAACACTTTTGATCGACTGTAGTTGCCACTCAAATGTAAAACAAAAGTAGCTACAATCATAATTTTTCCCTCTGAGTCACCTGGCAAAAGGAAGTAATCCTGACCAGGATGGAAAAAGCTTTGTCAAGCTCTTATGCCTGTAAGAGCTCTCTGCATGAGCAGACCCACTGAAATCCATGGAACCTCTTCTGTGACTGAGGGGTAATAGCATGAGTTAAGGCTTGTAGGATTAGATCCTAGATGAATTTAAAAATATATTTTTTTTCAAGGTTCAGGAGTCTGGGATTCACTCCTGCAGCTCTTTACTTGAGGAAAACCTCTACCAATACCCCTGCACAGTTAGTTTCCTCTTTTCAATTCAGTGGGTGCAATTCACCAAGCCAGTAAGTGATGGTACAAGCTGCTCTTCAGCAATTAAAGGGAAAACTGTAGTCCCCAAGGGGTAGCATCTGGCGTCATAGCTCATAAAATACAAGCTAGGCTACACAGATGTTTTGCAAGAAACACTTCTTTGTCACACTTACTAGACCCTTCAAATTCAGTCACTGAGATGAGTCACAGAAAAAAACCACATGAGTGTTGTGAAAAAAATGACAAAGCTTGGTTGGAACTACAGGGGAGTTTTTGTGTGTGTGTGTGTGTTAGGTTAGAATGCGACATTACACATCAGTACATTCTGCCAGAAACCATCCTCCTGGAAATTCAAAAATACTCAGTCTTCTTTCCCTACCAGCAACAAGGAAGAGTAGTGTCCACCCAGCACAGCTGTCTGTACCACGTGCATCGCTGGAAGTCAGAGTGTTCTAGCACAAACCTCGTGAGTGCAGATACTGTGTACTAGCAGAGAGCTAAAACTTCAGAAGCTGTTGTCTGTAGCTCCTAGGAACAGCAAGTATGACAGGTGCAAACCCTACATTTGAGGCAGAAGGCTCTTCAGTTTGATTGAGACCAGGTCTTCCAAGGGCAAGAATCGCTGTCAAGCCAAAATGATTCTTTCCACTTATGAAAGCAATCTGCCCTTCCTAAAGGCTCTTGACTAATAGAATCCTACACATTATGTCAGGCTCCCCCATGGATTCTGGTAGCTGTCAAAAACATTATGAATACTTCCACGTTTGCCATATCACTTAGCCTTGTAATGTGCCTTCTTTGATCTGTTGAATAAAAAGATTTCTTTCATCTTCAGGTGTCCTTCCGTTCTGTGCACGGACTATACACGTGGGCCTGTGCAGATTTAGCATGTATATCAAATGCTGCTTCTCATTCTTCAGCTCCTCAATCTGGGCTTTCAACTCTGCATTGATGGTTTCCAGCTTCTCGGATTCCTAGCACAAAGGACAGACACAACTTTTACACTGGGAAGTTGAAATAGTAAGTCTGTTTTTTTCTTAGAGTTGTCTTTTATTGGTGGGACAGAGTGTGGCTGGCAGAGAAAGGAATCACATGGACTTAGTGTGCTGTAAGGGTGACACTGTACATTCCCCAGTCAGTAATGGCCTGAAAACCAGATTGAGAGTTACCTCCTTTGGCCTCTAGAGAACGTAATGGAAGTTGAAAAGTGAAATTCAAACTTGTATTCATTCATGGTGACTGATACCCAAAGCATTATTGCTACCTTCTGCAAAATTAGTCTGAGCTTTTTGGGTCAAAAATTGACCCAAAATTGTCTATGCTGCTTCTTAACTCCCTGGAATGTCAGGTCACATACCTATAAACCCATGTTAAGCCAGCAAAGTACAAACATAGCTTTTTCCCCTGCCCCTAGATACAGGAATATACAGGCCTGTATACCTTGATACAGGCCTGGTGCTACTGAAATACAATTTTATATCACAGCACAGGAGGTGAAGATGAGACTGAACTTCTAGGACAGAGAATTCAAGCTACCACACTACTCTGTTCATAAAGAAGTCAGAAATTACTTGTAGATGCTTGCAGGCTCTGCACAGTGAATATTTTATGAAACATGATTTTACTTCTTTTTGTGTTCAGTGTACACATTCAAATTAACACTATCCCCATAGACAAGATTGGTCACTGAAACAGCAATCTCTTTTTGCTCCTACCATGCTTTCACTTTATGCCAGCTTCAACCAGCTTTGGATTTAATATATGGCATCTTTGTTTTTCATAATTAGTATTTTCAAGGGTTTACAGTTTTGGGGGACATCTTTCTGACTTCCTACTATGACAGTACCCTTTGTTTATCTGTTTGGATCCTGGCAGGATGACAGATCAGGAACAATTCTAGCCAGTCACTTACCTTTTGCAAACATTCTGTTTTTTCCTTCTTTTTGTTCCGGCACTTCGCCGCAGCAATTTTATTCCTTTCCCTTCTTCTCTTTTTTCTTTCATCCTCTTCAGGAGAAAACTGTCCCACAAAAACAGATACATACAATCCATAAGATGTTGTAAACAGGAGACCTGTATTTTGATAACTTCTGGATTTTTAAAATCAACATGTAGAGTGCTGTCAGTGTTCACATCATGAGCTACACAAAAAAGAGATTCTGACCTTGTTTTCCATACAGTAGAAGGGTAGGAACTTCATTGGAATTGTCAACAAAAACCTGACTGGAGCAGGATTGTATGTAATCTATATGATGGCTCATTTAAAATCAATGGTAATCAAAAAACTTACTGAACATCTCCCCAGGCTCCCACACCTCCATGTCTCCTCCATTTCCCAGGGAGGGAAAGGAGGAGGGGCTCAAGGAGCAGAGCGGAGGATGTGTCATGAGTGAGGCAGAGAGGAGTGAGTGAATTAAGGCAGCACCAAAAAGGGAATACTAACACACTTCCTTCTGTTTCCTGTGGAGGCTCAGACCAAGGTGTAACTCTTTCCTTAACTGAAGCTATTTCTTCACTTTCAAAGAGCAATGTTTCTCATGGAAAGTATCATCTTTAAGCAAAAACATAGTGCGGACATAGCAGGTCCACATCTTAACCCCCATGGGTTCTGCTGGACTGTCCTCAGGGAAACAACTTCAGCAGTGATTTATTCCAAGTTCAGCCACCACTGGGCAGGGAAACCAGATTAGCACTTGCTCTAATCACTGTAAAACGTTGTCTGTAGTCCATAATTGAAAATAAAATATCCAACCATGAGAAATACCAGAGGGTTTGCCCAGGGCTCTCAGAGAGCCAAGCAGCTGGCTTAAGAGGAAACAAGTATGGTACAGAGGTCTGTCTATAGTTAATACAATTACTGGTCTTGTGGCAAAACGTCGTTAGAAAATTAATCATTGACACCAAAATTCTGTTTAAAGAGCCCTACCTCTCTTTTCAGCATTGATGTTTCAACTGGCCTTTCAGAAACAGTCACTGTGTCCAAAGTGGAAGACATCCTGTGGAACTGACGCTTGTTCTGAATGGCAAACCTCAGTTCCTCCTTCACCAGGGGGGTTAAATTTGTGAAATCATCAAACCCCAGTGACCCTGCAGGGGACAAAGTGGGAACAATTGCGGAGGCGCTGACTTCTAATGCAGATAGCTGGCCTGAGTGTTGGACCATCATTTTGCTGAAAGATAAAAAGAGATAATGCTGATAGTCTTTCAACATCTTTAGAAAGGCAAATAATATCTCTTAGAGGTATATTTCATACTGTGAATAATACTGTAGTTACATTGCTTTAGTCCCCATTCCTAGTCTACCCCAATCTCTCAACAGAGACAAGCAGTTAAGAATTTGGACACTCAAAAAACCTTCAAATTTATGTTAAGTCAAAGTTAGTATTTAAAAGTAAGAATACTATCAGCACATGATACAATTTCTAGGTCTTTCTGAAACTTAATATTTAAAAAATTGTGTGCAAGTATGTATACTGTTAAGATTTATACTGGTAGTGTCTGGCAAATGAGACTCGAGTGAATAGGAAGAGAAAGAAATAAGAACAAAAGTCAGAAAGCAAATAAGTAGTATTATTATTTAAAGCATAGAAGGAGAGTAAAAGTATTTTCATCTTCAGAGCTATACCACCACAAATTCCAGCTTCAAATGGACAGAGCATACCTTGATCTCAGCTACACTTAGCTCAGTGAGTTCTACTAGAAGCTGAAACTTGCTAACCACAACAGGAACTGTCACAAAGTTATCACACTCAATTTTACAAACATTATAGATTTGGCTATAAACTCCTGAAAAATAGTTAATAAGAGCTAGCACAAAGGCAAAAGTCTCTACATGCTCTGTGGCTCCACAGCACAGGCTGAGTTGGAGGGATTGACTCATGAAAAATGTGAATCCCTTTTTTTTCATTCCTTTGCTCTTGTAAAATTTGAAACTGTCCTTATGTGCCCTCCATGAGAGGCTTGAAATTCTTAAATATTTATGGCTGGATCTTCTGCTGTCATAAAACAGTGTGATTGAAGAGTCTTTAGGGGAATTATGCAAATGTAAACCCATGGAGAAACCTCATTTCTAGTAGATTTCTGAAGAAAGCAAACCTAGCCAACAGAGCTCTCTACTTTTCTCTTTTTAGTCATTCTTATTATTTATTTTTAGCCAGTTTTGAAGGGAGAGAGGCCCTATGTGCTCTGCGAAAACTGGTGGCCCCACTGAGGGAGACAGAGGCAAAACTCAGCGGTCAGTCATTCAAACACAGTGGGTTAGCTGATGCACACATCCCTGCAAGTCACAGCCCATCTCTCACCCAGCAGAGGTGAGATAAGAGGTCTGGAAGAAAACCGAGCACCTTTTGTGCATGGTCCGAGGGACAAAAGGTGCAAATCCACAGGAAAACAGATTGTAATACTTCCCTGGTTCATAAAGTGACTTGTGTTAAATCGGATTTTACTATGTTGGTTTTCCAGCTATCTTTGGTGTGTAGGTTTTTGTTGTTGCTGTTTTTTTGGTTGGTTTTTTTTTTTTTTTTTTAATAGCTGTATGGCTAATTACAGTATGTGTTATCTACTCTGGATTAGAACCACAATAATTACATGTAAGTCAATTGTAATTAACTTAGTGCAGGTAAGCAAACAGCTGCCTCGGGGTAGCAGTGTGGGTAAGCTGAATTTCCACATGGTCAACCCAGAACTGCACAGTTCCCTGTACATTACTTCTGGAACCCAGCAAGAAATGTTTGGGGTCATGTGCCTTGACAAGAAGATAGAATTTGCTCAGACATATCTAAAAATACACTGTAAATCCACACTGCTGCAAATGAGAATAGAACCTGGTTCGTCGCTAAGTGAGGCAAACACAAAAATCAGAGGAGAGTGAATTGCCTGTTGCTGGAAAATATCAGGTCCAACTGCAGTCTTCCTCACTTCTTTCTCACCCAGTCACCACATAAGAGCTGAACATTTCCCAGAGTCTCAGGGTGAAATCCTGACCCCAGTGAAATCAAAAGGACTTTTTCTCCTGACCTCAATGGGGCCAGGATTTCACCCGTAGTTATTCAAGATGGGGAAATTATTTGGAACAATTTGTTATTCAGAAAGACCTTGGGAAATTTATGTAATTCTCTTCAGAAAGCCCCTGCTCATGAGTCACAGTTAAAGTACTGATACAGTTTAATCCTATAATCTCAGAAAGCTACCAGTTACTCTTTTCCAGCAAGTCAGAAATTAATTTCCAGCTGAAGTCCTCCCAGTATTATTTACCATTTACCAACATTCAACCATTCAACTAATTTAAACAGGCTGATTCCAGATGACACTGAACCCTTCACTGCCAGCAGAAATTTCAGTTATTTTCACTGACTCAGTGTCCTTGAATGCTGGTGATGGCTTCATACAACAAAGTTAATTCTGTATAATTCAATCCAACCAGGAGTCTTAAAGTAACAATAAATCTGTTTTTCCAGCCTCCAAAATAATTAGTTAGGCTAATAATTTTCAAGCTCTGCTGGTTTATTCAATTATTTTTCAGTTTAGGTGAACTTTTAATTAAGGTCAGCAGCAGCACCAGAGGAAACCAAGAATGTGCCTGAGAAATTGTGTTAATTGTGGGTTTCTAGTAGTTAGTGCTAAGTGTACCACAAACACCAACAAAACCCTACTACAATGGCTTCAGATCCTCTCACCCACGTGTCACTAGTGTGAAAAAGAGGAATGGTCGGGTGCCCAGAGCAGGAGAAAGTGTCCTTGACTGTAGGAGCTTGCTGCTCTCCTCCCGAGACAGCTCACTGCCCTCCCAGTCATCCTGAAATGCACCTCTAATTGCTCCAACAAGGTAGGTGCTTTGCAGTTTCTGAGGAATAAATCTGTTTTCAGAAATGTTTTATAAATAGGAAAATTAGATTTTACTATTTAAAAAAAAATGCAACAAGTTGCCCTTGCTTGTCCCAAGTTTTGTACAAATTGTCCCTCTGTCTATAAAGCCATGCAGAGCACTATTTCATTTCCTCTGGGTTTGTGAAGGCTGGCAAACAGTAGGAAAAAGAGTACCAAGCCTCAGAGTGTGATTCCATCGTGGTCTTTCTGATATAATCTCTGTTTACTTTGTTAGACCATGCACATGTTCTGCAGTTACCGCCACTGGAGGTGCTGAACACTCCTCAGCCCCGCGCTGTTCCCGGCACGGCTTGTTCCCGGGCTGAGTTAATGCTTCCTTGCTTTGGCCTCACTTTTGAAATTCTCAGCAGTTTCACTATTCATGGTACCCTCCCAATTCAGGTAGGTCCGAACAACTCTATTCATTTGTTCTCCCCCTGCTTTTTGTTTGTTGTTTTGAATATGATTCTTTTCACCTACAATGAGCTTTTACATCACATCTGCCAAGATTTTAAAATCTGAACAGGCTTCCTAGCTGTGCACTTCCATTATTTAAGGATATTCTTGTTTAATTTCAATATTGAAAGTGACTACTTTCAGTTTTTTCTTGCTTAACAGCAAGTTAAAGCTGACTGTGCTTCTTGGTTTCATTTCTTCACATGAATTCCTTTTCCTCTGGTGCTGATGCAATAAACCTTGATAACCACTGAGGTTAATCTTAAACAGCATTAAGAGCAATTACAGTTCACAACCTCTGTGCACGCTAGTTGACCTTAAGCTTTCTGACATCCCACATCGCTCCCGAACCATTTTCTGCTGCCTTCCATCTTCCCAAATGCTGTTATTAGGAGGAAAATTGATTTCCAACAGGAAACCCGTTCTCCGAAAGAAGTTGGCTGTTGTGTCACGCCTGAATTGCTTAGGCAACAGTTCAGCAACTGGTCTACTTCACGTCAAGACACCGGGACAGAAAGGAAAGTGAATATCCCTGGCTGCCACGAGAAGTTCCCCCTCGGTTTACGGGGATATCAGAGATAACTCTGCGCTCGGCAGCGCGGGTTTGTCATCGCCTGGGCTGTCCCGCCGCAGCTCCCCCGTCCCTGTCCCCGCCGCCNCCCGGCTCTCACGGCAGGCGGCGGCATCAACGCGCCCGACTTCGCCCGGGGCGGCGAAACTTTTGCCGGCGGCGCGCCGCGGGTCCCCCGGCGGGCATCCATCCATCCATCCATCCCTCCGCGGCGGGACAACTTCCCCGGAGCTCAGCCCCTCGTCCTGCCGGCACGGGCAGTCCCGGCCGCTCTTCTCCTGCTTTCCCCTACCTTCCTCCCGCCGCCGCCGCTCTCCCGGCAGGAGGGAAGGGGCTCCGCAGCCCCGCCGCGCTGCCGTCCGCGCTGCTCCGCCGCCTCCTGCGGGAGAGCAGCTCCCTCGGCTCCCCGCTCCTCTGCCGCTCGCCCGGGTTGCATCACCCCCCTTTTATAGCCGAGCGGGCAGCGCTGGTATTTACTCTGGCGGCGAGTCCCTGGCTGATGTCATGCTATTAATAGCCTCTCCGAAAGAGAGGGAGGAGGGAAGCGGGCCCGTGGCGGTGATGCAAGGCTTCCCCGCCGGCACGGCACGGCACGGCACCGCACGGCACGGCACAGAACGACACCACCGCGCCGAGCCGCGCCGGGCCAGGCCGGGCCGAGCAGCATCCCTCGGCACCCCGACAGACCCCTTCTCCTTCTCTCTTCACCACTCTCCCCTTTATTTATTTATTTTTTTTTTTATTACGACTCCGAGAGTTTCTTTCTCCGGGCCATTTTGCTTCTGACAATAAATCAAAGTCCCTCTAGCGACCAAAAGGAAAAAAAAAAAAAAAAGATTAAAAAAAAGTAGCAATTGTGTATTTTTCTAAAGGACTGAAAAGTGTGATCTTTGTCTAGAGGAAAAAACTTCGTTTTTTACTCTGAAAAGGAAAGACTCGTTTAATGAAATTATAGAAAGCTAAAAATAACACTGTTTGGCGTTTTTGTTTGTTTTGTTAGGGTATTTTTTTAAACTTTCCTTAAAACACAGCAGCGTGCTATTTCCTTAAGATCTCATGAAAAAACAGGGAATTCCTACAGCACAGAGGGAAATACGGTTGTGGCTGTGGTAAAGGGGTTTTTGTTTAGTTCTTTTTTTTTCCTCTGGTTTGTTGACAGACAGAAATTACCTCCTCACAGCCTTCAAAGTGCTAGAAAATATGATGTTAAAAAAACCAAAAACAAAACCAAAACCAGAACACACAAAAAAACCCATTTAGCTGGGGGAGACACATAAAGCTTACAAAGACAGATGGATGCATGGGATTATCCAGTAATAATAATAATTCATATATAATACATGCAAACTTGTTATTAAGCCAGTCATCAAGTCTCTGTACTTGACATGGAAAGACCAGGACATTTCATGCTTGAAATTTATATTGTAACTAAACCAACATAAAATGTATACCTTCATATATAAAATTCATATCTCTATTAAGTGCTCTAGATGGTTGAATAATTTTATAATGTTCAATATGTCAGTTTTGATAATAGGTAATAAGCCTTGAGTGGTATAATCTGGGATATTTTAATTACTTGGAGCATTTTGTCAAGGATACAGATTTCTAATGGTAGTTTGAAAGTCCCTCTGTATCTCCCTTCTGTGTGCATGAGGTTGTCTGGATGTATGTGTGTATATAAATAGATAGAGGGATAGAGATAGAGATAGAGATAGAGATAGAGATAGAGATAGAGATAGAGAGATATAATATTGGCCACACAGACAGGAGTAGTAAACTTAGATTCTTGTAATGTCCAAGTGCCGGTAACTTTGCAAAATTAACACTCCTATTTTGCATTTAGTTGCCTGCTCTTGAAAGAAAAATACTGATGTGGTGAGAAAGGAAAGAGTCTGGAGCAGTGACGTGGGCTTCCCTCCTGTGGAAGGTGCAGTCACACCCTGTTCTCTGCAAACAAAGAAGTGCACTTGGTGAGGGCAGGAGCAAACTCCTCTGACCTACCTGGCAGCTCTCCATTTACAGCTCCTGTGAGCTCCAAGATTTTTTTCTTTTTCACTCACCTATAGATAAATCATTCTTAGCTCTATCGAAACATAAGTTATTGCTGCATTTTTATTAATCTAGGTAAATTGATGTCAAGTGGAATGCCAGGCAAAAAACTTTGCTCTTCAGAAGGGTCTAGAGCAAACTTTTTATTTCACCTTGGTACAGCCTAAGAAGTTCTTTTTACTTCAGAGGCACAATTTTACAATTCATGCTGTGCTCAAGGACAGCTGGCACCGTTTTTCTCAAGCCTAGAAGAAAAAAAAAATTCCTCTCAAGCAGAAGCCAAATGTGGAAAATTTCTTCCCAAAAGATAGCTGGTTGGAAAATTTTAAGCGCTGTGGAAATGTGTTAGCAACATCGGTTTTAGTGGCCAAGAACAGGTGCCTGCTGCAATTATGACAGAAATTTAGCAACTGTCTGTCCTTATTTATTTAGGTAGCTGTATCCGAAGTGGGTATGTATTTAGAATGTTTTCAGCTAAACAGAGCAGTGTTACAGAATAATGGAAAAAAAAGCAGCTCCCTCATTCCATGTGGGTAGAAGTACCTTGGAAATCCAAGTGTTGTTATCCAGTTGTGGATGGTGACTGATGTCTACTTGTTTGCTGCACAATGCTGGTCCCATTACTGCCCACGAGCTGCTGCTAGTATGAAAATCTGACAGCAAAGCAGTTGTGTTCATTCTTGAACTTCTCCTGAAGTGAGCCAGCTCCTCCCTGCAAAGCAAACAGAGAAACTGTTCCTGTGTGCATTTGAGATTAGGCCACTGAAACATGTCCTGGCTTGAAACTCTTGAGTGAAAAAAGAAAATGAAACCACAACGAAAAATAAACCCAGCTCCACTGTGTCATATAAGTTTTATCCAGATCCCTTTTGAAACCAAAGTTAAGTTAATCTCAGTTGGATCACACCCCAGTTAAAAAAAAAAAGGAATTTAAAAATTAAAATTAAGACCATCAGGAAGTTAAAGTAACACGCCGTACAGTCACCAGATGCTCTGATGTTCTTGCCAGTTTAATTTTCCATCTCATAAAATATCTTTCATTTGCCTCCCCCCAAACATTTACCGGTCCTTTTCCAGTCCATTTCTCTCTTTTGCCACAGACTGCAGGGGACAGATTCCCTGAAACAGCATTTTTTTGACTGAGGTAACATCCACATTCTTAACTTCTGTTTTTTCCCTTAAGCCAGGTACAGCAGCTCATCAGTCAGACTGATGTGGGCTGGGTTCTTTTCCCTCTGCAGGGAAATCAGGCTGAATACCACCCCACGGTGTGGTCCTTGCAGCCCCCCAGGAGCCTCCAGTGTGGAGAAAAGAATTCTTTCCTTTACCTCTTTCTGACCAAATCCTGCCCCCACACCCCTTAACACTACTTCACACAGTGTGGATATTTGATTAAAATTAAAATATGGTTGTCTCATTATTAAAAAGAGGTACAGAAACCATCATACAGAGGAACAGACCCCCAGTCTCACAGCAGAAACTTTCTCCTGTCCTAACATTTATGCTACTGCAGGACATCAGTCAGAGCAACACAAATAAAATCTCTGTGTCCCATCCAGATCCTGTGTTGGTTTCTGGTCACACAGTTCCATTCAACCTGTTCAGTCTGAAGAAAATATAACGAGATGTAAATAAATCAAATGTGCAGTGATAACATGAGTAAAACCTTCCTCTCTGTGTGTTTTGTGGTTTGAATTGTTTAAAGTTTTGAAATTACTGTAACCCTGACAAGACATATCTTTCCCTGCACAGCACATATAAGAGAAATAGGATTCCATAATTCAGAGTTATCATGAGGTGAAATCTGCACAGAATTAGGTTTTTTGACACTGACTGAAATATTATTCTCTACTTCTGTGACAGGAACTAATCTTCATCATAATTTTTGCTATGTGGTACATTCAGGTCTGAATCTATGTGGCAAGGCTCCCCTGTTCACCAAAATGTGCACTAATTTTGAGATAATTAGCCCATCTGCCTGGACTAACACCAGGGCTGAAACTTGGGACTAGTTTTCCCAGCATGTAGGTTGCTACTGCTTGAACTAAGGGAGCAATCAGCAGCAGAAGTAACATCAGCCATCTTCACCCAGCCCAGAGTTTTTCAGCAGCTGTCTGGAAACTCTTTGAACATCTGTGGGCTACTTCCAAGGGTTTCTTCAAAAAGTGAATTAAAAAACCTCCAAACCTACAGTAGCAAGGACAAAATTCACTCTGGAAGGGTTGGATCTCTATGGACCTAAAAGGTCCAAAAATGGGGGTTAAAAAACACCGGGTTACAGAACTGACTCTCACTGAGACTGTATGGCAAACCCTGCCACTCTCTTGCATTTAATACCTCTCAAGCAGATGAGCAGATGAATATATGTTTTGTGGTGGGAAATAGGTGCTCTGTTTTAACAGCTTTTATTTAACACTGAAGAAAAAATTATTTTGCTCTTTGTTTTTCTCTCCTCAGCTTACCTGTCTTTCCTTACTGCCTTTTCCCATCACAATCCCTCTAAATCCACTTACTTTTCATTTATTCTCTCCTTTTAAAATCCCATTCCCTACTCTCTTTTGCTTTGTTTCTGTAAGTTACCTTTCCCATTTCTTTAAAACAGCAGCTTCTCCTTTTCTTTTGCCACTTCCCTGTTTCTACTTTCCCACTTCTCTCTTTTCCCTGCCTGTATCCCTGGATTTCATAATTCCCCCTTTTTCTGTTCCTTTTTTCCCAGCAATTTTTCTCCCATTGATCCTTCTGGTTTTGTCTGGAAGCTTCCTAAATTTAAATGAGTAATTTTCAATTTCTCTTTTGCTTTCTGTAATTTTCATTTTTGTTTCTCCCTTAATGAGATAGAGGCACTGATAACAAAATTACCACTGGGTGCAACACAAACATTTCAGGACCAGATTCTGGTGCACAACGTTACCACGAATTTTAGTGCAACTTAACTAAATTAAAGTTCCAGAAGGTTTCAGTCATTGTTGTAGGCAGTGCTACAGAAGTGTGGGGTGGAGGTGCAAGTTATACAAACATCCCTTCTCTCTAGCTGAGAGACAGCCCTGACACTGGCCCAGTCATGTATATCTTTAGTTCCCTTTTGCTGGAGATTTTCAAGGCTTTTTTTTATCAGATGGACTTTGTGCACCAGCCTAGAAGCTGGCCAAGCACAATAACCTGCAATTAAAATTTGTTATCTCTTTGGATACATCCAGGCAATAAACAGCAAGAAAAAATAGATCCCACATATGGAAGAATCACATCTTAAACCAGACTGAACACAGCAAACTCACTGGCTTCACTGAACAAGCAAAATGATAGGTTAGGTATATTAACTGCCCCCAGGCAAGTGCAAATTATATCTCCTCAGAGTGTCTTTATAGCCCCATCCACTTAATGGCAAGAAAATTACTTGTTCACAGATCCTGCCCTTCATCTCCCTCTGCCCATCCTTTCCACCTTGTAAAAGCATCCCAGATTTTGTTTGAGATCAGTTACAGGCTCATTCTGAACTTCATCAGTGTCTTTACACATAAAAAAATGATCACTAATGAAAGTACCAAGACCTGATCCAACTGTTATTTATGTCAATGGAAAGATTCCCATTAACTTCAATGACAGATAAATTTAGCCCCCAGGGACTATGAAAAATCAGCATTTTAGTCACACTGGTTCTCAGCATACAAAACTCGCCTCTTGAAGTAATTTGGAAGAAAGGGTAGGAATTATTTGCTGAAGGTGTATGCTTCCCTTGGGTGGACTAATGTAATTGTGATTTGTGTTCTTGTTGTCTTCCAGGTGAACACCAAGGATGAAAGGAAGCAAGAGAGAGAATATATCTATTTTTACTGTGCTAAGTTACAAGCATTTTGGACACACTATGGAATTAATCATGCTGCTGCACACAAATATAAACACACACACACACACATGCCCCCTATAAAAACCAGCTCTTCCTATTGATTGTCCTAGGAACTGTGCACATATATAAAGAATACTACAGAATTTAATGTAATTTATGACACTTTAAACAGCTCTTCTCCTTTGTCTGGTAAATATGTAAATTGCAATTTGTCATAATTATTACAAATCAACACTGCTAATTATTAAACATTGATTCTTACATAAATACCATTTCAAATAAAAACACTGTATGGCACAGATTGCAACCTACAGAAGATTAAAACAAGGCTGCCACTGCAGCATTCACTGTGCTTATCATTTGTCCTCTCACCTACTTCACATGTGCCTTGCCATGAAAGGAGCACATGAATGATCATAACGTTCATTCAGCCTCTTATCTTCCTTGGTTTATTTTTTTGGCTTTGACTGTACAGTAACTTGCCCAGATAATGAGAACAAAGTGTAAACAAAATGAAACCAACAGAGCTGCACACAGCTTCAGAATGAGACTGCCCTTGTTGCAATCACAAAAGCTCCCCCTGAACCCAAAATCTGATTGCTCTGTGGGCACATGGGGCTGCTTCTAAGACAACCTCAGCAACAGGGGAAGAGGTGGGGTGCCACTACACCCACCTGGGCTTCCCGAGTGCCATCAGTACAGCAGGGAATGCTATCCATGGTGGGCTAGGGTCCATCTTCTCTGCAGTGACTGTTAGTAGCAGGAGGGTTACAGAGAGAGAAAAGCAGACTGCAGGATGCCCCTTTGTCCAGGGCATGTCCTCAGCACAGGGCTGAAAAGTCAGGCACCATCTGGTTTGCTGTCTAATCGGCTCGAAACTTCAGGGTAGGACAGCTTGAGTGATGAGAGACACGCAGAGTAAGACTCCCCAAACTGCACAGATGATCAGTGTGTGCTTAGATCATTTCTCCTCACAAGGAGGAGGCACAAGTTTCACCCCACACAGCCAGATGTGAGAACCTAACTGGGTCTTTCTCTCCACACCCAGTGTTCTTGCAGATGGGGTTTTATTAGAAGCCCAAGCCCAAGTTTAGAAGGGAAGTTTGGGGCCATGAATGTCCTGATTCACGGCAGTGCTTGACTCCACGTTGCAGGTTAGATGGTAAAGTGGAAGAGATGGGAATTTATTTTCACCATGCACAGCCTCCTTCTGTGGAGCTGGGCTTTAGTCCTACACTGGAAATAACATGAGGACATCTGGGAAATGAGAGGGCTCTTTATTCACCATCTTTGTGAAGATAACCTGATGATCTTCCTTTTGTTCTGTTTCCCAGTCTGCTGAAATTGGTAATATTTTTTGCTTTAGGGTAAAGTAGCTGAGATTTCCAGATGGAAATAATGGATAAGGCTGCTGTATTTTATTTTCATGTCTAATTTTAATTAGTGCTCTTATGAGCCTTTTTTTACTTTCTTGATGCATTATTATCTATTCTTACTACTGAATGTTTGCACGGCAGTAGTATTTAGAAGCCCCAGTAAAAATTCTCGGTGTGTTTTTATTATATATACACAGGAGTTTTATTATATATACAAGAGTTTTATACTGAGCTCTAAAAATGATGACAATAATTCAACTGCCAAATAGAAGCCCAGATTCAGCACAGCAATTAAATACATGGCTAAATATTCTCTGTCCAAAAGCCTTGCCTAACTTAAGACTTGCTAATAACAAAGATCTCATGTAGCCTCTATAAATATTATTTCTTATTTCTGTGGAATTATATTTATTCTAACACATTTGGGATAAGAGCACCTGGCAAGGTCTAATATTGTGGTCTCTTGTTAGAGAGATGTTTTCTTAAATGTATCAATTTAAGAAATTGATAAATTTCTTAATTGCAGATTAAGATAATTAATCTTAATCAAGCAGATCAATTAATTAATTGCAGATCTTTGAAAAATAACAATTACTGTTATTTTTCTAAAAAACCCAAATGTCTGGAATTCTGGTAGATTCTGAATTTTTTCCCACAAAGGGAAAGTGTAGTTCAATACTATTTAACTTTATTGGGGTAGTTTCCTTGTTGGTGAAGAAATATTTCTTACCCTTGCATAAGCCAAGATGTTCTACATTGTATCAGAAAAAAATGTCAGATAAATCATCAGCTTCGTGGCTGGAACAGAAAGTACAGATATGACAGAGAACCAAAACCAAGCCATAAATTCCCTACAGATATAAAGTGGCATAATGAATTTAATTTCATCACCCAAAGATTTGACTTGGGATGGTCTAGCTTGATATTTTTTGTTGAAGATTTGTGATTAAAGTATCTGTATGAAGTGGAGAGAACACGTAACCTAGCAGGCAATAAATTCACCAGGTCCTTTTTTTACAGGTGATTTGTGCTTTGTGCAAAAGTGGATGTTTAGGCTCCAAAACCTTCTCCAAAATTTCCTCTGTGCAGTCTCTTGAAGTCAGGCTATAAATCAGCCACGTGTTATGCAGTGAGTGCTTGCAGGGAAAAAAGGCTCTCACTGCAAGCGTGAGGTGCACAGTTGTCTTTGCAGAGTGGGGGCATTAAACATGGACTCAAGTTGCTGGGGGTTGGTCTACAATTATTAAAGGTTACAAAGAATAGAATAGAATAGAATATTTCTATTATGTTATATAAATTGTTATATTATATTATATAGATATTGTATAAATATTATATAAATCATGTAATGTAATATATACATTCATTTGTCCATAAACGTTCTGTATACCTAAAATATTCACGCAGATGTCCGAGCATTTGTAGGTTTTGTAGGTTTAATCACCAACTTGAATATATGTTCAAACAGGGGCCCTTTCCTTGTTCTAAAATGCCTGTTGTACATATTATTACAAATAAATAAAGTGCTGTAAAAGCAGCATTCCTGGCCACAGTCCTGCTCCTCAGGATGTCCCAGAACACCCATGCAGCTTCTCCCTCTTCATGGCTGTTCCTACCCCAGGGTATCAGTAGGACAGACCTCTAATGGACCTTCCCCCTAAACTCATTCCTGTGTAACAGAGCGATCACCATCCTTTGGTTTCCTGACAAAGTCCATTCATCGAGTCTCATTTGTGCACGCACCTGCCCTAGAGGGACTCTTACAAAACCCAGGAGGGTGTGATCACCCTTCCTCTACAATCTACCCCAGCCAAGACCCACCTGTGTCTCTCCCAGCATCCATGATGGCTTGTTGGGTGAAATTCAGCAGCCATGGGAGATGAGATGAAATGAGCTAATTGTCACCAACTTTCATCATCGTGGTGATGGTTAGCATCATGACTGCCTCCCAGCAGAGTCATCATCTATTTTTCAAATCCCCTTTTTGGTCAATATTAGAGTCTTTGCCCTCAACTGCCAATTCATTTTGTCCCCATTTCCCTTTTCACTTCCTTATGTGAATTCTTGGACTCCAGCTGCAGTTTACCTGCAATTATGAAAAGAGCTGAGCTTTGAGCCCAAGGCAAAGACCTTTGGCCTAATATCCATATACACTTATGAGATAAGACATCTAAATATTGTACAAGGTAGGAGAGATAAGCATTTTCTTGTGGATATCCTTCCTTCTGCTATGGCCTGGATTATTTTAGACTTTACATGTATACCTTATTCTCTCTATGATCTGTGAGGCCACATTTCCAACGATGTAAGCATGAAATCAGTGGCAGGGTTAGAGCAAGCCCTAATTATATTACAGTTTAATAGGGAAACAGATCATGTCAAGTGGGAGGTCAGCAGCATATTTTTGGAGCACCTCTCAAAGTTCACCCAGTACACATCCTTTCCTTATACTGGAATATTTATAGTTTGTTTGTTTTACACTGGAAATATTCCTTCTGTGAGCTCCTCCCAAGAGACTCCACTTTTTCAAACTCTCCTCTGATGGATTAGAATGGGAGCTTTAGAATGGACTAACTGTAGTAACCCAAGGCAAGCAAATCCCAAGCTCCTTTATACAAAACCCCTTCCCAGGGCTATCAAACACCCTGGCACCTAGACCCCAAACGTGCCACAATGAGCAGCCTTCCTGTTCCTATGCTCTCAAAGTTTCATTTCTGCATGGGTGCTCAAATACATCTGCTACCCACTTAGGAGCCTTCCTCAGGACAATGCCCAGTGGTTCCTGATATTAAATCTTTCCCTAGGTCCTCCAAAGTATGTGTTTTCTGGTGGTGCCTATCCTATGCAGGAAGAGTGAGCAACTGCATGGTGTAGTTATGCCTTTCAAAGGCCAGGTGCCTTTTCAGGCACTTCCTTCAAAGGATTGAGAACAGGGCTATGTTCCTGCTCCTGAAAAATGCTTGTGTAAAATCTTGGAGCAGCTCTGGGAGTGAGAATCAGAAAGAAGAGTCTCCTCCTCCTGAACCAATGTCCTCTCCCTATTTTCTGTATGGCCTCAGCAAGGAGCATGGAGGGTGCTCCTGTCCCTGTTTAGAGCCTGATAGTTCAGGTAAGCTCCCAGATCAATGGAAGTAAGAGATTAAACCTTGTTAGGCAGCCACTGGAATTATACCTGGCTTTTACATATCCCTACTGGATGCTTAAAGGAAATAGCACCACCTTATCCTTCCACCAGCACTTGCAAGAGAGGAGTGATGCCTTGCTAACCTAAAAAGAAGTGGCCAAGGCACAGGCAGGAATCTCAGGTTTGTGTTTCTCATGAGGACAGAGATGCCTCCCTACAAGACGAGGGGCAAGCAGTGCCCCATCTCCTGCAGGGGAGGCTGAACTGCTCCCTGCACACCTTGCTGGCTGATTTCAGAACCACTTCAAGGGGCTAGAGTCTTCCAGCTGAGAATCAAGTCATGTAAGACAGGGGATGTAGGGTCAGGAGTTGGTGGGACTGGATTTTGGGTGGCTGAGGTTTTATGGGAACTCTGTTGGCTCCTGAGCCTCTCCAGTTAGTTTCCATTATGCAGTTAAGAACAGCAATTATTCACAAGGTGTGAGAAACCAATTTGCTTTCTACTGTCATGATCCAAGTGCAACATGACCAGGGACAATTCTCTTTTATAAAGAGGTGGGGAAATGTTCAGAGAGCAGAAAGTCTCAATACTTTCACAACCATCTATTTTGAACTTGTAATGTGACAGAGCTATCATATGAACATTTTAATGAGTGATTTAGGAAAGCTCAGTGCCACTTGTAAACAAAATGCATATTTCCATACCGAAGTAAAATACTGTTCAGAGTTTTTCTGAAAAAATTTAACTCATGTTGACAGAAGAATGAAGTTCATCTCTTCTTAGAAAACGTTTTCTAAAGTAAACATATTCATCTCAGCTGATACTCAAAGTGTAAAAGAATCAATTTCTCTTTCCCGCTAGAAAAGACAGCCACTCAGGCAGGTAATCACAGTGTTGGAGGGTTTCATTTTGTTGAGTAAAAATTTATTTTATAAGCTACTTTGCCTACCAAAGATAGTAAGTCCCTTGACATAAATACCACTGCAATTTTATTACATGAATGAGTGGTTACTAGTTTGGTTTTTTTTTTTTACTCTAAACAGGGGAAAGAATTTGGAAATCCTGACCTGAAAGGGTTTCTCACATGCTTAATTTTAATTGTGCATGTAATCCCAGTGAGTTTGGTAGCACTCATATGCTTAAATTTAAGTATTTGCATAGGTGTCAGCAGGATGAGGCTTTAATATAGCACAAAATCTAATGTCTGTTTTTTCAGTGTTAAAATTTATGCCTTGGTAAATTCATTTTTCTAGGAGAAGTCAGTCTGTGAAACAAATGATAAAAATAAATCTGTATATAACATACATTTAAACTGAGACACATATTAATATATTTAACATTTTTAAGTATAACTATTACAATATATAATATTTCTGAAAAGTACTGAGTCACACGAGGGATCTGACACAAGACATCATAGAATAAACCCTTGGGGAGAGGGTTACTGAGAGCCAGGTAAGAATGGGATTAAATTATTTTCATTGCTTTTGGCATGGGTATGTACTTCCAGCTGTTTTCTGCTGCTGCTTCAGAGTAACATAGTATCAGTTATCACCAAAATAGCTCTTTTCATTACAGAAACATTGGGCCTTGTTACAACATATATATATATACTCTGAAAAATCACCAAAAATTGACTATCGGCTAATTTTCCTATATTTTAGAAAATAAGACAAGTCTTGATAGACCTGTTTACTTTTACATGCTCTCTACAACCATAACGACTTTCTATACTGAATAATTGTCTGTGAACGCTTTGTTTTGGGAGCTCAGCTTGAACAACAAGCTAACAACAACAAAACCCAACCAATCAGTAAGGGCAAGCAGTACTTGCAAGATGTTATCAGTTACTTCCAGAAAATGCCTCTTGGTGCCTATTTCTCTCTGCTATGTTAAGTTAATTTGCAAAGCTTTGACAAGGAACAGAGGTTAAATACTTGGAATTTGCACAGGTTGTATGTTCACCGCAGAATGCGAAATAAACAAATGTTACAAATAAATGGCAGTTCCCTCAAGAAGAAAAAATGTGGGGCATGGGTACAGCTGCTCTGAACATCATTAAAAGAAGACAATTCTTCTAGAGCCAAGTGGGAAAGGAAGAGGTAGAAATGCAGAGTGTTGCAGAGGTGTTGCTTTCAAGGCTGCTTTATTAGGGGACTCCAGGTAGGTATGGAGCTGAGCAGAACTGCGTTACAAACATCTCCTGTTGTGTTACTCTAAGGAATAACACCTGAAGTAGAGAAATCTACTCTGGTAATACTGGAATACATTTTAGCAACCTGAGCTGAGGGCTGAGCTTTGGTAGTTAGGGATATTGTTAATTAAAAGCGAAGAAAACAAATGTAAATCCAGTGGCACGGCAAGCTACGGAGGTGGATGTTTGTAGTTATAAAACTGCACTCCTGGATGAGCTTATAGCAAATCAGATTAAATTTAAGACTGCTAAATTTTGCTGTGGGAATTTATTTCTGTTGATAGGGCTTGGATTGTTCTGTTTATGGTTTGTTTAGTTTCTGCTGACTGATTTTATCCACACTGTTAAATACATTTGTGCTGGTCACTGTAGTAGCAGTTGGAATGCAAAGCCATCTCCACCAAGGCATCCCTTAGTAAGTAAGAGGTGGCCAAACTGAAGGAAACAGATTTAGAGTTTGCCCATTGTCCTGCAGCATGAAAACCATAACAGAGAAAACAGAAAACCTCCAAGTCCTGACTCTCCTGGCAAATCGGGAATGTTGTAAGTACAAGGTACTGTGGCAAACCTTTCCTTCTCCAGCCTTCCTCAGCCATGAAAAACTTTTTTTCCCATTTCTGGTCCTCATCCGGCTCTGAGAGTCAGTGACGATAATCAGAGCATGCCAAGTATCTGACCTCAGCAGATTTTCTTGTGAAATAAAGAACGCAGTGTGACGTGCAATTTTCTTCTGAATTCTTCAGATATGTCTCCTGGAATACATTCTTTCGGCTAACAGTTCTGCTATCAGCACTGTTTTCTGCATTTGACCCTCTTCCCTACTTGTATTGCTGTGGTATTTTATAAGGAAGTTGTTAACAGGTTATTTTCCACTCTAGAACTCTAGCAAATTGTAGTGGGTTTGAGTTCGTATTTCAAAATTAGCTTTCTACCTTCACAGCTAATCCTCGTGGGACGTACCAAACCAGTGATGTTCTGGGTGTTCAGCACATTACTGAATTAGGCCTCATCAGAAGGATATCCTGCTAAAGTTGTCAAACTTATAAATACAGTGACCCAGTTTCAATCAAGAATCTACTTTACTCAAACAAACAAACCAAGTCAGTAAAAATTAATCTATTTCTCAAATTACTTTTAAAAATCCTGAGAAGTCAGTAAGTTCTAAAAATTTCAGGAAACACTTGAAACAAGCCTTAACCACTAAGATTTTGTTTTATTTTTAGTTTTTTTTCACATAACTAATACATTTTGTAGTTACTGTTTCAGCTATTTTCCCAGAACATATTCATTGTAATTCTTCTCTGTACTTCTTATCACTAGCCTGCACAGATACTTTAATTACAGAGAAAAGATATCTCATTGTGGTAACAGCACTCAATTTTGCCTTATCCTTATTGGTTTTCTTCTTTTGTGCTATTCCCATAAAAATGGTTCAAAGCAGTTGTGAGATGATCTCATTTTTTTGTTGTTGTTGTTTCATTTTGATCTTGTTTTCCTGGCTGTGAGGATGTGTGTTGCTTGTGTTTTGAAATGAACTCTGATAAATACAGCCGCTTCTTGAAAAGATCACTGCTCCCCTTTGAGCTCGACTCTGCCATAAATATGCAAGTGGGAAGAAAAGTATGAAGAGCTTGTTGTGTGAACAACCCACGGGCTCGCTCCTCTCCCCGTCACAGCCCTTCTTCTGGATCCTTCCCCGCGGGCACACGACACCTCCCAGCCGTGCATGGCACCCAGTGCCAAAGAAGGGTAATTGTGTTATAAGGCTTTTTAATTCCCCAACTTACTTCAGCTGTTATCAGCAGCTGGTTACTTCAGCTGGCTGATATGCCTCGGTGTCCTGTAAACATTCAGTCTAGTGCTGTGCATTACTCATAGTTGGAAAATCACTTTGACTCCTGTAGCATAATTATGTTAATGTCAAATGAGTCACAGGGAAACAGAAAACTTTTATCAGAGCTGCACCTCAGTGCCAGTTTCTGAATGCTCCTGCTGGCATGATAGAAGGAGGGTAGGGGATTTAGGGGAAAGAACAACTTTCATTTAATGAGTGATATGAAATTATGGTAATAATTACTCACAAGGAAGCTTAAGTGACAATCAAACTTAGATTCACTGAAACATAAAATTGGTAAGAGAATAGCCTGCCTCATTACTTATAAGAGCAAGAATTAAAAATACTGAATTTTTAAACAATTACTTTTTAAAGAAAACTCCAGATCTCTTTCACACATAAACAGCTTTTCACATTCATTATTTAGTTTCAACAGAAGTAAGTGATTTAGTTAAATTGACATCTTAATTAGATTGCATTTCAGAGCCAACCTTGTCTGATATTTTATTATTTTTACCTCTTTCTTGGTTTAGTTAATGCTAGTGATCAGCTAGAAAAACAAAGAAACAGCCTTTCAGCTTATGTTTGGATCATAATGCAAAAAGCCAGAAGTGCTTCAACAAGCTAAAAGTTCTTGTAACAGATCTTGTCCCAGCCTAAAGCAGACAAATGGCCAATGAGAGCAGAATTTGTTCCAGAATTTAAAGACAAGGGGACAAACATCTGTGATACACTGGCTATCTGCAGTGGCTAAGCTGCAGCACTTCTTTTTTTTTCTGGAACATTAAAGTTCCTCTGGTATTTGCCTACCGGGATTTTACATGCTCAAACATATACCAATATTCCCACGTGCCATCCTGATGAATAGGATATACCATCTGAATGTAAAGGGAAACTTTTTTGTTTCCCCAGATGGATGAAACATCATTCTCAGAACACAGGAGTTTAAGCATTCCGACAGATTCCATTGTGCTATTCAATAAAAAGGCTCAAAAGTAAGCAAAAGGCAGAAGATGAATTGAAAATCATAACCATATAATTTTAGTCAGGAAAAAAAATCATGCAGGGCGACGTAATAAAAATCTCTTACTGATAAGCAACTGCATTTCCATTAGTGTTCTGTTTGAGAGGGAGAGAAGACTTACATTTCTCTGGGAGCTCCATCCCTCTCAGCATTTCCCCTTCATTTGCTGACTTCCCTCCACTTATCCTAGAAACTGTTAATAAATTAAATCTCACGTCCTATAAGAAACCAACTGTTGTTACTAAATTGAGTGGGAATATAAGGTCATGCCATAGGTGACTAAGTACCCCCCAGATTTCCCTACGAGCCATGATCTAAATATGATGGTACAGCATCATCTCGACCTTATAATGAGTGAGGGGCTTTATTCCAGAGCACATCCCCACCCATGGATAACCTACTATGGACAACACCTGTAGTTTGAAGCCCTCGGCTCCTGGATGAGTTTAAATTGTGTTTTATTATGTAAAACCAGTTCATGCCCAACACATCAGCAGAAAGCCTTTACTTGTAGTATTTGGTTCTCTCGTGTTTCGCGTGGGAACGTATAGGAAATTCATCAAGGCACTCTTTCTTGGTCAATTAGCACCGCTTTATTAGTGACGTGCCTTTGCCCCACGGAGGCGGCCAGACGCTGTCCGTGCTGCCCGGGGGCAGGACCCGGCGTTTCCCTTCTCCCCGCGCCCCGGGGGCAGCGCAGCGACAGAGCCGGGAGCGGTGATGGAGACAGCCGCTGGGGACCGCGGGCGGGGAGCATCACCCGGGGCGGGCACAGCCCGGACCGCGCTCAGACCGCACCCGGGACGCCGAGCACCCCCAGGGGCGCCGATCCCCGGCAGCCGCGGGCGGTGCGGACCGAGCGCGGAGCCCCCCCGGCGCCGCAGCTGCGCCCGTCCGTCAGAGCCGCCCCCCGGGCGGGGCCGCCCCGCGCTGCCCCTTTAAGGCAGCGCGGCCCCGCGCGCATTCCAGCGGCCGCGTCACCGTTCCGGGAAGCGGGTGGCGTCACCCCGCCATGCCTCCCTCCGTCCGTCCGTCCGTCCGTCCGTCCCGCGGCGGCGGGCGGGCCCCGCCGAACAAAGGCGGGATAAAAATAGAAGGTGAGCGAGGGAGCGAGCGCGGGGAGCGCCGGGCGGGGCCGCGCCCGCGTCGGCGGTGACGTCGCGGTGCGGGCGCGCGCCTGCGCGGCCCCGCGCGGCTATTTATAGGCGCCGCCGCCGGTGGGAGCCGTGCGTGGTGACGTCACTCGGTGCTTTCGCCGTGCGTGCAGCGTCACGTCACGTGCGGGGCTGGGGCTCCGCGTCCCCCTCACGGTGGCTCAGGGAGCGAGGAGCGGGCTCCGGGACAGCGGCACCCCGGGCCCTGCCCTCGGGGCACGGCAGGCACAGCTCCCGCGGCCTCATGGCTCTTGGAACAGCGAGGGCGTTCTCGGTGTCGTGCCGGGGATTCGCCTTGACTTGGCGCGAGCCGCTGCCAAACGTCCCTTGCGGGGTGACTCCGTGTGGCACTGCCAGCGAGGGCAAACAGCAAAGCAACGCGCGCTGCTCTTGTCCGTGCCCTGCTCTCCCAGTAAAGACAAGCAATGCATTGCCCTGGGGCATGGTTCCTACTCCCGCTGGAACATGACATTCCCCACAATTAATTGTTGCATAAGTACCGTGTCGAGGATGCCATTGATATGACGGTCGCTCTCTCAACTACAGCAATGACAGCAGCAGCTTATATCTAGAATGCTACAAGGATGCTGGTTCCTTTCTGTTCCACTTGCCAAGCCCTCCTCTCAAGAGCAGCCCGAGGATGTTCCGTAGCTTTTGTGGTCATGGACTCTGAAAAGCTGAAGCCTGGGATTGTTTACAGTCCCCTGCTGGAGTTGGCCTTGACTTTTTTCTAAGAATCAGATAATGTGAAAGGCTACTGGGCCACGTGTCAGCTTTTAATAGTAGTGTTTGGTAGACAAGGCTTACATGCTCTTTTACTGTAACTCTTTGTATTTTACTACTGGGTATGAAAAAGCTGCTGGGTCCTCTTTGATCCCTTCTGAATAGGGGGTGGGGGGGCGGTGTGGTTTGTGGTTGGTTGGTTTGGTTGGGGTCTTTTTGTGAAATTGTTCATAAAAGTTATTGAGTATCTCTCTGTCTCCCAAAGCTGTTTCTTTCTCTAGACAGGCCAGACAGCAAAGAGGTCTCTAATTTGAGATGGCATCTTCCCAGGCTGTTCATGTTCAAAGAAAATGTGGTGCACCATGTGAAACAAGGAACTATATCATCAACAAGTAACTTCTGGTACGCCAGTCCCTGTGAGCACACAAAAAGAGCTAGAAAAAATTCACCAGGAGTCACACAATAAGCACCAAATAAAGGTCCTTGTAGAGGAGCTGTAAAGTCAGTGGAAATTTGCAGAAGGCAAAACTGAGTGTGCCAAGTTCTGTCCCCATAGGGCTGATGTGTCTGCATCAGCGTGTTCTCACCCATAAGTTTGGGGTTTTTTATATGAAAGGTAAGTGTTGAACTAAATATAGACTAAGCTAACCTGAACTAAATCTAAACCAGAGATATTTTCATTCCACATCTTAACCAAATAGTTAATTTGGGATTATTCCAAAGTGGTTTTGAGTAGGCATAGCCAAAGTCTCGACTGGAAAATTGAAGGAAGTAGAGGTTCAGCCATTTTTGTGTGCCAGTGCATTGTTCAATGTTAGCAGTCCCTCTTTTTCAGCCTTTCTTTGTGAGACAGTGGCATCTGTTTGTGAAGGTTGAATGTGGCATTTGAAGGGCTTTGTTGTGCAGTGTAGTGATGGCATGGTGCAGTGCAAACCTGAGCTGAATTGTGCTGTCCTAGAGCATTCCAAGGGAGGATGGAGTGGTTATTAGAGAGTGGCTGTGTGTTTTATTAGATTGAGTCATACAGAGGAAGAGAGAAGTGCAGTGGGCAAGCTTTCAGGAGCACAAGCCTTTCTCCTTCATCTGCCTTAAAAAAGAAATTCTGTAAGACTATGTCAGTAAATTTGTGCTGTTCTTAAAATCGTGTTGTCCATCAAAAACCTGGATTATTCATTAGCTTGTAGAAATGTAATAGCTGCTAGTTTTCCACTGAGGTGTTCCTGGTTACATGCTGCTAGGGACACACCTGTCAAACAGAACTCTGTTTGGACCATAAATGTGTAGTTGCAGAGATAACTGCTTGAAGTGCAGCAAAGCAGCCCTGGGATACATTGTCTGGAGATTACACTGCATCTCCTCTGAAGAGGGAATTTGCAATGCTTGCTTCACCATTTAGTCACCTGGATGACTGTATGCTGACAATAAAACAGGCTTCTGAATGAGCCACCAGAATATCATTGCAAAGCTTCCTGTAACCTGAAGAGAAAATCTGTACTGATTGTACATCTCTGCAGTAGTGTACTAGCCTATGCCAGAACCTCCCTGCAAAACAGTTAAATAATCTTCTTAACCTAGAAAAAAAGGTCCTGTGATTTGAAGTGAAGCTTTCCTGGAATTTTCCATGTGCCCTTCATGGCTTTGAGGTGGTGCCCCCTGTCAGAAACAACCTTCCAGGAAGTCTGTGAGCACTGAGCAGTGGCAGTCTGTGTGTGAGTCTTGCATAACAAACGCCCTCGACTGCAGAGCTGTGGATTCTACTCATTCTCATCTACCAGGCATGGAATGGCTCCCACAGGCTGAAGGACAGAAATGGCCTATCAGCAGCTGGAGAATATTTTCACAAAGCAATCCAAGTGGACTAATAGAGTACCTCCAAAATGTAAGCTCAGAGCTTAATTTTTTTTTTAAACCCAGTTGGACACTTAAAAACTGTGGTTTCAGCAGAAACATAAATTTGGCACCTAATTTTGTCTTCCTCTCAGCCCTTTGCTTTCTTACAGGTAATAATTAACAGCTGTTCAAGTTCCATGATAGCCCCTCTTCACTTCTAAGTGTCAGTTGCCCTTTTATCTGAAAACATCTAGCTTTTCAGCATAATCGAGGCATTCTAATTCTTATGAGACTTATGAAGGTCCAAATCATTTAACAGATCTATTTATCTTATTTTAAAAAAGGTAAAAACCCATATATTTTCTGTTGCTTTCTATGTCTGGAAACCATTTTTCAGGGCAGACTAGAAGAAGTTTCTGGTGGAAGCTGGATTCCCTGACTCAACAAGGCTCTTTGTTTTCAAGGAATAGAAATAAAGAGGATCTCTTTTGAGTTTCCTTTAATTATAAGCCTGAGGGCAGAGGGAAAGGAGGAGTGATTTCTGTTTCTCAGTATGATGTTTGTGATTTAGTTCTGCCTGGAGGAGTTGCTGTTTTGTTGCTAAATGATAATTGTACCTTTCCTGTGGCTGTAGAGGAGATTTGGCAGTGTTGCAGTCGTGATTTGTGGGAGCTCTCCAAAAAGTTAATTGGGAGTTTCTTCTGTGACTTGAACGTGCTGCTCTCCTTCACAATCCTCAGGATTTCCTTGTGGTATGATCCAGGGCTGAATGTCAAGTCAGTTCTTGCAGTCTGGCTTTTTCGTTCTGGAGAGAACATGATGCATTTGAAATGTATTTGAGATACCGTTTTCTCATTAGATGGTTACGTTATGCAAGGTGGAGAATGGCAGTTTCCCTTAGAGCTATTTATTACCCTCGTGGCTCTGAATCTAATGAGGGAAGATGGGAGTCAAGAAGGGACACGACAGAAGTTTTTGTAGAAGTGGGCATAGTCTGGATGGTGAAGGCATATGAGAACATTAATGTTTAAAATAGATTTTAAAAAGTCTGTGCAGTTCTGCTGTTACTCATTAACAGCCCTTGGTCAGGGCTGTCCATGAGTAACAGCAAAACTGCACACGCTTCACACAGGCACTAAGTCAGTATCCTGTCATTTTCTTCACGGGAGTCTCCTGTGTTTCCTGCAGCACCAAAGAAAAGAATTCATGGCTTTTTGAGAAATGAAGGAATTACTTTATCTCATTCCTTGGATGATAACTTCCTTTCTCTGAGGAAAGCAGAATTGTCAGTGATCATGGTAACTCTTTTCAGGTAGAAAAGAGTGTTGTAGGCACACAGCTTGTGGTAACTGGGAGCAAGGCTGTGGTCAGGCCTCCTCCCTAATGGGCTACAACTGTGTAGGACAGGTGCCTGGGATTGAAGGCAATGAGCCAAGCACTGATCAATCACAGGAAGGCACACGGGTGAAAGACATATAAGATGAAATATATAAGGGGCTGCATTGAAGGGCAGAGCCGTTTAATGGGCTTTCAGCCCTCTGAAGGAGAGATGCTTTCAGTCTTCCTGGGTGCTGCTAGTGGCTCCACTGTCCCTCTACCATAAGTGCTGGTCATCTGCCATAAAAGAGGAGTAAAGATGTGAAGAAGAAATTTAGGATATGTGCAGTCTGCCACAGGGTGTTTTGGGTAAGTTGTTCAATGCTTTCTGACAAAGACAGGAGGTGTATCGTGCCCCCAGGGCAACGTGGTGAGCATAATGTTAATCATTTAAATACCTGAGAGAAATAGGAATTGCACATTAAAGGTGTTACCTCTTCCTTTTGACTGTTGCCTACTTTCTGCAGAGCAGCCACTGCAACATCTTTATGAACTGAAACAAGGTAGCTTTTCACAGGTTCTGCTATGGTCTAATACTCTCACAAATGTATTTGTTCTATTTGTGGCATTTGTTACATGATTGAAAATTTGGATAACTTAGCAAAAATGGTGCCTTTTTATTTCTTTCTTAAATGTCAGTAAGAGTTCAAAGCATTCAGCTCTAAAAAATTTTCTGATGGTTTGCTGTGAATTAATCAAAGTCTAATTCATATAATAAGGCCATCGTAGCTTTTTATGTAATAAGAAACTGTTTCATAAGTCTGTTAATTTCTAAGTGACATTTTGTCACTTGACCTAGCCCGTGCTCAAGGTCAGTGCAGGATTGTTACCTGGTAATGTTTGTCATGACAGGATGAATTACAGACTTCATGAACTTTTTGTTGTTGCCACTGCTGTGTACCAACAGTGCAACTTGAAAACTTACATTAAATATGGCTTTTAAAATGCAGAAATAGATTAAGCCCTATTTCTCTGTTCTCCCTTCTAATCCTTCCTGTCCTCACCCATCTCACTCTCCACCCTTAGATCAAAGTTCCCAAGAGTGTAAAGTCAAAATGTTTCACATAAATCTCCTTGATGCAGCTCAGGCTCTTTGAAACTTTTGTTCTCTGCTGTTTGTTTCTTCCAAAACTTCTTGTTGCTTCCTCTGTANTTTTTCTTTGCTCTGGTGTGTTACTTGCCTTTATCTAGGACTGTCAGTGGACTGGAACTCTGGTGTTCAACTGTTATTTTAAAAATGTGGATAACTTAATAACGTTCACAAAGAAACATCTGTGGTATACTGTAAATAAATAAGAAATACATTTTGCAAAGCAGGTACAGTTGTGTAAAGAAGTTTAAAACAAGCTAAAACCTCACTGTTTCCCCAAAGGCTCCTGTTTTTGTAACTGTTTAGGTTTGTAAATTCTTTGCAATGTCTTTTGCCTTGGAATGCCTAACTAAATGTGAGATGTTGAAAATGGACTCAGCCATTTTGAAACTTCCATAAACAACGGGGCACTGTGGAACATTTCTCTAGTGAACACAGTGCTTAGCAGAAATCCTAATTATGTTGCTCATTCAGTTGAAAGCACAGCAGAGGCAAAACCAATAGCATGAACATGTGTCATGGCTGTAGATGTAAATGTTATCAGAAGTTGCCCTATCAGAATTTAATCTTCAATTTTGTTGACTTTTTTGCATGTTTAGATCTTAAAATATTTTTTAAATTGAATGATTCTGAGATGGTATTTTCATTCTGCCCTGCATTTAGAGGCAATGAAGGTAAAGTTGTTTTGCAAGTGGGGCATGACCCTGTTCCTGTGGAGCTCAGTGACATTTCTTGCTAGCTGAAGTGATGCACGACTGGGTGTGTAGGTTTTTGGGTGGCAGTTTGTTCCTTCTTGGTTTCCTTTCTTCACATAGATTGATTGTTATGTCTGTGCTGTTGTAAAAACAGGGTGTTCTAAGGCTTTCTAATTAGCTTCTGTCTAATTTGGCATACTTTCTGGAACTGAGAGATTTCCTACAAAAGCTTGGTTCCTCCCTCATCCCAGTAACATCACTAAATTACTTTTGAAAAAGCATTTCGGTGCTACCACATGCCTAATTATAAGTTGATTTTTTTAGGCTTTTAAATTTGATTTGTGTAACAAAAATGAATTTTTTTGAGGATTGAGTTGCATACTGCTTGAATATTGCTCAAAACTCTACAAAAAACTTCCTTTCATTTAATTTTCATATGATCTATCATTTTATTAGCATTTTAGAAAGATTGATTACAATAACTTGTCATGGTAGCTTTTGTCCTAAAAGCCCTTTGTAATCTGGAAAAAACCTGATTTTTTTAACCTTTCTGCCACGCTAAACAGAATGCTTAAAATTAAGCCTGATTTTGCTTTAACTTCTCTGATTCAGATTGCTTTTAATAGCTGTGGTTACAATGTGGTACTCTTCCTACCTCCTGGGTAGTTATGCTGTCTTTACTGCAATCTTTGTAAGGGCTTGAAAATGCAGATTAAGGAAGTAAGGTTTTATTCTTTCGCTTCTTGAGAACTGCTGCAGAGTTTTGTTGTTTCATGATTGCTGTCCTTTTTAAATGCTAAGTTATTTTGCACTGAGAAGAAACACTTTTCAGCTGTTGAAAGTAAGAGTGTATCTGTAATAAGGGTTATTATGGTTAATTTTTATGCTTGTCAGTTTTTTGAAAAATAAAATTTCAATTCTAAAAAGGCAAAGGCTTGTTTACTTAATAATCCCTTAGAATATATTCTTGTGTTGCTGAGATCAATGACAACAGGATGAGGTAAGAATTGATTATTCAAGGTAAGATTTTGAAGTTCATTGAGAGTTTTAGCACTAGTGGATAATTTTCTGCACCAAATAAAGTAGAAATTATCACTTATTTCAGAATGGATTTGGGTGAGGCTGAATTTGCTGAAAAGGTCTGTTTTCACTTGACTTGGAATATGAGGATTATCTGTTGACATATGTATTTAAACCAAACTGGTGTGAATACAAACCAGATGTTTCTTGGGAACATTTTTATAGTACATTTGAACTATAAAATGAGGTGACACATTTTTTTAATCAGTATTCCTGATTGTGCATTGAGGGAAATGTGTGTTCTAAGTGTTACTTTGCTATTTCTCAGTGGACAAGAATTTGCAATCTTGTACAGCATTAGGTGCTACAATGAAAATCTAGACACAGAATAGAATGACCCTTTGTATAAAAGAAAATAAATCATGTTTGATTTAGATCTTTAACACATATAAGGAGTATTTTAAAATTATTTTCAACAATCATTTTAAAGGCTTGGTTAACTCTTGATTTCCATATCCATTCTCACTGAGCACACAAGAGGCTGTCAGCAAGTAGCTGGTGACACGTAACAGTGAATCTAGGAGTGAAAAACACATTAGTGTTGGGGAAGTGTTCCACACTTAGCATTGATTCAGGAGTGCCTTCATGTTATAAAACTTCTGCTGCCCCATTAATTTCTTCCTGCAAACCCTCCAGATGAAGATAAGCTGTGTCCCCAGTCTTAACAGTCTCGTCTCCCCCGGTGAATGTGCTACACAAGGCCAGGACAGAGGTGGGACATAATGGTATGGAATGTGTTAATGCCATAAGTGTAGATTTATTTAATTTCTAATAACAGCAGCAAGGAATGTTATTTGGAGTTGTTTTTACTTTTTTATTACACACACACAGAGTCAGTTTTCTCAAATATGAGCATGGCAGTTTTTGGTTAATTTCATTCTCTAGCATTTTGTAACTAATATTTTATGATATTATTATTAAAAATAAGACCTACAATTTGGACAATTAATTCCTGTAAACTGTCCATTTAATGTGTTGTATCATTAACTCCTGAATCATTCAGTCACAGGATTGGGAAGATGACTTGTGCGGTCTTTGCCTGGTTTTGCTAAATACTTAGATTCATCAAAGAGCATTTCTCTCAGAACTGAAGTAAATTAAAGGAGAGCAGTCACACAGAGGAAGAAATACTTTCTCCCCCTTCTTCAGGTCTCCTTTTGTTTTCATTGTATGAAACAGTATACAGAGAACATGTGAAAAATAAAAAGCCACCTGTACCCTTTCTGGGTATCTTCAGATAGCTTTTCTGAAAAGCTTTGTGGTTTATGAAGAACTCTTACTACATCTGACACTGGAAATCCAATCAGTCTTTTTCAGAAGTATGCTGTGGATGCCTATTCCATCTCATTGTGCACATGGAGAGATCCTAAAGTTATAAGTAAGTTCATGGTAGCCATGTGTCATGACAGTGTGACCAGTTAGGGTCTTTGAGGCACAGTTGGAATATACAGACAATATAAAAGCTCATATTGCATAGTATAAACTTAAACATTTTTGAAACTGGCAAGTTCTGGTTCTTTGCCTTCATCATTTTCTAAACATGTACAATAGTCTTACCCTATTCCATTTAGCTAAATTTGCTAAGAGTATAAACTGGCCATAAAAATGTAATTACAGCTTGATCCTATACACGGAACTAGACATATAGTAGTTCAAAATGCAGTTGGCATTTAGGTGCTTGTATAGCTTTGTCAGTGCAGTTCAGCTGCACAGAGGGTGTTTTCATTTAGCAAAGCGTTCAGGCTGCTTCTTGTTTAGGTTTGTTCATACATTTTCCCCCTCTATTTGGTGGTGTTAACCCTTTGCAGAAAGGCAGGAGTGTGTTAAACAGCATCAGTTTGTTGGATGAATAGACCACAGGTGTTAGCAGATGCACTAACAGGTCTCTAACAGTGACAAGGGTTTCTAGCACTGTTTGCAAAGCTTGGCTCTATGAACTCTGACCAACATAAAGCTGAAACAGCTGCCAGATTTACTGGCAATTAATTCTATTTGTGAGTGCTCACAAGTCTGGGTATCTGGCTATTCGCAGATGATGTGTTGTTTTGGGAACTTGAGTCATCCTCATTTAGCATGCACCCAAGTGTTTGATATCAGTTGTTTTGGGGTTGGGTTGTTTTTGCATTGTGGCTCGTTTGATCCAAGTGCTATTGAAGGCAGCACAAATCTCTCCATTGACTTGGATTAGTTGGTCACTGTATGACATAACAAGCCTGTGTTGATTAATTCCCTGCTGTTCCTACTATGAGCCCACACATAAGAATGGAGAACCATTAGAGGCCGTTGTCACTGTTAGTCAGTTCCCAGTAATGCCTCATTTTTTTCAGGCTGACCCCCCACAATCCTACACAGTGTTATAAATAAACCATGTAAACAAGACCTCCTTGTCACAATTTTAGAATAGTAGATGCAACGTTTGCTAAACTTAGAACTTTCCCAAAGTCATGGTCACAGGTTCATGTGACCTGTTACAAAAGTTGCTGATTTCATTGTTTGGTTTTTCAACACGACTTTCGACTTGTAGCCTGCTGAAGGTTGCTGCAGCCTGTAAGCAGGAGGGCACAAAGGGCGGGGCCTTTATTGCGTAAAGGTTTGTGACTGTGACTCAGTTTTTGCAGAAAGTAATACTCATTTTGCCTCTTCTGCTTCCTCCTGCTATTCGGGAAGTGCCCTACAGCACTACAGTAAGAGAACACTGCCGGTTCAAAGAACACCTTCAAAACCTACTAGAAATACTGAACTGTAGCAAAGCAGTAACCTGTAGTGTTCCTTTCTTAGTTGTGAAATCTGGGGAAAGCACCCATGCTACAGTGTTGCTTCTTATTTTGGGAGCAAAATGTCTATCACTTCTTGTATATAAATGTCATATAACATTGGACAGAGTTGAAAATGTCTAACAAATATTTGCTGGACAGTGTTGTCTTACTGAGGAGATAAAGTGTCAGCTTGCCATGTGTTTTTAGGCTACCTTACTAATACATTACCTAAATTACCTTAAAATTTATGAATAACATGCACAATATAGTACGGAAGTCACCCTTTTTTGTAGTTCTGCAAACTAATTACTTGGTCACCCATTTGTATCATTGCCCAGCACTGTCACTTTGAGGATTGGTGCAGGTTTGGTAATGTTTGTACCTCCTAAATAGCCTGTGATTCTCAGGATAGATGGAGTATGTTTTGAAAGTCATATAAAGAAGAATTATGAACATGATCAGAGTAGCATTTTTTCCTTTTTAGAGTTTCTCACTCTGTGAGGTGGCTTCTGCCTTTTCTTACATTTCACCATGTGCATCCCTTAGTAATTTCATATGATGCAATAGAAAACAGGTCAGAATAGTATACAGATAAGTCAGTATAAGAAACCATTATATCTCTTAGGGAGGATGAGCTACTTTTTCTGTAGAAGAAATACTTATTATCTCTTTGATTAATGTTGCTGTTGTCTTTAAGCCTAGGAAAAGAAATGTATTAAAGTAGATTGTAGAGTGCATTTTTGTTCTGCGCAGTAATGTCACTTTAATTCTTTGTAAGAGGCAATTAGATAACAAAGCATGTCTTAGAATATTGTATTGTCTCTACTCACAGATTAAGTTTTTAGAAGGAATATTTTCTCATGGATCTTCTCTTACCTTAAGTATCAGTGGTTTTTTGCTTAGTCTTATTTCCTACCTGAGGGGAAAAAAGAAATAGGTAATAACCATAACAGAAGGAAAAATATTTTGTTCATTTGTTTGGGTTTTTTGTTTGTTTTTATTAACATGTGAGCATAATCTTGTACGGATTCTACATTTAGGAATTTTTTTTGTCTGCTTTGTCCCCTGATATCTGCACATGAGGCAAGAGAGCAAAAAGGTTTTGTCTTCCTCCCTGTGCACTGTTCCTCTGTCTCCTTTTTTCATAGCCTCTACAGCATCTCTGCATTCCTGGCTCCTGTACATGGCCTGAGCACAGGAGTCATTTGAGCAGTCAGAATGCTTTTATGTGCAGACAGCCAGCTCTCCTGCAATAATGTATAGGGACTGCATCAGGAGCAACGTCGTGGAATTTGGAGGACTGCCCTGTGTTGTGCTGATGGGGGTACATGACCCTAGCCCTCACTGGGGGCGGCACAAGCCACTTCCCTTACGTTGTTCTACCACTGCTGGCATGGAAGAGCATCTGAGATCTGAGTTGATGTGAGCAGTCTGGAGGTGTTGAGAGAAATCACACAGTAAGGAAAACCACTGTGACTCCTGAGCATGGTGCTGGGCTTTTTTTCCTGCTGTGCAACTCATATCCTCCTGTTAGCCCAAAGAGACAACACAATGCAAAGTGGTGATGAGATAAGGTGTCCATACAAGAAATCCACTCATTTTTGTGTGGCAGGTTGAACTCAGGTGCACATTTCCTGGTTCTTTTTATTACAGTGGATTTTGCTGCTGTCTTAGTCATTATTAGTGGATTCTTAGAATTATTAGTGGATTGTTTATTCTGGAGAGGTGGAAGTAATTGTGAATATCTGTGAAACTCTAATAGCATATGAGTGTTGTAAGCAGGCAGCCACATTGGGAATTGTGGCATGAGCAACTAACAAGTTGTGTAAATTGATCTTGACCTGTCCTTTAATTTTCCAGTGCCATATCAAGCTATGTTGTTGGGGGTTTTTTTAAATGCATGGATAGGACTTGCATTAATGTCAATATTTAACTTGCAACTTGAGCTAAGATTACAACATAAACCAAATCTAATGCTGAATTTCAAAGGAGCCTGAAGGAGAGTGTGTATCTTGCATCAAATAGTAGTGGTTGATTGGAAATTCCAGTCTCATCCATGTACGGGCCTTTTGGAGAATGAAAGTATTAATTCCAGTAAACATAAAGGCAAAACCTAGGGAAGTGAGGGCACTGATCATCCAAGCGTGTTGAAGACTAAGAGGAAATGTAGTTGAACCTTTGATTTGTTAATCTTGCGTAAGGATTCAAGTTGTATTTTTGTTGTAAAGTACTGTTGTAAAGCTTTCAATTCCATTGAGCTTCCAACTGCCCAAAATAGACCATTTGCCAGTCATCTCTGAGCTCTGTGCTGCCCCACCTCTGCAAGTATCCCAGGAAATTATTCCAAAGCTAGAACAGGCACGTCTAGATTATATTGCAGCCAATGTTATGACTGCATTTATAATTACTGTGAGTTAACATAATTCTTTCCTTTATGAGGACAGCTCTTGGAGAAACTTCTGTTTCTCTTTGATTTTATTGTTTCTGTTGGTGTAAGATAAAAGCCACTCAGGCTAAAGGAGTATAAAAGTTTCTTTTTATGAAAAAAATTATATGCCAGTATGAACACATCTTACATGAAACCAAAAAGTAAGTCAGTTGCAATCTACACTTTTAAAATTCTAAATGATGATGTACACAAGAGGTTGTAAAGTAACTTTAGAAAGGACCTTATGATGCATACGTCTTGTGTAATTCTGGACATTCTAATTGCAGAATTATTTTTGCACATACCCAGATTTAGTCATGTGTGCATCAAGCTTAGATAGCTCTGTAGATGTTTTTTGATAGCAAAGTGACATGGAAATCAACTTAGGTGCCTGTAATTCCCCTTGGGCAGAGCTTTTGTTTACGGAATCACAGAATTCACAGAATCACTGGGTTGGAAGAGACCTTCAAGATCATTGAGTCCAACCCTGCCCTAACACCTCAACTAAACCATGGCACTGAGTGCCATGTCCAGACTTTTTTAAAACACATCCAGGGATGGTGACTCCACCACCTCCCTGGGCAGGCCATTCCAGTACTTCGTCATTATAGCAAGCAGTATAGTATGTAAAACAGAAATGGGCCATATAGAATTAATCTTTAGTGTTTGACTTCAATTCATCTGGGATTTAGTTACACTCTTAAATTCACTCATTCTCAACAGGTAAGAATTTGAACATCACTATTTATAGTAGAAAAAAGAGGCTTGTTAGAATACTAAGTGACCTGAAGTTTTCTAGTCCAGATATCGTTTAATCTAAATATACCTATCAACGGCTCAAAAAAGGTCAAATGCACACAGTAGTTTGGCTTCACGAGAATGCTCTTCTGGGAGCTAATGGAGTGCAGAGTTTCCCATGTGGAAGTGGTCTCTCTCTTCCCTTCATTGCTGAGCATCTATATCCATGGCCACTCTCAAGAATCTTATTTTACCTCTTGGCTCCATGCACTGGGAGGTCCTCTGAGAAAATAGGATTTATGGATTCTTCTTGTCCTCTGTGCTGGATGTCCAGTGCTGCTTCTTTTATTGCTCTGAATGCTGAACAGACATTTTCTTCAAATATGAATCCTGCCCGGATAAATCTTCCACCTAGAGTTTCTGCACTTCTCCTTTTAGTTACTGTTCAAATGGCCATCTCTTTTACCTGACAATGTTAATTTTTCACATGAAATCAGGCAGTTCTATTCCACTGATATCTGTTCAGGTTTTAAATATTTTTCTTAGCACAATGCCTTATATATTATTCATAATTATAAAGTATAGCTTTTGAATCAAGTACATCTCAAAATATATACAGAGCTGCTCAGGGTAACCATCCAGTAATACACCTTGTGTGCCTATGCTAATCTAAAACCTTATCTCTTCTGCCAGGTTTTTCACAAACTAATGCCAAAATCACTCTGTTTTGCTTGACAAGTTATTTGGGTTTTTTAAAACCACTATATTGATATCCATTCTTTACCAAGCTGGTGCTCTAGATGAGTACCAATCATACAGTTTAGCAATAAGTAATTTTTTTTATGCCTATGTATGAACACATAAAAATATCATTTATGTCTATAAACTACTGCTGTTCCAATGGATTTGACATTTCCTATTGGTTGTAAATTAGATTTATTTTCCAGTTTAATATTTTCTATATGAATTTCTAATCAAAAGTTCTATCATTAGGAAAATGAATACAGCGAAGTTATTAAAAACTACCTGGCACAGAGAATGGCTTTATTTCCTTATAGTGGGTGTTGCCCCATGTCACGTGCAAATGAAACATTTTAAAAATTGATTGATTTATATAATGGCAGAGCATATTACAAAAACAACAGTAATTTACAGTAAATATTTCATTTTCAGTCTTGTGTTCTAGTAAGGCTGTTTGGAAAGAAAACAAGTATTGGGATTTTGTGTGATTCACTGTGGTAGGTAATTCTTAATCTCTGAAGAATATACATTTTACAGTCCTTGGAAAATACACTGTTGATTGTATTGGAATTGCTTAATGCATTCCCAAACACTTGATTAGTAAATAATGCTCTACCTGAGTGCATGTTGCTTACAGAGAAATTCCATGTTAGTTATGGTATACCACAAACTGAAATGTAAATGAGAGCTTGTTTTGTTTTTCCCAAATCTGTGATCTGGAATGACAGCATGGAATGGAGTTATGCTGTGCCAGAAGCTCTTGGTAAAATCCAAAACCCCCACAAAATACATTTAGTTTCATGTTTTCTTATGCACTCTGTATGTGAGCAATGCTCATTCATGCTTGCAAATCTTTTAAGAAGATGTCACTGTAAATGCTGATGTCTGGAAAATGTGTGCTAACTAATGTATACAAACACGCAGACTACATATTTCTGATGTTGAAATAGTGCAGTTAATGAAATTTCATGGTTTTATGGCAAGACTAACATAAATGTAATTATTCAGATGCAGGGTTGTGAATTATTTTGATGGTTTTTGGCATTAAACTTGAAGTTAAGTTTGTTTCACAAAGCAGAAAGTCTGCTTTTGGAATGAGGTATATGTCAACTTGTTCACAGTATTTCCTCTCAATACCAATCATCCTTATACCATGTGTTCTAAACTAAATAGTCCAGATTCCAAATGAATGCTGATGTCTGAAGTACAAACATCTGCTTTATCATCCTTTAGTACTGGTGAATTATTTCCTCTGTTCAGCTCCGGGCTGCCTGTGAAAATTGTTCTGTCTATGAATTGATCAGGTCCTGTTATCCTCAGTTACTCTGGCTGCAGCACAGTACTTCACCGTGTAAGATCCAATGTGGGTATTTTAAATCAGGCCTTGCTCTGTTAATAGCATATAAAGTTGCTACTGCTCTTGACAGAACTGTTTTCAGGTTTTTATAGGTGAATATACTAAACAGGTTTTTAGGTTTTTATGCCCTACTTCACCTAATTGAATAACACATTAAATATATTTTTGCCTTCTCTGGGTTATTCTTCCTCCTCTAATCCTGCATGTCTGAAAGTTGGCTGTAGAAACCTCTGCTAAACTTCCCCTAGAGTGACTTTCTTCATGGAAGTCACATCTCATATCTAGTTGCTTACTTCATCAGGCTTACTTGCTTAAATGCTCTGCTCTGTCAGTGCTTAACAATGTAATCCTTTACAACACTTAAGTATTGCATCACCCTTATAAGATTTAAAAAGCCAGTGGCCAGGCTGGATAAGTCTAGGAACCCAATTTCTGTATTGATCTGATGAGAACTGTGAGTCAATGGAAGTTCTCTCAGACAAGTTATTTTTCCTTCCTTGTTTCATTTCTGGTTTGAGCCTTTGAGAGTTCGGAATTTTCTGAAAAGAAATGGAAACAGGTTGTTCTCTGAGAAACATGAAGAAGGCAGGACCAAAATCTGTAAATAAGAGTTCTGAACAGAATCAAATACAAAAATTTTATTGGACTACTTTTTTGAGGTTTTTGTTACAGTTGTGAGATTAAATTCACTCTATCAAATGAAAAATAAATTACAGTCTCCTTCATGTGATAATCTGTCATTCCTATATAAGCACAGATCATGTCTTTCTCTGAGCTCAAATCCAGTAGGTTTTTTGTCACACTTTTTATTTTCTGCCCTGATGATATATTGAGAAGGGTATCATTACACAGGCTTCCCAAAAGATTTCTTTTTTGCAATGAACTTACTCCCAGGCTTCTGACAAAATTCAGTAAATGTATTTAGCTATATTTATTAATTCAACAGAATGATATCAGTGATACTCTCTGAGCAAAGTGAAGTCTAACATTCAAGATGGGCATCTCTGACTACAGTCTGTTAATATTTTAATGAAGCCACACTGTTTCTTCCAAAACTTCAAGGAATATCCTCAGTATAATTTTGAATTTTTCAACTGATTGTCTTTATATAGACAGATCTATTTTCTGTTAAGTTTATTTAATTTTATTTTATGCACCTTAGCTCCTTGGAGCATTTCAGAGTGGTCAAGCAAAGAAAGTTAGAAGCCAACATGTAAAACAGAAAGACAAGGACTTGTTATTTGGAAGTAAGGAAAGAGAAGATAAAAAAGACAGGAGAAGTAACAGCTGGTGAAATGGATGAAGTAAGCATTGGTGAAATGAGGATTCTGGTAGGATTTTTTGATGTCAGAAAACATATTTCAAATGTAAAATGTTTTCTTAGAATGAAAAAAGTTGTCATCTTGTTGCAAAGCAGATGAGCTGCTTCATTTAATTTTGTTTTCCAGCCAAGCAAGCAAGAGCCTGAGGGAAGTATGGAGGTACGCAGTTATTTCATTTACAAAAGTGCAGCTAATATGTCTTTATTTTCAAGGCCTCCTTGTGCAGGAAGCTTCTGGGTTTAAAGATCAAGATTCATTAAACATTCAATAAAAACTTGTATTAGAAGCATCCACTGACCTTGTGTGTGTTTTAGGAATTGGTGTTAGAAATTCAGTGTTTGGGGTTTATGCTTTGGGGAAGGTGCAGTGGAAAGCTGTGATACAGAGGTGTCTTGGAAAGAAGCCATTTGTGGTCAGTGAAGATTCTTTTCAAGGTTGTTAAGCTCTATGTCCCTGAATTGTATTTACATAGCTGCCTAAAGGATTTTTGCAGTTTCAGTTGGAATATGTTCCCCAACCAAAACTCTTGTGTGACACAGCTGTTACCATTTGCCCCATGGATGTTCACCTTTCAGTTAGGGTTGAAGTAATCTCTGGCTAACTTCTAAGATAGCTGCACTGGTTAAAATTCTTCATATTCCTCTGTTTCAATATTAATTAGGCTTTTAGGCTTATTAACATTATGATTGCTACATTTTGTCAAGACATAGGGCTGTCACCCAGGAAGTCTTATCTGTTGGCTTGCAGTTGTGCCTAAGGCATGTTAGCCTGACAATTGTATTGCTAGAATTTGGATGATTTGTTGTAATCAACTATAGTTGCTAAAATGAAATATGCATAATTTTCTATTAGAAAAATTAATTTTCAGTATTTAAAAAAATTAATACGTGTTATGTGCAGTAAAAGATACATAATCATATCTTGTCTTTTTGGCTTTTTTCATTTTCTCTTGGAAGTGCTCATGTGTTTTCCTCCTCTCATAGGAGTCTCAGTTTTTCCATCAGAATGGCATGTTCACATTTGAGAAATTTTTCAGCAGTGCCTTTTTTTTCCCCCATAGTACTTGTATCTTACCAAAATTTGTCCAGTAGCTCCAGAGAACAGGAGTGCATGAACTGAAACAGCCCATTACAGTTCAAATCTTTCCAAGGTTCATGTTCCTCACTGAAGAACCTCAACATGATGAAATATTTTGAGGTTAGTGAAGGCTGATTTTTAAATAAATTTTAATAAATACAAAGTCCAGATTTGTACAGTGCATCTGCCTCTTACAAAAATCTGTGCTAGCTCACTTTGCCATTTTTGCTATTATCACAACCCAGGTGTATGAGACTAGGGACTGGTTTTTATCATGCAAAATCTTATGGAGTATGTAATATGAATTAGGCTAGTATTATTTTGCTTCTGCAAATTGTGTGCTTGGCTGGAGGGACTTGAGAGAGCAATGATAGTTGTTCCCTGCTGAACACAAGAGGAGATAAATACTTAACTAAGTGCCCAAGTCAACAGCATAATAAAAAAGGAGGTACTTCAGTTTCCTAAAGCTCAAATTACCTTTTAAGAGCAATTCCAAACTACTGAACTACTGGAGTTTGTGTAGTAAGTGAGACACTGACATTTTGTACTGCCCATGATGAGATGAACCCACAACTTAAAGCATTGGCCACACCTACTTGTCCTGTATTTAACCTGAATCTTGGACACGTGTTTTTCATGTTGTAAAAGATGGTAATTTTGATACTCTGTGTAGCTTGCCAGTCCTTTCACAGGTATATTGATGGTGGACAGCTCTTGGCTTGCCAGGGGAGTGGCCATGGGTGGTGTTTGTAGGAGGTGTAACATCTCTGGGATGAGAAGGGGTTCACCACCTTGCCTGAAGCAATAGTGAGGTGGTTGCATTATGTCCAGATATGCTGTGTGTGCCACTTTTCCATATCCTTGATCAAATCAATGTGATTTAGCCAGAATAGTTTTTAAACTGCGTTAGTAAGAACCTTTCTGCAGTATGTGTTTTTAAGTTCTCTTCAAATAGGGAGTTATTTGCCCTTTGCTAGGCCTTTTTATTTTAATGGTTGCTGAGGTTAATGGGTCTTGTGTTCAGATTTTAATGCTGCTTTTATATGGCTCCAGAAAATAGCTTAGACACACAACCCTTATATTTGTAAACCTGAGGAAGTGCAGGATCCATGGACTTACAGGCCAGTTGCAGTATGTAAAGGATCTTCACTCAGAGGCACTAAAATTTTAGTCTTTTCAATATTTGCATGTATTGGTAGAGGTGCACAGTTTCCAAATTTCACCCCTCCCAGCCTTATGATGTGCTGTTGAGCTGAAAATAAGAGCTGATATCCCCTCTTGGGTTCAGTTCCAGCAGTGCTTAGGGCCTTGGGAACAGACACATCTTTCCCCTGCTGTTCGCCTGCAGTTGTTTCCCAGCTCTTTAAATCACAGCACTGAGATGCCAGCAATCCAGATACCAGAGGTTCTGCTTCATTTCTCCCAGGCAGAAATGTGATTTGGCACTTATCTATCTATTCTTTGACTGGAACTTTTAAGACACCCTAATTTGATGTATTTGGGATTTCTGTAAAAGACTTCATAGGCTATAAATTAAGATGTATCATCTCAGAAACGAGGGTCACGTGTTTAATTGCAAATGACTTGGGTTTACTGCATTCTGGTGTAATTTTGTGATGTCCTCACCCAAGAAACAGCACATGATTATTTGTAAGCTTGCCATCTCTGGGAGGAAATCTGATAAGGCTTTCAGGATCTGTGTTGCAAGGCCAGTAATTGCTGTGATCCAATAAGGGAGAGCTCTGTGGTGGCATCACTGGAGAGAGTAAGCGTGGTGTGACTGCTGCTGCTTCTCGGATCACGCTGCCTAATGAAAGATTAATGATGAGATGATGCTCTGTAACAAACATCAGATACTGCCACCAGGTCACCGGTTTGATTTGAACCAATCAATACATTTCATTCTCCTAAAGGTAGCTAATGATAGCATGCTTATGAGAAATGAAATGGCCTGTAATCTAAGACAGCCTGTTCCTTCTCACTGTGTCAGCTTTAAAGACACAGCATTCCTTTTATAACATCATCTAAACCTTGGGAAGAAAGGAGAGTTTCAATTCTGGGGGAAAATGTTAAGAAAACTTTTATTTAAAAATGGAACTGAAGAAGGGAATCATTTATATGAAAAATAAATTAGAATTAAAACCCAATGAAACCTAAGTTGGAAAGAAAAATGTCTCATATTCTCAAAGTTAATAGTATCAGAAAGAGCAAAGAGTTTGATTTGACCTTGATGTTTAAAGATCAGATTGTCATGGTTTGAGGCTTACCCGGAAATGGTAAGAATTTGTAGGCGGCTCAGTGAAATCCCAGGTGTCCCAGGGGGACAAATTCAGGAGGAAGAGGGAGGAGCTCTCTCTTTCCAGGCAGGGTGTCCCAGAGGTAAGAGCTCCCTGGGGCCAGGCCTGGGGGAGGGGGGNAGGGACTCCTCTCCCTGGGAGAGAATTGAAAAAGACTATTTCAAAAATGATGGACTGATTGGGATTGTTTGAGTGTTATTTCTTTACATTGACAAATGGGAAGGAAAGGCTTGTGGAGGGAGGAGAAGGGTCTGAGGGGTTTTGGTGGGTTTTTTTGTTCTTTTCCTTTTTCTTTCTTTTAGTTACTGTTAATAAACTGTCTTTCACTTGAAGTTTTGAGCCTGCTTTGCTTTTCTCCTAGTTGATCCTATTTTACAGCAGGAGAGTGCTCTGGTGATTAACCAGCACGAGAAAACCCACCACATTTAGTGGTGCATTTGGCTGGGAAAATTTCAATTTGATTGAAATTGGGGAAAATTCAGAATTGGCGAACTAAACCGCTACACGAAATTGGTGTTTCCGCCCGGTTTCGAACTGAAACCAGCACACAGATGTACATTTATGTGTGTGTTCTTAATCCTTAGAGTGACTCACTTGCCTATGAAAGGTAGGGGCTCAAGTCCCCTCTATGTCACATTGACCTATGTGAGGAGAAAAGGAAAGAAATTAATTCTTCTTCAGGGCCAGATAAATGCAGATGTAACCTATTGAGTATTTTTTTAAAGACTATATCAGCTATATTAATTCCAGAAGGCAAGTTTAGGACACAGAGGAAGGTCTGTATTCAAGTAATTCCTTCAAAGATAATCCTATGAGAGGGTGAACAATCTTAGAATTAGAAGGCAGAATGAGGAAATTAAAAAAGTTTTTCAAGATTTCAAGACTGAAAAATATTTTCAAGATTTTTTTTTTCCTGAACTCCTAAGCCCTTTGAAGTAAACTTTGCATTATTGCATTTGTCTAAGTAATAATATGCTGTGAAAGCCTTAGCAGTAAGATACTGTAAAGTGTGAATAAGGGAGCTTGACTTTTGAGATCTTGATTATGATACTTAAGCACAGCAAAACAAACCCAGAAAACCCCTCAAATTCAAATTCTCTAATGAAATATTCTGATTTTCATAGCAAAGCAGAATTGCTGTCCTCTAGGTATGAACAGAACCATACTGACCTGGTTTCAGTTACTTCTTCGGTACAAAACAATATTCGAAAAAATCATGACAATTTATTTCCTAGATGAAAATAGTATTTGCTTAATACTTAGGATACTTGCCCGTGTGGTACTTTTATTCTTATTGGTAACATCATAAAATGTTAGCATTATTATCATTAACAATGTTACATTCCTAATACCTGGAACAAACTGAAATTGTCACCAAAATTATCAATTTGTCATCAAAATATCAGTACTAGAAAATACATTAAATGTAAATAGAATTTTCATGCTAACATAATTTCCCAGGAGCACAGATGCACTGAAACACTCCCTTGCAGTGACTAAGCAGTGTTTGGTGAGTGAGGCACTTCCTAAGACCTGAAGAGCAATTCTAAAAGCAATTTCAGACTTGCATTTTGCCACTCTTACACAGTTGTAAGAAATACATATATTGACATTAGATGGCATTTCTTAATGCTTAGCTTTCTAGTTTTCATCATACAGCAGAGGTGAGGACAAATTAGTCACCCTTAGCTGCAATCTGAGCATCTGTGCCTCAGTCATTGGAACTGTATCTTTTATTTGATTTCTTCTCCTCTGTATTGATTACATTTCCTTTCCAGACTGCCCTGTGATCAATTGCTATTGCATTTCTTGGATTAACTTGGATTTCTCATCTTTTCTATATTTGTTTCCTTTTTTCTATTCCAGTAAGTGCTTTGAAGTTTTAAATGTTTAAATAGAGCCTCTTTCCCATAAACCCTGGAATTTGCCAGGATTCCTTCTTACAAGAGGAGCATGGTCTAATGGTGAACAACCTGAGAGATGGACATTGCTTTGTTTTTATCCCAGCTGATTTACTTTTGTGGCCTTCGGCAGGTCTTTAAAATACCTGCCAGGAGAACCTGTGAGGATTAATTGAGCAGACAATGCTGTGTAATGCTTAACATTGTCTGACTTTAACAATCAGTGTATATTTAGTGCCAGTCTTGAAAACAAATCTGTGACATTAGTGGGTGAAATTGTTGGGTTTGGGTTTTTTTGGGTGATCTTGCCTGTAGAATGACAATAGAATTCTTGACTCCAGCTGTACAAATTATTAGTTGCACATACTTCAGGGGAAAAAACCTATAATTTCTGTTCTCCTTGGTAACTGGTAGTTCTTCTAAAATTTCCTGCCCGTGTTAGAGAAAAATATAAGTTTGTCTCTCTTTATGAGGATTCATGCTGAAATTAATTTCAAACTTGTTGCTATCCATAGTTCTGGAACAGAAGATGGGAAAAAACAATATCCAGAAGAAAAATATGCCAAAACTGATGTCTAGAAAAACAAAGTAGTACGTAATGCTGTCAATTTTAAATTGTAATAATTTCCACATAAAGGATATTGTAAAAGAAATATTCAGAGTATTGAATTTTGTCAGCTTGTTAATAGTTAGATCAGACTTTTCTTTCATAAGAGTTGATTTGTTTATATTATAAGTGTTTCTCTTATTTTTATTATTGTGTCAAACTTCGCTGTAATTGCACTATTTTGACTTCATTTTTCTTGAATATGAGTGGCAAGATCTTGCATTGCTTCATTCTGATTAGCACTTTGTATCCTGACACTGCCTCTCCTGGCAATGTCTCACCCAGAATATCCTACTGTTCTTTGTGCCACATCACAGTGATTGCTCACAGTCATCCTCTGAGGCACTAAATATAACTTCTTCTTTCTCCTCATGTGTAATTTCCAGCTTGTCACAGGAATTCTTACTCCTATATGGATGACCATGCACTTTATCTAATTTCTTTCTGTTATTGCAGAGTTCTCTGCTCCCCCTTGGTGTGGAATACAGTCTTTCTTTTTACTAACAGCTTATCACAAACCTAGTTTCTCTGCAAGGTCACAAGGGAAAATATTAAATATGTCTCAAGGCAGCTACTTGAGGAATTACCCTTAGTTTCTCTCTAGCCTGATACTGGAATTGTTTGAATGGCTTTCTCTTTAATCACAGTGTAGAAATATAAGTGCATATATTCCAAATTTTTCTGTTAAGTATATGCATGGATATTATTTATTTTTATAAATCATACTGAAGCATAAAAATGGATTGCCTTACAGCAATCAGAGAAGTCTCTGGGAGGTTCTAGATGTTCTTCAGGTATTTGCAAAACAGCTCCACTCAGTCCACTGTGCCAGCACAAAGATTTCCAAGCCAAGCATCACATTTAAGAAAGCATCTCTGCAATTGTTACTTGCTTCCAGTCTGCCCCTGTGTAAGCAGGGCTGTGATTTGGAGCTGCCAGGGCTGGCATGTGTTTTTAAGCACCTTTCAGTAGCAGAACAAGCCAGTGTTAGTAACTGAAGTTCAGGTTATGGCATCCATATCTACTCTGAGCTTTATCTAGTCAGGTCTGGAGTACTGCCAAGGATGAAGCAGATGCAACCTCTTTGGACAGCCTGCTCCAAAGCTTGGCTGGTGATCCATGTTAATTCTGGGCTCAGGCTTACCTGAGAATCATTATAATTGTATTGGTGTGTTGTTGTTTAGGCCTGATGTACTTAAGCTAGCAGGCACATTGTTATTTTAAGTATCTGTGCCTCTGTGTCCTCATTTATATGTGAAATAGGTAACCTACCCAGAAATTTGACCAATGGCTGTGGACTGACAGTGAGGCCTTCTAGTAACTGGATATTTTAATTTGAGCACATTCTTAGTTCATATTTTCCAAGGCAATCTCCTGCTTCTATTTGGCACGTGATTTGGGAAATATAAATAAAATCATTTGGCAAACTGTTTTTTTGATGTCATTCAAAAATGAAGCAGATGTTTAAATGACTGTTTACCTTTGCAGTTGTAGTATAAAAGGTGAAGAAGGAGCCTCTTGAAAACTAGGCCCTGAACATTTTGTTCTTGAGTTTCAGTTGAAGCTGAAACTTTTGGCAAACTTGACCCTGATGTCAATGGGAATGAGATGGAGCATGTTTATAGAATAAAGGCATTATGTTGGCTGTTAGTGGTACAATGTGTATGAATAAAAAGGGTTTATCTCACTAAATGTTCAGAGGTTTGCCTGAAATCGCTTTCAATATCCTTTATTGTTCTCTATACAGTAAACTATGTAATTAGGGAACATGTTATACAGCAAACTCAGTTTAAAAAATTGGTTTTTAAAGCATAAAAGAGGCAGTGACTGAAGTCCTGCCAGGCTCTATTGAATACTCACATGTATTATATTGTAAACATAATATGGTTATACTGTATGTTGTCATAATAATTGGCAATGGTACTGGAGTCAGTCATTGAGTGCTTTGTTCATGTGGTAATAGATGACAAGGGCTACCACATTTGTTGGCAGCAAAGTTGTTTTCCTATCTCTTTCTCTTCGTAAATTGGTTTCAGAATAGTTTTGTGGGTTTTTTTTCAAACTGACTGTCTTAGGATCCAGATGGCTTTATCTCTTTTTAATGAGATTTGGGATATTTTCCTTACAAGTGGTGTTCACTCAGTATTGCCACAAAGGCTGCATTCTTCATTTTTCTTAAAGCATGGCACTGTGGTGAGAGAGGGAAGGCTCAGCAGTGACCCACAGCACAGAGGGGTGGATTGAGATTCAATGGGATCCAAGGCTCAAAGGTAGCCTGAGTCAGGAGAGAACATAAAATGCTAGTCTGGAGGCCAGCAAATGGTTTTAGGTTTGTGGATAGGAACAGCCTAGTTAGTCTGTGTAGGCTTGATTCCGTGATCCTAACTCGTGCTAGCCGTGTTCCTAGTGTCCAGCAGGCTGACATGGGATGGGACCTATTCCTTGTGAGTAACTAGAAAAACTGCCCTATCCATTTGCAAAGGTTCTGAAGGGGCAGTCAGAATTGAGAAGAATTGGGAAATGGCCATTTTTCCTGCAGACACTCGCAGAGGTTTGTG
>VWZP01002400.1:3940860-4003489 GCA_013396995.1 Dicaeum eximium | reverse complement strand
ATGGCAAGCACAGGAGCCTGTCAACTATTAGCCAGACAGCAATAACAGCTATAAATTCCATCCAGTACATTCCAATCAAACCTGTCATTATTTCAAACCCTTTGAGCCGCACAATGAGCACCAAAAAGGGCTGTTGTAGTTTTACTCTAGATGACAATTAAGCACCCCACAGAGGCTCATTCACTACTCCTTGGTGGATGGGGGAGAAAATCAGTAGACTAAAAGTGAGAAAACTTGTGGGTTGAGATAAAAACACTTTTATAAATAAAGCAAAAGCCACACAGGCAGGCAAGCAAAGCAAAACAAGGAATTCATTCCGTACTTCCCATGGACAGGCAGGAGTTCAGCCATCTCCATGTAAGCAGTGCTCCATCACACATGATGGCAAGTTCAGAAGACAAAACATCATGACTCTGAATGTCCCCTCCTCCCTTCTCTTTCACTGAGCTTCATGTGCTGAATGTGACTCCATATGGTCTGGGATATCCCTTGGGTCACTTGGGGTCAGCTGTCCTGGCTATGTCCTCTCCCAACTCCTTGTGTACCCCCAGTCCCCTCACTGGTGGAGTGAGGTGAGGAACAGAAATGGCCTTGATGCTGTGTAAGTGCTGCTCAGCAATAGCTAACACACACACCCCTGTGTTATCAAGACTTTTCAACACAAATCCAAAACACAGCCCCAGAGCAGCTACTGTGAAGAAAATTAACTATAGCCCACCCAAAACTAAGCCAGCTGTCCTGTATGTAATTTGTAATTCACTTTGAAAAGTTCCCAACTTGTCAAAGCATGTAAAAAACCCAGCCATGTTTCAGACTGGAGAACAGACAGATCCCTGTACACACACACACATGCATTTCAGATGGAAAGACCTTGAAAGGTGCAAAATTTCAGCCCACAGATCCTCACCACTGACTGAAAAAAGGATTCTCCTCTTGTATCACAAATAAGCAGCTACTTGGAAATATAGGCAATAAGTTTTTATGTGGTCTTCCAGGGGAATTTAAATTTCATTTTGAAGCTGAAATTTGCAGTTATTTACAAGTGTTCACAATATCATGCTTTAAAAAGAAAGCATCACTTGGTGCATGTGTGGGGATAGGTATAATTGTGAAGGCATAACCAAAGCTATTTACTCCTCTTGGGACCTAATTTTCTATATTGAATTAATAAGACTTGGACTTCCCAATTGCTCAAAGTTAAACTTTCATATCTGTGAACTGGAAAGCAAGATGGTAAATTGCCTTGGCTGCCTTTGAGGAACATAATGTAGTTTTCAACCTTTCATTTAAAAGCTGGCAGTACAATGGTAATGGTCAGAGGAGAAGATGCCAAGCATTTATCAAGTTAAGGGTAATTTAAAAATATATACCAGGAAATATGTATACTGGAGCCAAATATGTTACATATTTTAGCAACCATTAAGCACAGTTTTGCTGAAAGAAAAAACTGAATTTATTAAATACTCCATCTTCCCATACTAAATCTTTGTAAAGACCTTGGTTTCTTTTTCTTGTTTAAACTTTTCTCTCGATGCCTGATCCCTGTACATAATACCAGAATAATGCAGATTATTAGGGGAGGTAACTTGAGTATTGGGATTTGAACAGGAAAACTTTGCTGACTCCAGACCACTATTAGTTTTGCACCCTGACAGTGAGCCAAGCATGGATTAGACTTACAGAAATACCCCCAGCTGTGCTCATGCCTTGGGGAGGATTTAGATCAGACTGATTGTTCCAATAAGCCCCCAGTCTGGTGAGAAGTCACACTAGTAATTTGCATCTTCATAAAAGAATTAGCAGAGCTGTTGCTTTGAAGTTTCAATTATCCATGAACATGTTTAAAGCAGAGTATTGGAAATGCATTGTGCTGTTTGCACAGCTGCAGAGAGCTGAATACACGGCATGTTTGCAGGTTTGCTACTGAACTTTCCACACACTCAGGGAAACAGGGCTACTGGGAAGTCTGCAAAAGGCCTAAACCCATAGGCAGGCACTGAAGAGAAATGAAGCTCTAAAGAAAGTTTATAACTGCACTTGTGGACATTGAGGATAAATTCAACTGACTGCTTAAGTGTTATGAGGTGCCAGCTGCAGCTCTACAGTTAAGGCTGAATTGAGCTTTGAATTTAAAGCAAGGATTCATGTTCATTATTTCTCTGGATGACGTGGTTTTCTTTTTTACCCTGTCTCAAAATTTACAGTACTTGCTCTTTGAGAACATGATGGATTTCCTATTAAATAGAAAATAAATCAAGCAGTTATGAACTAAAATCAAACCGTAAAAAAGGCCTCTTGTGAATTTGGATTTTGTTCAGAATATCACTGATTTTTTCACATTGTTATCACTGTTAAAATTCAATTATATAACACAAAAATAGCTGAAAAACACAATGAAAATAATTAATCAATGTTTATACAATTACTGTGATCAACAGCTCATTTATCCTTATAGGGGTTATTACAACGTCAAAGCTTATGCAGCCTATCCTTGCCAGCAGAGCCATTCATTGCCACTGTCCTCCAGCTTCCAGCATTCCATGGCCCAGGACTCACACTCAGAGGACAAGAGGCACCTTAGCCCAGCCATTCCCCCCTGTGCCACCTGTGAGCTCCTGCCCCCATGGCTGCTCAGGTGTGGGTGACCCTGCACGGCTCTGTCACCTCCCTGCACTGGCACAGCCCTGCACTTCCCCAGGGGCTGGGGCTGGATGCTGGTGCAAGTTTGGCACTTTAAAGCTTTGTCCTATGGACCTACCTCAGCTCTCCATGTGGAGCCAAACAGACCTAGGGAAGCCTGGCAACACCTGTGGGAGCAAAGAGATCACTTGAAAAAGCACCTGGAAAATGCACTGATATTGGCCGGCTCACCTCAGTGAGAGAGATGCCACAGCAGAATGGGGCTTTAGAGAAACAACACAGCCAAGATTATCCACTAGTAAATGGGATGCATTGTGAGAAAAATTTATATTAAAAAGATTTACCTAGGTAAACTGCAGTTATTGTGGTCTATGTAAGGCACTTGATATATGTATTATTTTATGTCCTTCATCCTTACATAACTGACATAATATTGCATGGGCCATTCTACTGCTTGCTGCCACTCTGCCACATGTTGGCTGCTGGTCATTCTGGCAATGAAAGGGAGGGATTGCTTCAAAAGAGACAGGCATGGCACATTTATCTATGAGAGACGAAGATGTTTTGGTATGACTTTCATATTTATTGCTAATGACTAATCAAAGTTCCAGCTTGGCATGAGAGGATCAGCATTTCTAATTCACTGGCTCCCCACATCTTAAAGCACCATCTAACATTAAGGAGTCTGCAGCCTGTGGCATGTTATGGGAAGGTACTTCCTTAAAAACCTAAGAGAAACAGACAGATCTGCTCACAAGAAAAAATATTACAGTTGTCATGTTATCACAATTAAATGACTACCTCTGAACACACTACTATTCCTATGGCAAAGATAATTACAAAAGGAAATACAAGTGAGGAGGGTTTTTTGAAATGCAGTAAGTTAGGAAGGAAATTTCATGTATGAAAATCCAGGGTGTTCTCTACAAATTTCACGCACTGGTGAATCCTTGCCAAAAGGAACGGAATACCTTAAGCTTACAACTGTGCACGTAATTACCCACATCAAAATGATAACCCACAGGAATTCAATAGTTTGCCCAAAAACACCATCTCCTTGCATATTGTGGCAAATTATATGATATACAATAAGTTAAAAATGTTACAGTCAGATCTGTTCAGTTCACACAGTGAATTGAGATAGCTGTGTCTTCTCAAATGAAAAACCCCAGTGGAAGAGATAACAATATATTTAGTTTATTAAAATACTACTGATTCTCAAAGAACTAAGTTTGGGGGTAATCAGATTTACTGCAGTTTATTACTTTTAATGTAGGAAATATTGGAAAATGGTACAGTCAAAACCCCTGAGTAAACTGCTAATCAATATAAAAATCGATCCATGCTCTTTCCACGAGTGTAAATGAACCAAGCCTGTATGCTATACAACTTAAACTAAAACACCCCAAAACTTTAACATTATACCTTATTTCTGGCTACAGCTAAACAGCTCTAGCCCAGAAACCACACATCTACTAAGTGCACCACAGTCTCTATATGCTACTTTTCAGTGATTTCAGTTCTCGTAATCTGCACAATCATCCACTTATCTCTATTTAACATTGCAATAAATAATGCCTCTTCTGTATATTATCATTTCTTTATTATTCCATGCTGTTCACACTACTCTTAAAAAAACAAAAAAGAGTAAGTTTTCCATAGTTTTTAATATTAGAAGGAATTCTGTCTGGCAAAGAACAGAACTTGTAAGAAATTGCAGTGCATTACATTAGGCTCTACCATGACTTATGTTACTCCCCTTAGCTGTTTATGCTCCACACACTATTTTCTGTCTGCACAAATCATCTTTGTCAAACTTGCAATATTATTGCCCCCTAATGAAGTGACTTCACCTTGTATTTTATTACTGACAAAGCAACTTATACTACAGGTCTGCTTTAATAAGGTGTCTGTATATTTAGTCAGGCAGAGAGCAGAAACAATGCCACATTCCTGATTTTCTCACTTCCAACCAGGACAGTTTAAACTGTAAATACTTCTAAACATCAAGGTAAGTCCCTAGTGAGAAAAGCCTCAGAGAACAAACTTTTGTCCCAAAATGTGCACATCAGGGATTGGCAGCTACAAAGAGCCCAGTTTCAAGTTCAGAAACTTCAACTTGTGATCAGAAACTTTTCTGAACCCCTGATTCTTACTCACAACAGAGGTGATTTCTGCAACAGAGTATTTTATATCTCCCAATAAAATGTCTAATGAACACAGTGGGGCCCACAATTCCTGTTGAAACAGTAACTTCTCCTTGAGAAGGGCCAGTACCAGGACTGCCCCAAGCCCCGAGGAGCAGTCAGGGGTGTCCATTGAACAGCAGGCACTCCTTGCACTGCTGTGGCAGGACACGGGGACAGCGGATGGGTGACAGCTTGAGTCATGGCACATGTCTGCTTCCAAACCCAGCAGGAGCAAAGAGGAGGCAGAGGAAATCACTAGGGTAGAAAAATTAGCTCTCAGAAGCCCACAGTGACATTTGTGGAATTAAAAATAAGTCTGTGGTAACACCCACACGCACAGAAGGTGTACTGTGGACAGAGTTACCAGTGGTTATGAACAGTACACAGCTCTTACAAGTGTCAGCAATAATCACTGAAATAAATACCAAAACGTTGGAAATGATTGAGTAAGGGTAATTTTCCTATATCACTGCTAGCATAGAAAACTATTTCTACTCCCAGTCCCCTTAAAAATAAATTGTTTTCTAACTCCTGAAGGAGAAAAAGAAAAAAAATTCAGTTGGCAGCAATCTAGTACCAGAGAGAGTTTATTGACACTGAATCAACAAACACAAAACCTCTGCATGCTCTGTTTGGTCCCCCACCCACCTGGCTGTTTCAGGGAGGTGATGTGTGGAGGAAAATTACATTGCTTAATTGGATATTATTACCTATAAACTACTAGGTAGGTCCTGAGGTGTTTTGAAGCAACAAAAGCATCTGCAGTAAACAGCATGAAGAACATCATTCTTTGCTTATTTACTACTTGGAAATATTTTAAATCTTCTTTTTATTTCCAAGTGATTCCAGCCTGCAAATGTACAATGCACCATTACAACAGCTGCAGATGATATTAGAAATGAATTGCAAGTACACTGTGCAGCACTGCAGTGAATCATACATGAGTCCCGGAGAACTGTTCTTCCATTATTTTAAATGTGTACACATTACCAAATAAAATGAAAATATCATGTATTATTAACACTGTATTACAACACAGTGTGTAGGTTGCATAAAATCCAGAAAATTATAACCAGAAAAACTCTATAAAATTAAAAATTTTAATAAAGTTTATAGTGTTTAACTCATTGCCTGAAAAAAATTACAAAAATGAGATATAGATACAGGATCTACCCTTAATCTCAGAACAAATTTCATTATATTAATTGCATTACAGAAGAAATTTGGCTTTCGCATTATTTGTTTTTTTCATATTTTTAATCATCACGGGCTTTTCTAAATTAAATTGCATGTTCAATTGTTTGGACAAAGCATAAATTATCACAAATACATTAGAAAGTACTTTTAATAAAATCCTGCTAGGCTCTATAAATTAATGGTGGTAAGGACTGTAAAATTTCATTTTAAAATGAACTCTTGAACATCAGAGAAACATTCTCACGCTTAAATGCTAGGACACAGATTTTTCTCTAACATGGGAATATTATTATGCAATGAAATGCTGGAAATGCCATAATATGTCATAAACACAATGTAATACTCTTTTCCATTAGAGGACTGCTCACAGGCACAAAGATAAACTTATTAAAGCAGAACCGTTGGTGCTTTCCAAGTTAATACTTGATTGCATTTTCATTTCAAATTTGTTTATTCTGTAGTTTGTACTTTGATTAATTTGACCTGGACCAAAACATGGTTCTCAAGAACCACTGGTAGGGACCTCATTTAACAAATTACATTTAAGTACGAATTCTTAAAATAGTGGAAAAACATTTTCAGTGACTGGATTCTGAAAGCTTGTGACAACCACTGAGGATGCAAGGGAAACTGATAGGTGTGGTCAACATCCACAGAGCAGGTTAAATATTTCCTTTTCAGCAGCTTCACAAGGGTTACCAATCTGGCCCTGAAAATCACCATCTCTGCCTACAGGAGCCATTGCTTCGTTTTACCACCAAGAGAAACAACTGACACTGGGAAAACATGAATGATCATCCATGCTGTGATCTGTGAGCAATCAAAGAAGGAAGGGTTCTCCATCCTCTGGAGGGTCAGCCATCCTCCAGTAGCTGCTCTTAGATGCCTGCTCACTAGCTGTGAGATAAGTCATGGGCTTTTGCTTCCCAGTGACTTGCCCAGAGATTAAAAACTCCAAACCTCCAACCCTCAGTCTACATGCCAAAAAACAATTCAGCCCTCCAAACTTCTTCTTCTCTCTTTTCTTCTCCTTCCAAAAGATATTCATCTAAACTGGAAGTTTGAAGTCAGCATCAGAGATACTGGAAAATAAGGCCTTTGTGTTGTTTTCTTTCTGGTTTATTCAAAGTCAAGTAGGGGCAGAAATACTACTAAATTGCTTGTGCTAAATGCAGCAGAACTAGGTTTCCCAAACAAAACATTGCAAAGCTCTTTCCTGTAAGCATGGGAAATCTCCTGATGCACACTAGAGTCAAAATAAAAATTTCTTTCCTTCAGAAGCAATATTCCAATATGGAATGTAAGAGCTTTTAAAAATCCAGACTATGATTTCATGAAAGGGCTCTTCGGAACCCCTGAATCTGCCACTTAAAATTCTCATATGAATAGCACAGACTGTGCTTTTAATAGGCACACAAAATCTTCTGAACTCCCATCAGAAATTAAAGCATTTGACATTTGATTTCTACAGACTCTTAAGCAAATCCCTCAGCTATGGTATATAAGCACCTTTTCCTGGCCTACAGAAACAGCCTCCTACAAAGACTATTTTATGGCCTAGCAGGAGCTGGCTGGGCAGTCTCGACACTGTGGCCAGCACAAACCCCTCAGAAGGAAGAAGCAAAGCCACTCCACGCAGGAGAGCAGTTCTTGCCATGTCTGCCCTCAGAGCACATGCTGGAAGGGGACATTCAAGGCCTGCCTTCTCCACCACCCTGCTGGAAGGGGATATAATCTCTGCTTTTATACTTTTCATTCCTGAGAACTTTTCCAGGCTAATCTGTTCAGCAGGGACTGTTTGGGTCACCTCTACCCCCACTAAGTAAGTGATGAGGCACTCACTGCTTTTAGCTCCTGCTGGCTGTGTCCAATGAGCTCATCAGGAGCTTGAGAGAAATCCAAAACCTCAAGCTGAGCTCCTCAGCATGTCTGGAAGCCCTTCACTGCATCTGTCCCATAGTAATGTATTTCCACAGCTCAGCATCCTATGCAATCATACTTCACTGCATAAAGCCACAAAAACGAAGCTTTTCAAGCTGACCCTTGTAGGATCATTCCAGCATCAGCTCAGAACTGCCAGCACATTAAGCCCAAATCCAAGTTTTTAGCCTAATATTAGACGGCTTCATCCAGACACAATAAGCACATTCAAGAGGATACGGGCAGTTAATAACCTTTGAAAAAATACTAACTTTTGAAAGTTAAAATGAAAACTTTGACAGAAAAAATTAAAATTGCTACTAACAGTCAGCTGTAACTTACCTAAGCTAGCTCTACTACCATCTGTTCAGGCCTAAAATCAAGCTTACAATAATCCAAAAGAGATCTATGAGTATAAAAATAGCTATATAAACAAAATTAAGCACTTCAAGAAGTAATGTAACTTCTTATAAGCGCTTAGAGAAATTTCTGAGGTTACAAAATAATGAAGAACAACTCTATAGAAAGCACAAATCAGAATGTGATTTCTCTGTGAAGAATGACTTTCAAAGCACAGGCCTCTCATTCTTATATGCACCACTTTCCAGACTGAATGTCCTGCTTTAAATACACCTTCCATATTTCTAGCTCTGTATTCCTCATCTATCCCCTTGTTCTTTCACATTTTATAATAACATTTCATGTATTTACCTCACTGTTCTTCAGTTAATTCTATTTTGTACAGTAAGACAGACACCAAGGTGTGAGAAATCTCAGCAACCAATCTCTGCCACAGACTTCAGCCAAACCCTGAAAGGCATCACTGAGTGGGCTACAGAATATGCAAATATGAAACCTAGTAAACTATTGATGCCTTTCAAAATTAACTTATATCTCTTCCTGCCCATAGATATTTCCTTCTAATATTTCTCTTACAGTTCTTTTTCCTGCTTTATGAAACTCTTTCCAAACACGATAAACATGAGGCAAATTTCATGCTCAAAAACCAGTCTGGACAAATTTAATGCACCTGTCATCCTTGTGAAAGCTTTCTAGGGACTTTGGCAACAATATCCCCTAAGATACTGAGGCCAGACCACCAGCCAGCACTGGGCTGCTGGGTGTGCGTGGCTGGCCAAGGGCCTGCCTTTTCAGCCACTACTGTTTTGCCCAGTGACCACCTAGAATTGGTGGGTTTAGTGGTGGACAACAACATTATACCAAATTGAAGCACAGGAAACAAAAGCTCTATCAGTCAGCGGGTGGCACTGAGTAAATTAAGCCAGGCAGAATATACCTGGAGTTTAGCCAGAATACAAAATGTACTACAGATTTTCTCATCCAAATGACTAAGATCTTGGATGACAAATCAGGCTAAACTCCCTTTAGCAAAGGAAATAAGAGAGCTACAAACATATCTGCAACTAAAGTGACCTTTAAAAGACAATTTTTGAAAAAACAGGGGAAAAGAGGGATGGGCTCAGATCTTTTTGCTGTTGTCTGCAACATCCTGCTTCTTTGTTACTAGCTGGGGGGACATGGAGACCAGAAGAGAGAAACAGAAACAAGAGCAGTGCTCATTTCTAACAGCTGCTTCTTTGCTGCTGAAAAGAGCAAGTTTACACAGGAGTAGAGTCCCCAAGGCAATAAGCAGTTTTTAATTAGAGTCAGGGGAAACCAGCCAAAGGACCAGGTCCTTTGCTATCAGAATTAATACATAAGGATCAAACTGGCTGGTTTTGCTGAAAAACAAGTCAAACTGTCATGTGTTCTGCTTACCTGGGTGACCATATTGGTCGATATCCGGCCAACCAAAATCCCCTGCTTGTTTTAAACATCTGTTCAGGCATTATAAGCAAGCATATATTTCGGGGTTTTTTCAATTGTTTTAGGATTGTGTTAGGTTAAAGAAATCAGAACACTGGAAAATAAAACAACTCTTAAATGGTATTTTTGTTTTGAGGAAATACAGCTTGAGGTGTTTCTTCTATGTTTGTTTTTTGTCATAAGAGTACCCAGTAAATCAAAAGAAAGGAGAATGCATTATTTTTTAATTTTCAAGAAAATTCAATGTATATCCTGTAATTTTACTGCCTGCCTCCAATTATTAATGGTTTACTTATCTGCCAACTCAAGCCAAGATTTTCCATTGGCAGGATCTTTCATTTCCACTTCCGAGTCTTAGGAATTCATTAGGCTAACTCTGAGGGCAGGTACTAAAAGATGCAGAAAACAACTATTACAGAGAGAAAAAAATTCCTCAGTTCCTTCAAACTGAAGTTTCACTTCTCTGGAGTCTCCTAAATGCTTGAGAAATATCTGTGGGCTGGGTGGGTGTGGCAGGGAGCAGATGACTATAATAGGATGAAGAAAAGATCTCTTACCATGATATTGCTTTTAGGTACCAAATGCTTTAACAGATGATGAGTGTGAATCCTCCTATGACACATTCTCATAGCTACAGAGTCCTATACAGCCAAGTACCTTATCCAATAAATGAAGCCCTACGTTATTACTCAAAATGCACTCACACAGCTGTAGAACTTTTTCCCGGTGTTCCCTCATTCTCTGCCTGACAGATCTTTCTTTCAGACCTCTCCAGAAATACTTGAGCAGCAAGAAACATCTGACCTCTGACAGCTAAAGTGAAACTGCACCCAAATTGTCAGTTTGATTGTTTAGAAGCCTCTAATCACTGCTGTAATTAGAAACTGTAATGCTATTATCAACAGTCAAAATTCCTATTGGTCAGGTCATAAATTGAGTGATTTGGTTATATCTTTTTGTAGGAGCATGGGTATGTGATAAGGGAATCAGGGAATGATGGATTCAGTAGTCATCACACCCAGCTGCTAAGCTGGTTTTTATCTAGCTGATATCAGGAGGTCCTGCCTGCAAAACCATATTCAGCAAAACTCTACTTGATTGCTCATAGTGATCACGATGAGCTCCATTCAGGGAAAAGCAGGTCAGAAAACAAACCCTTGTTACATAACTATAATCTATAAATATAGTTAATTTATACTTTTGTACACTGATCATATACTGCAATTTCCTGCATAGGATGGTATAGCAAAAGGCTCAGTCTCACAGAAAAGGCAGAAATCTATTTGCATTTTTCTGAGTTTATATTGTTTCTTCAGTAAAATAGTTGGAAAGCTCCCTTTTTGGCAGAGATTTTTTTTTTGGTAATTTTGCTTCTGATGTGCTTATCATGGTTTAACCCAGCCATGAACAAAGTACCACCAACCCACCCACCCACTCTGTCTTCCCCACTGAGGTGGAGAGGAAAAACAGAAAAAGGTAAAAACTGTGGGCGGAGATAAGAACAACTTAGTAATTAAAATTAAGTTAAAAAACCCAAAACAAAACAAAAACACCCTCCAAAAACCTCAAACATACATAATAACAAGAAGAAGAATGGAGATGAAAAAAGAGAGAACTAAACCAAAAGAAACACAAGTGATGCACAGTAGAGCTGTTCACTCCTGTGTGACCCATGCCCAGCCCATCCCCAGGCAGCAATGAGCAGCTCTTGGCCAGCTCCCCCCAGGTCATTCACTGAGCAGGACATTCTGTGGGGTGTCATCCCCCTGGCCAGCTTGGATCAGCTGTACAGGCTCTGCTCCCTCCCAGCCTCTTGTGCACCTGTTTGCTGGCAGAGCATGGCAAACTGAAAAAGCCTTCATTTACAGTGAGCACTGCTCAGCTACAACTAAAACATCAGTGTGTCACCAGCAGTATTCTCATACTAAACCCAAAACACAGTTATTAGGAAGAAAATTAACACTCTCCCAGCTGGAACCAGGATTCAGTAAGCAACTTTTCCCCTTCAGAATCTTAATATCTAAATATCTCTTTAAATATTTAGATAAATTTCTTGTTCCTTTTTTATTTAATAAATTAATTAATTTCATTTTCATGCCTTCCCCCTTTCAATTCTCCATTTAAAAAAATCTCAATTTTAAGCCTTCAGCAGAATAAAAGATGTGCATATATCCTGGCTGCTCCTTCATGTTTATACACCAGTGGGAGCATCCCTGTACTACAGTCACTGTTCCAGGTTTGCAATACTGTGCTCAGCAATGGTATCCAAGAGCCATGAGGACACTGCTGCCCAGGGCAGAAGGATTCTCCCTGCTGTTGGAAAGTGTCATACTTGCCCTTGCCTGTACCTCTGCACTGAAACCAGCACCCACAACCAACAATATACAACCTGGCAGAATTTCAGTTCCACCACTGCCACAGGGAGCTGGGAGCCCAGGTGTTGAAAAGTCCAAAATAAAGATATGCATTTGTCTGTGATATATTCTAAGAAATTATAAACTGCAAACCAACATCAAACAATGAGGAAGATGAAATGCTTAAACACTGCTGAAGTGTAAAGCTTAGCAGAGAGAAATGGCATTGAAGGGAAATGGAAAATTTCTGATGTCAGGTTAATGTATGCTGCCATCTGGAAATAAGAGCAATAAAAAACCAACATGGAGGAGTGAGTAAGTTCAAAAACTAATCAAGAACAAGGAACTGGCATAGGAAAAACAAGATGTCATCTGTTACAGAGAATGAACAGAAATCACATCTATCTCATCCTCCAGGAATAAGGAAAACTGAAAGCCTATTCTGATAACATACTGTCCTGGAAAAGGGCTATGCCAGGACATCTGGAAGTTTCTGGGAGCCACAGCTGACAAATTCCCATCATAATTCTAGTCTCCATCTGGCAGGTGAAAGAGCCTTCCCATACTCCAGGGCTAACCAGTGACGGTGTGAGCTTGCAGCCTCTGGCAACAACCAAGTGTGTAAGTAAGAACGAGTCCAGTGTAACAATGCAAATGTGTAAACACTCATCAGCAGCTCAGACCATAGCATGGCTTCCCACAGCACACTGTCCTGCTGAGGACATTTGCTGCCCTTTTACCCCAGTAGGAGTTAGCACAGCTGGCTACAGATCAGCAGTGACAGAAGGTGCAGCTCTCCTGTGTCCTCCTCAAAGCTAATGCAAAAGCTCTGTTTGGGGATGGTCTGTGAGCACAGGCTGGATAGTGGCAAGAGCAGAGGAAAGATGTGCAGGAGGGGTGCAGAGGAGAGGAGGTACAACTGGATGTGCAGCAGGGGGCCTCCATCTGAGGTCTAACTCAAACCAGATCAGAGTTGGGGTAGGGATTGCCTCTCAAAGCAGGAGGATACAATGTGGCTCTCCAATCTGCAAATGATAGAAAGATACAAAACTGACATCCCACTCTCCCCAGCTCCCACCTGGAGTTAAACAAACCAGAATCAACAAGAGCACTATCTAGGCCTTTCTTGACCAATTTTCTTTCCAGTTATATTGCAGAAGGTATGATACACACAGTCCTGAACATCTTGGCTTTCCCTTAGTTTCTGACTCATAACAAATTCAGGCCATATTTGTGCCTATAAACATGACTGTCAGACCACCCCCCGTGGGATCTGCAGTGTCATGAATTAATCTAGTATGATCTATTTGCTTTAGCAGCTGTGTAGGAAACTCTTATTCCCTGCTCATAAAGTCATTGCAAGTTGTAACCTTTGAAATCTCACTTGTATTCAGAGTTCTCTTTAGCTGAAATTATCTCACATTTATTATGAAATTTTCATCACCACCCTTCATTTTTCTTCTGAAACAATCTCATTTTCTGCTGTTGCTCTACTCCCATTAAAATAATTGGTACCACACCACATTTTTCTATTTTTATATTCATACCTGCATCTGCAAAGGCAATTTTATGTTGGCAAAGGCCTAAGTCCAATACACTTGCTGGTTATTACACAATGCGACACAGCAGCATGTGACATCCACTGAGAAATAAAAATGCCAGAAGCAGATTCAGGAAGTGAACACTGGGCACAGAGCCATGTAGCAAAAGGCAGTAATGCAGGTATACTAAAAGCTAATGAGGATGAAGAGGAAAGCCACATTACTGTTCTCTTTTGAGTTAACATGTATGCTTCTCAACAATCTTCCTTCCAATTGAAACCACAACCACAGTGCAGTGCAGTGAGTGAGACACCTGAAAATCAGAACACATGTGATCAAGAAAGTCATGAAGAGACTCCTAGGTGAGCCAACTCCTGTGACATCTTCCACCACAGTGCTTAAGCTCTATTGAGCCCATAGAGGTGACTCTTCCCCTCCACTATAAGAAGCTTTTACTGTCAGGTTTATAGCAGTATACAGGTAGAAGTAGTTTACAATCCCATCATTCAAAAGAAATTACATCCATGAGAGAGATTTTCTTAAGCTCTACATGCAGGTCACCAGATTCCTGAAGAAAAAGTCCATTTTATTAATTTTATTAAAATGCAGTATACAGCCTTTTACCTTCAATAAGGAAGGAAGCCAGGTCATCAGGCAGAAAATAAAAGGCAGCAGCATAGAGTCCAATGCCATGGAAATATCAACTTCTCCTAAACTGACAAAGAACTAAGGATCAAACATCTCACAATTAACTGTTCCTCTAAGCAAAATGTTAATTGAATGAGACATATACACTATAAGCAGGCAGCATTCCCATAGGAGACTCAGGATGACAGGATTCTGTCACATAATCAGCTGATATCAAGTCTCCCTACTCATTTGGTTTCTTTCCTGAAAAGACACGGCGTGGGAAATCTCTCACCCTCCAACTGACAAGAAATAGTTTGTTTAGTCTTTCTGTTCCTCCTCTACTGGGCTGGTGTTCACTGGCTTTGAGAACAACTCCACAAAACACACGTAATACAAAACCAATGGCATTCTCTGTTTTTCCTTGTAAAATTAAATGATCCAAGCCAACATCCTTACAATGTTTTCTCTAAATTCTCAGAGGACAAAAAAAAAAAAAAAGTATTAACCTCAAAGAAGATCTATCACCTTGTCTTGATAACATTGTAAACTGTTGCCAAAAGACAAGGGTCTTTATCTTCTTCCTGGTGTTTCCTACTGGGATTAGCTTCCAGTCCCCTGTCTTCAAAGGAAAGGAAAGGGCATTTTCTTTTGTTTTGCTAAATAAGCACTTTATTCTCATCACATCCGACTTTTTTTTTAATATTTGAATAGAAAACCTTTGTCAGTTGCTACTTTATAAATAGAGGTTGCTAAGGAAGGAACAGTAGCTGCTTTTCCTTAAGCAACAGTAGCAAAAGAATAAGAAACAGCAATGATTTCCATCCCTCTAGTTTTTCTTTTACAGTTGTAGACATGTTCTCTCCCTTTTTTTAGGATTATTTGCCCACTTCAGCGCAATCCTAGGAATTCACAGCTTAAGGATCTTGCATTCAGAACCACATTAAAGGCTGCCACCAAGACTACAAGTTCCCTGTACCTGCAGAACATATGTATTTAGGTTTAACTTTGGTATTTAGGAAGAAATCTATCAGAAAAAGGATTTGGTTTCTTATTTTTATTTTCCTGTGAACATTGTCAGATGAGAACACTGGTGCCAAGAATTTGGTTTTGGGGACTCAAGCTTCTATACCCCCATTTTAGAGGATGGATTCAGTAATTCTTCAGGAAGCTGACTGCTGTAGTCACTAGGGAAGATATTAAAACAGCAGACCTACTCTGGGGGAAAAAAAAAAGAAAGGCTTGGGACTTGTCCACACTGGGGACAATTCAGGACAGTTTATCTGAATTAGCTAGAGATTTGCTGTGGATTAGATAGAATTAAACAAAACCTCTGAGTGTAAACTTTTCTTTAGAATTAAATTGCCCTACTTAAATTAGATGAACCTTCCAAATGTTTTACACAGCTAGTGACAACAGACCAGAGTAGAAGACATGAAAGGTCTAAAATGATCTGCTGATGAACACAGCCATGCTCCCCTTATGCCTTGTGAGTATCACATCCCACAGCAGAATACAGTATCAAGAGCTGACAACTGGAACGGAAGAAATTGAGTTCAAGGACACGATAGGCAGAGAACTGGATGTCAGCTCTCAGCAAACATGCAGCTGGAGCCCAACACAGGCTGGTTACAGTGCTTCCAGCTACAGCAATCATCAAGCACCTGATCATGGAATGCTTACAGGCAAGTGGAAGCGAAGCACCCTGGAGGGCTTAGTGACACCCCACTTACCTCCAGCTTGACTAGGAGAGCATCAGCAGACACCAGGGGCAAGTTTCATGCAGGATGTGCTGCACTTCCTAGGATTCCCTACAGAGAAAGAACAAACTCCAGTACTGACCACGGAACCAAGTACCTAATCCTCTGTGCTGGAAGGGGACTGAGGCTTCACGATGAGGCAAATACAGGCAGCTTACTATGAGCAACAAACCTGTTAGAGTCATGCCTTGGTCTGGCAACTCGGCAAGTGCTGAGCAAAAACCAGGCTTATCACAGGCACACGAGGGCTTCAATTCCCACCCTGGCAGGGGTCTTTCTGGGGTGTTCACAGTGTCTTCTTCCCCGAACACCAGGTCAAACCTAGAAACTCTAAGAAGCTTTGTCAGCCATTTTCACACATGAGAGGATAACAAAAAGGCAACACTGTTATACTGGAAAGTCCCTAGTGGTCAACAGCAAGTGTAAAGGTTTCACAACCCTAGCCATGCAGCAGAAGTTCAAGTGGCAGAGAGACTGTAAACACTTGCTTTGCTTTCCTTCATGGAAATACCTGAAAATCAAAAGGCCTAGAAAGTGGAGAAGAAGGCCAAAAGCTGAAGCCATACTAGGTCCTCATTTAGCTTTCCACTTGTCCAAGTGAGAACCACGCAGCTGCTGGCTCCAGCTGCAGTCATGCTTGTAGTGCACTTCATGATCTGTCCAGTCTCTCAGAGGTGCTTGAGGGGAGAAAAAAACTGTTCATGCTGGTGTACAGCAGGAAAATCCAGTATGCTGGGTTTGAGGCAGCTGTCAGAGGCAGAGCTGGGTAAAAATGCTCTTGATGTGCCTGGAGGGAGGTGCTGCAGGGCTGAGAGGTCTGGAGGTCTGCTCACCCTTCCGCCTGCAAATGCTCCTGAGTGTCCCCAAGGCTGAGGCTATGCAGATGGCCAGGGATGTATTTGATCCCACCAGAATCAGTTTATCTGCTCCTAAAATGTAATGCACTCTGCTTTTTGATGGCAAGCCTCAGAAATACCAAAATTAGACTTCAGAAGAGTGTAAAAAGCTCCCTGCTAACATAATGTGCAAATGGACTGTTGCACTTACTGTGATCTTGGGCAGCAGCAAAATTAGAAGGCAACGGCAAACAGCAAAGAGAATTTCAGCTAAAAAAATACCAACATTATCCTCTTTTAATACATATTCTTAAAATGAACACTTTTAAAAGCTGAAGAAATGTGAGCCCGGATGCTATCACAGTATGTCCTATGTACTTCCTGATCATAAACGAACAGCAGAATCCATATAAGAAAATCTAAAATGGTATGGATAGGAGCCCAGCTGGTGTCCCCACATGCCTTAAAAATTCCATTTTTAGGAACACAGCAGCACGTAACATTAGGGATGCTTCCCAAACATCTCATTTATAAATAGTGCAGAGCTGCTTCACTGAAGTACACACGGAAAAGGTCCACAAGAATAATGAAATCAGTTGCATTCAAAACCACTGAAATGGTTCAACCACACTGTTTCCAGTAGGAACCACTCTGCACAAGAATATTCCCTGAATGAGGAATGATGCTTGCTCATCACTGGGATTTTTTTTAAAAGCAGTCACCAAAAAGCCGTTTTAGTGCAAAAGTGCCAACTTACTTTTGTTTTGGCAAAGTGTTCCCACTCAAAGCTTTTCTGGGTCCAGAATGGAAGAGCTAACGCCCAAACTTCAGGGCAGTGGAGAGTTACAGATGTGGGAGGGCAAATTCTTGCCACTTTTGAAAATCAGTCAAAGCAGTGTCTGGAGCTTGGCTGGTCCACATTCTGGGGAGAGTCCTTCCCCAACAGGCTGTGGACTCTGCAATACAGCTCTTCCTCTCATGCTTTTCAAGTTCACCAGAACCACCTCTAAGGGAAGGCTGTTAACTGTGGGGATTCCTGGTTAATTGAGAAAATATGTCACCAAAAGCAATTCACATAAAATCATCATTTCATTATATGCACAGTATCAACCAAAATATATGTAAAAGCAGACACCTAAAAAAAATTACACTGCATATGAATGAAAAATTATTTTATTTAAAAATACATTATACAGCAGAGTGTCTCTCTTTTTGTTTTCTCACTGCTGGTTCACAGAGATAGTATGATAATTTTAACCCAAATATTTGACTGGGAAAGATCCTGAGAAAGAGACCGGTTACAAGCTGATGATATACAGTACACTGAAAAAGAGTCATCTCTTTTAACATAAAAGAATCTCTTGGTAATCTTATAAATCAGATATAAAAAAATGCAGATTTGCTACCATGCAAAAATGAGTGAACATTTCATTTAAATCTGCACACAGAGAAATCATTAGTACCTTGGAACCTAACTAGCTAGACTAAGAGCAGGGTAAGTGAGCTTAACACGGTGATACAAACTTTGGATCTACTACAATTTTGTAAACACAGTTGATAGTCTAATAAAGGTGGATTTTCAATCACCTAAGTAACCTAGTTGTAGCTAAGGACTCTATTCTAGGTCTTTTCTCCCCACTGACATATTTATTTCTTCAATCTCTTAATTCTCAGCTTAGCACAATGACTTCGTGGCATATGCTCTATTGCACTCAGAGACAACTTGGCCTTGCCCAGTTTGCCAAGCGCTCTTTAGGTAGTTGTATTTTAGTGAAATCAGAGGTTAAAACTGAAAGCAAAAGCAGGCATTACCTGATGACTATGGGAGAATGCATTAAAATTCATCATAGAAAAAATAGACCTGATTCTACATCCTTGTGTTTCAAACATACTCTAACTATGATTAATACACAGGAAATACACTGAGAAAATCTATTTGGAAATTTCTATTCTTGAAAATCTAAGGCCTAAAATGCTGAATAGCCTGCACTGACCAATAGTAGTCTCAATGTTTCTATAGTGCTGGCATTTTATCAGCTCTTGCCAGAGGGAAACTTTCTGGCACGTGTTCAGAATGTCTTCAGTATTTACAATATTCAGATCCATTTGGTGCTCAATTTTTATAGAACAACTTCACTATGAATAGTCAGCAAGACTCTTCCAAAGAGGGGGGCTTAATCTGAATATTCACAGCAATAACAGAGATATGGTAACATTGGCTGATGTTGAAGAAAAATCAATGCATCAACACCATGCAGACTGGCCGAAGATTTTTTTTTTTTTTTTTGAAGACTATGAGCCTCAAACAAACACAGATAAAAAGCTTTGTAGAGAGAAAGTCTGCCTGTCCTGGTCACTTAGGCTGAAAAAAAAAATTAATTGAGCCATCTTGGTTTTTCCATGAGTTTTCCATGAAAATGGAGAGTAGAAACTCAGATGAACTTTTCTCACTAAGCTGATGACCCTCTTCTTATCTTAGCACCCATTCTCCCAGCATAGTACCAGGGAGTACAACAATCATCAGAAGATGCAGGCTGCCTTGAGTAATTGGCTTAAATGATTTATGAATAGCACAGCTTCCCATCGGATATGCTAAGCTAAGAACGGAGCTCTTAACCTTTCATGGGATATCGTTAGTAATAAAGAATATATCAAAGATCAAACTCTCTAAATTATTCTCATTTCTTTAAACCTAGATACATATATGTCATCCAAGACATTCAAGAACTACAAAACAACAATTCAACTACAATTATGTCAGGAAAATATCCAAATAAATAAACTTTTAATTATGATACAATACTTATTACAGTAAAAATTGGCATTTTTTTTCTCTTCAAAAGCAGAAGCACCAGTCTTACATATAACATACTGTTTGAATGATATCTTACATGGAATACAGCGTAATACAATGTGCAAACAGCATTTTCATACAGAACATAATATTTGTCTAATTTTTATACACTGAAATTGCCTCAAATGGAAACCAGTTCATGCTGAATTAAAAATGTAGATTTTAAAAATCAAAGTTAAATCAAAATACAAAGTACTGTTGGAATAGGTACATGAACCATTGAAAACAATGAGAAGCCAAAATAGAGGGTAATGTCAGATAATTAGTGCTCAGTTTGTCCCATTCCATCATAAAAGTAAACAGTTAATATTTTTGCTAGAAAGTAAAGTGACGTTCTAATATTTAAGAATTCTTCAAAATGTTGGTATCATTTTAGTGATGTAAAAATCAAGTCAGAAATAGGACTTCTAAAAATTTCTTATTTTTGATACACTGCAAATATCATGTGTGGGCTGTGAAAAGAGATGAAGTCCAGTGGAGTGAATATACATCAGCGTCAACATCATGTGACTTCTGCAAAGGCCGTGATGTGGTTCTACGAGTTAAAGGAAAAACAAACAGATAAAAACCACAAAACCACACAGACAGACAGCAGTCACCATTGTGAAAACTTTTGCCTCCTGTGCTTGAAGTGCAGCCTTGTACTTGGAGACTATTGCAGGATGATGTAAATAAAACTGATTTTCACTGCAGTGCTCTTACTCACTCCCATGGAAATTCTTAATTGCTGAAAGACTGGATAGGGAAGTATGCTGAACAAAGTCATTACGTGTGATGGTTCTATTATATTTTAATTTTAGATGGCTTTGGTTTGTTTTAAATTAAGTTTAATTTTAAATTACACGTGAATAATTGAGTTAGCTGTACTTTTATTGCTATGTTATTCATAATTGAAAACAAAATTCCTAGAAATTAAAATGACAGTTTCTGACAGATTATAGTACTCTACTTCAGTGTAGATACAATTTTAATATTAATTTTTAAAATATTATTTTCTCCCCATGAGCTCAATGGCACTGAATCAAGTAGCAAAGTGCTTGAAATCAAGTGGCATTTGGCAGTTAAGAACTCATATTCCATTTTATTTTTTTCAGAATCACCAGTGTCCAGTTGCAATCTAAGAACATTTTCCTCTTTCCTTCAATGGGACAATTCTTAGGAACACTGAGATGTGCATTGGAACATGAACATTCTGTGTGCAACTCTCAACCCCTGCAGCATCCCAAAGAGCTTGGCTACTTTTTCATACTCAAACCTGAGCATCTGAAGGGGAAGGCAACCACAGAGTGATGTGCAGGATCCAGAGGAAGTGTATCTCCCTTTGGGCACACTGTACCCTTGGCTGCCACCATTGTTTACAAAACGTGCAGTGGTGACATTAGTAAAGGGAACCTTCATGTTAAGCCATGTGTTTGCTCCCAAGCACAAAAATGCACAGAGGGTAAAACACCAAGCAAAGCACCGCAAATTTTTTTCATCGCTCTGCCACCTGGGCAGATTAAACTCAGAAGAGAGGAGAGGTGAGCTGAAGAGGAGGGGAATGTAGATAATCTGGGGAGAGTGGGACCTCCCATTTTTTGCTTAAAGGAAGTCTTTCAGAAAATCTCTTATCACACAGCATCAAAAGTGCTGGAAAGAAACAATGCCCACCATTTACGTTTCTATTTCCCAGCTCTTCTTTAAACTGCCTGAATATTTGTCTATCAGTCTGAGCAGGGGGAGATAGGCAGGCATCTTTGCTTTCCACATCAGAGAGCGGAAATTAGGAATACTTTGAGTGGAGAGCTGCCCCTCATGCCCCCATCTCCAAGCCAGGCTGGCAGCTTTGTTCCCTCTCTCACTGTGCCATAAATGTACTGTATCCAGGGGGACAAGCTCTCTTCCACCTCCCCTACAATATGAATTTTAGCTCTAGCAATCTTCTTGCTGTATTTTATGACAGCTTTTCTAAAAGAATACTACTTAACAGCAATCATCTATGTATATTCTTCCCCAAAACAGAATTTATGTATATTAAATAAACAACAATTATTAAATTATTAAACCATGGCCAGATTTTTTTAAAAAGCATTGGGAAAAAAAAGAGTGCAACTTTATATAAAAAAGTTTTCAGTTAAAAATAGTAACAAATGTTATTGCTTGCAGATTTTCATTCTGCAGAAGAAATGCAAAATTAGACTTCTTAATTAGAAACAAAAAAAAATCAACTCCAAGCATTTTATTTGGCTGGCCATCTTCTGTTCTGCATTTACCAAAAATGATACAGTGGGCAAACTCAATGTCTCTGGAGTTGCTGTGAGGCTATGATGACATTTTCTTCCTAGTATTTACTTTATGGTCTTTATTTAGACCTCAAAAGTCATCCTGCCAAATTAAACAATCCTCAGTCTAAAATGATTCACTTTTTTTCATAAGTAAGATGGTCTAAAAATGAGGAATTGGAGGGAAAAAATAATTTCTCTTTATTTCAATCAATTCTTTCAAGTCCTACATGCCATCCCTATCTCTAAGTGACACACATTTGTCTGTGATGCAGAGAACCAAATGCTCTTTCATGTGGCATTAATTCAAGAGTGGATAATGATTATTTAGGGAAAGGAGAATGTGGTTCACACTCCTGCCAGCTATACTTCCAAAATGAGCAGGTCACCATCCTGGGAAGACATGCAGAGCATGGGATATAATAACACAGAAGAAAATCCTCCTTCCTCAATAAGCCCTCAAAGAGAACTGCTAAGCTGCTGATCACGGATCTATTGATTTGGACCCTACTGAAGGCCTGTCAATTCATTTCCAATGGACTCAGCAGGGTGATGCATAACTAGGTCAAAATTAATCACTTGCTGACGGCAAGAATCACTGATACAGACTCATGCAACTGTCTGGCTACTCCTGCTTTTTCATGCTGTCATGTCAGGCAAAACTACAAATAAGCCTTGCTAAGACTGCAGAAAAAAACCCAAACAAACAGCATCCCTCTGGAATAACTACATTTCAACTCTTTTAATTCTGCTTAGATTTGCTGTGACAAGGGTCAGAGTGAGATACCAACTACTGTCAGCAAACAGATTCACACAGATGGAGGAAGACAAGCAAAAAACCATGCATTAGACCTCAGCTTCTCCAACTCCACGGGAAATTTTTCTCCCTACAGTTCTCAAAAGAATCAAAAATGCTGAGGGTCTGCTCAATGGCAGCAGTCTCACAGCCAGGCAAGACCAGCGTTTGTACCATCCATTCTAGGAGGACAGTACAAGGCTGGTGAGCAAAGCATGCACCGTAACCGTGCTCTCACACCACCAACAAAAAAGGGAAAGCCAAAGGCTTAGCCTTGAGTGCAGGTTTCTGGGGGAAATGATCCACAGCTGTATATCTTTTGTTAAGTTTTAGTTAATTTCTGTTTTTAAGCAATGCTATAATGTCAAAGCATTGAAAAAAAAAATTAAACCTTTTGTGATTTGCAGTTTTCATTATAAATATATATTAAATATTTTTAGCTTTTTTTGCTTTGTTCTTATTGATACAGTTAGAAACATTCAAAAATAGTCACCATCCTAAAAAGAAGATTTTTCCCTTTTTGAAAACAGGAATTTGTAAAATTGTTTGTAATTTTTCCTACAGTAGAGTTTGTTAAATAGAAAAATACTACTGTAGTACTTCAGGCAAACGAGAATTGATCAAACAATAATAATAATGTTATCATACAACTCTGTGAGTCAGCAGAGTGTATTTTCTGCTTTCAGAGGAGCAATGAGAGTTCGGGTGCAGCAGGGTGCACCGAGGTGGAATGCCCCTGCAGGCCTGCACAGAAGGCGGGCAGCGCCCTGCCCAGCCGCACGCCTCACTCGGTGCGCTCCTGCGCACATACGGGATTGCCTTAGAGGAAGGGGCTCGCAGCGCTCCGGCCCTGACAGCCATGAGAAGAACCTAAGGACACGTGCTTTGAGGGAGGCTCCTTGCAAAGCATCTTCTTCACTGTGACTAACGCCTCGGTTCTGTAACACCTACAATATGTACATTTGAGGAGGTCACACTGAATACATTGTTCCACTTCCCATGTTTAAGTATTACTTTATCAGAGCATTAAATGTAGCGATCATCATATGCAGTCGATCAGAAATAATTCTTGCACAGTCACCCAGAAGCAGATTTAAGCAGAAGCATAGGACATGAATACAAATTCAAACGTTTGACATACTTATGATTTTTTATGAGCTGACGCTCCTGGGTATCCGTTTGTGGTATGTATGTGAAGCACTGTTGTATTGTATCTCCTTTAACAGGCTCTCTCCTGTATTATCAGGAGAGAATGATTATGCCAAAAACTGCCTATAAGCTGATGTAAGCACATGGGCTCTCATCAAACCATCCTGGAGAAACAAGTATGGACACCTACGGATGCTTTTGGACATCAAGCGCTACAGTATTTGGAGACCTCTCAACTAAAATATTTTGAAGCAACAGAAATGGACACAACCCTCTCCCCCATTTGCCCATAGTATAATGAGCTAAAGCATCTTTGTGTTTTGCTTTTAGCTGTGAGTTCAGTGAGAGGTCATCTCCCTGGAGAGCTGCAGAGAGCAGGCCAGGCTCCCTAGGCCATGGTGCTGTGTGCACACCAAGGCACATAACAATTGAAGACTTCGTACCAACATGCTTAAGACCAAGAAAAAACCAGTAACACTGAGAATTAAAATTTTCTGACATTGTGAAGAAACTGTTCTGTGTCTCATGAGCAAGATGGAGTAAATAGGAAAAACAATACTCCTTAAATTCTGAAGAGGAAAGCTTTCCCAGTCTTAAAAATACTAGCAGAATTCATTGCAATATCTACACTTATTATTGCTAGAATGTTTTATCATCATCATTACCTTTGGCACATACACAATCGAACAATAATTACTGTGTCAAACTCAAGATTTCTGAGACAGTTAACCCTGACAGTCAATAAAAACTGATATGATGGGTAACAAGAATGTCACATATTGCAAGAGGAATTCCAAATACTTATGACCATTAAAACTTGGAAACGGCAGAAGGAGAGAGCACCTAATCTACCTCTGTTGAGTTCAGTCATGCTGGATAGTCAGTCCCTACAGGGGAGTATAAGAAACTTCATTGTAACAAGGAACAGTGACTATGTTTGAGAAGGTTTGGGCAGTGCTGACAGAAGTAGCAGTATAAAGGAATGCCAAACAAAACCTTAGGGAATAAATGCAGTTTAGCTGTTAAACAGAGCACTGCCAAGAACCCACTGTGCAAATAAGCAATACTGAATAGCTACAGAAAGCACTGATAATGACACACAGTAATTATCTCATCTCACAGGAGATGAGCCACGGTGCATCTCCTAGCCCAACACTTCCTTCTGAAAGCTTCTATCTCAGTATTCTATCTACTGCCTCCATCAGTCCTGAAATGCTCCATGTTGTATTACTATTTGATTTTTTCAAAGCTAGAATTCTTATAAAATAAATAAGACTAGTAGAATAATAAGCTACTGCATGATGGGTAGGAGACCTCTGTAAGCCCTGGCCAATTTCAGGCAACTTTTGCATGAAATAACGTCAGTCTCTCCTGAAACAGGAAACATAGTTTGTGACTGCACTTGGATAGCACTGAACCTGCAAACTCTTCCAGGTACTATCCAGAATATCCCCCTATCAGTAATTCCTGCAAAAGAACAGGACTCTCTAATCTTGATTGTGGTAGGATGAGAGTTTCCTCTCTGTAGAAGATTGCCAGCTAACTGAAGCACCAACTGTCGGGTAAGAGATGAAGAATGTCAGAGAAGAGAAAAAGAAGCAGATGGGTGAGTGATGAGGTTTCTTGGCTTCCATTCTTTTCATTAATTCTGACAATGATTATAGTTAGGGTAAAAGCACAAAGTTTGCACTGCTAAGCAGGCTCTGGCAAGGATCCCTCAAGGAGATCCTGCAACTACAGCTTATTTGACTGCATGGGTACTCATGCAGAACAGCTAAATCATCTGCATGCACCACAATGAACGAAGTGTCATGCAAACAGTGATCTAACCTTGTCACTGAGCAGCAGCAGCAGCTCAATTCAGAGTACTACAAGAACTTAGGCCTATTTAAGTGCACTTCAAACATAGCTAGACCTCCACCAGAACTCAGACAGTGGCAGCACGGAGCATTTGTTCTCCATGGAGAAAGCACAGAACAGCAAGTAGCAGATCTGGAAACAGCAAAGTCATGTGTTTCCAGGTGTGTATGATGCATCATGTGCTTACTCATTTATGGGTGAATTTATTACAAAATAGCAATTAGTGGGGTCCTGTCTGGCAGGCATTTCTAATGAAGTCATTCTTTAAGGCAGGAGTATTTAATTGCTTGCTCCCAAATACCTACATAGTTACTATTCTTTAGTACCAGTCGCACAGTTGCATTGCTTCCTATTTGCACTGCCTTAGCTTTTCATAACTTCACACAGTTAGGACATGTGCTACTTCTAGCTGCTAATTTCTGACAGTAACCTGTCTTTAGTATTGGTACAGGAGCTTGCAGACTGAAAATATATGAAAAACAGTTTTAAAATAAGCAAAATGTACATCTGTGTGCATTTAGAATATTGAACTGGAACAGTCCTAACTGAAATGTAGTGAAAAGTAACTCATGTGTCTAAAGAAGGAAGAGGCAAATAGCACATAAATTATTTAGCATCACTCTCTCTCCAATGGAGAACAAATGCTGTAAAATAAGAAGAGAGTTAAAAAGGAAATACTAATTCAAGAATTCTTGTAGCAAAGGTAGTTAATTAAGATTAGCTACCTTAATTTCAACCTTAGTGCCCTGAAGTATTATTCTTAATGCCTTTTATTTAACAGGGTCTGTCTTCTATCTAAAACTTTAGATTAAACAAAAAAAATTACATTAAAAAAAGGTAAAAATATCTATAGAAACTCAAAACCTAAAGCACTCACATGTAAGTAACTTCTTCATTAATTATTTGCTAATTCAATTTTAAACTTTCTGGAAGTGGAAACAGAAGAAAGCATTTCCAAGCAATTAGAAAAGTCTTCACCTTATTGTCCTTGCATCCCATCCTCTCTGTCTGAAAAGGAGAAAGGCTTTGCAACACAGACAAAGATGAATCCATACAATGGGATCTCAGCAAGTGGTATCACTTTGTGGTCAGTCCCCAGTTTAATTACCTAGAGAGAAGCTGCATGACACCAAAGAGCTACCATCTACTGCCATAAGAATATGGGTTCAGAAGGAAAGAAGCTCATTCATGTAACAGAGTCCTGGGCAGTTCACAAATGGCAGTGGTTATCCTCAAGCAGAGCATTCCTCCTCCATCCTCCCACACTCTCCCGCAGCTTTCTCCACAGCATCCCAAGCTAGGCCAAGTCTCAGGAAAAGAACATTGCTGATCATGAGTGAGAGGTTCTCAAACCAGGTAGAAACATGAAGTTAACATGAAGTCTTTATCCCCAGAAAAAGAAATTTAAAATTTCAACATCCAGAGAATGCATACCTATTACCTATGATGGCTTTTGAGCCACAGAAATGCCTTCTATTGCATGAGAGCCTAGCACATAAATAAAACATGTTCTTACTAATGTGGTATGTTCCAGCCCAGCTGACAGCTAGTTTTGTTTTGACATTTTACAGAAAGTTTACTGAATGGATTATTTTGAAGCACATTCATCATCTACATGCTTGTTCAAGCAAATGAGACTCTGACCTCCTTATGACAAGATATCAGCAGAAGTAGCTTAGACATACCTGGTTCAAAAAAAGCATATTAGAGCATTTTGAAAAGAAATCTTCTTTCTCATCAAGGAAAGGAATAAAAAACCCAGGACTAGCAGCAATTCTTACTAAAGGACAACTTTCACCACTTTCAAGTGAGTAAGAAAGATTGAGAAGTGGTTGAAAACTTTTCTTATGTTGAACATGAAAAAAAAATTATCAAAATTAATCTGGAATTAAAATAATACCACAGAAAAAAAAATTTTAGTGCCTGAGCCAGTGTAGAATTGTTTACTATCTTAAAATACGGGCATAATCCAATAGATTTTAAAGAATAATGACCGATACAGTCATTAGAAAAAGTAAACCTTCCTTTAAACTTTGCATTAGTAGCTCAAAGTTTCCCCTTGGTAAAACTGCCTAAAATAGTTTCTGTATTTGGTTATGCTATCTATTTCAGTACTTTTGTGCTCATAAAATTAGTCAGACACCTAACACATAGTACAACATTATCTTCAAAAGACATAAATGGTTATCACAGTAAACTAAAATAAATTTTATTGTGATATTTAAGCAAAAGATCTTGGCATACCCAGGAGACTCTCACTAGCATGTCCTAGTCTAAAACCCCATGTGTGCTCTGACAGGAGATCATGGGGTTAGTGCAGTTACTCTCACTTCCAAGTGGGTACCCTGTCTTGGGGCTAGCCCATGTCTGATGACAGAAGCCCCACAGCTGACCCAGAAGGGACTGCATCCCATGCTCTACACCAGGCTGAGGACATACCACAAACAAATAGGATAAATACCACTTGCACCTGAATCGCAAAGCCCCTTGGGCCAGGGGTTAGACTTTCTTCTAAGCATTCTAAGAACTTTCTACATTCTGTGGACTATCAGGCAGAGCATTAATCAAATTTACTTGAGGAACACAAGGGCAGAGGGCCTCAGATCTACTCAGCCTGACTCCATGGGCTTAGCAGCAGCTATGGCAGTGAAATGACAACATGAAGAGCCTCCCAAGGGCTGTCACTGAATTTAATTCTTTCCTTCTTTCTCTTTCACTGACATGTTTATTTATTTTAAATCTGATTACCTTGGCACTCTTGCCAGGATAGTTTGTGATCATTATTCCAGGAAAGCTAGGCTTTATTTAATTGTTTTTAAAAAAGTTAGACATTACCTTTTCTAAAGGGCTTTCTACTCTGGGTATGCTGATCATGGGCATCTGGGTCAGATTATCCAGATGAGAATGTTCATGTTCTGGCTGACGTCCTCTGAAGTTATTTACCACACAAACAACCTAGAAGGGATTTGAAGATAAACAGAACAGCTAAGAAACGACTCATTTTTTAAAGCTTTGATCCTGACAATTATTGTTAGGCAGAAATGACACCAGCTTTAGTCACAGCTTTACAGTAGAAACACTAAAATGTGAAGTTCATGTTTTACAGAAATCCTTAATTAATATTTCAAGACTAAAGACTTTCAACCAATTTATTGGTACATACATCACTTGAGAACCAAAAAAACCTCTTATCTTAAAGAAAATCCATTACTGAAGCTGCATAATAAAACACCAATCATTCTCAATCTCATGAAGAGATGTCTTGCAGCATCACATGTCATTAACCTTAAACTCCTGGGAAGGCCAGTGCCATCTCAGTTTTGATCAGCAAAGACTTTCTCAAATGAAGAGTAAGAAAGGGAATAAGAAGTCAAGGACCATGCCCAAGTCTGAATGTAACTTTAAATCTGCTCGGGGCAGCAGATTCTCACCCAGAGGCTCAGGAATGTGATATGTAACAGTTTGTGCTTCAACTAATTCCAACACTGAGCAGCAATGTTTGCCAACTACACTTTCTTCAAAACACAACTAAACTTGATGTCACTCTACTGGACACTGTGTGTGGAAGGGAATATTTGAAAATGCAAGCAGATGTATTTTAAAGGAATCTACCTTTAAAACCCTTGCAGCTACCCTTGCATGTCTAGATGTCCCAGGCATCCCTGGGAGAGTCCTCAGCCAAGCCATGCTTTAAGATCCCAGATTTTGAGACCAAGACCCTGTGATCCAAGAGTCAAGCTCAAAAGTGTTTCCACAGGGAAAAACTTCCAAGGTGTATTTAGTACTATTACAAGCTGCCAGGCAGACAAACCTACAGGCATTAAACAGCAGTGGCTGCTCTATTCTGTAGTTTTGCACTGCAGATATTAGTGAAGGTGATTAATAGATTAGAAATAGTTTTCTGACACAGACAGTAGTAACTGGCAACTGCAATTAACTATCTGGTTTTGGAACACAGCTCCAGAAAAGGAAAAGGCTAAATCTTTTTTGGTTTAAAGGCTAAAATTTTTTTGATACAGAATAATATGAAAATTCAACATAAACCTGAATCACTATGAAATAAATTCATAAGAGTTACTGTAAAGCCAGAAAAACAAACCTATTCTCTGATCAGTGTGGGTACCACTATATTGAATTTAATACTTTATACATGAAATCATAACTATGTGTTGTTCTCAGGAATATATACTTCCTGCAAGTGGGCCTTGCTGCAAAAATTACTGTTTGAAATGCTATAATCTGGTTTACATGGAAGTCAAAAGAAATAACTGGATCAGTCCTTTCTTGACTTCACATTTCTGAGTGTATGAAATATTACTAAGGAAACTGATGACTAATTAAAAAAACCTAAGAAACATGTCTTTTGTTATTTAGTTATCTCATACAAACCTATACATTGATTTTTTTCAAACAGAAATGACACAGACACACACTTACCAAAAATACTGCTATAGATATTCCAATTACAAATCCTGCTATTACATCCGACCAGTGATTTCGATACTCTGCTACTCTGTTGATTCCAGTAAGGAAGGCCAAGCACATTAAACCCAAACACAGAACAGGTTTTGCAAGCCTTGTTCCTCTGGCTTTCACTGTGTTGGTGATATACATCTGAAAATCAGAAGGAAGAAAGAGTAAGACTGATGGATATCTCCCACTAATTGGTGAATAAAAACTCTGTATTTTATTTGAATAGACTATGTGTATTTGGTGCTTTTTTTCCAGAGTGGGGGGAGGGTATAAAGAAACTAGGAGGTAGAGTAGTAAAGTCATCACACCCTTTTCCTAGGAATATAGAAAAATAATCAGACCATACAGCAAAATTACATTTTACATGAACCTGAAAAGCCTACAGAAAACCAAGCAAATTGGACAATCCTATCCAATTACTCTCAGTCTGTGTATTTATTTATTAATGCATAGAAGTAAAGAGACTGATTTTTCACTGGGCAGTGTTGACTGTAACAGAAAAAGATCTTTACCCTGAAGTACTATTAGTACTATTACAAGCTGCCAGGAAGAGTGAGAAAGGGAATAAAGACCTTGTTTTTATTAGCAAAAGCCTTTCTTCCTTATACACCACTTCTTCACGTGATTTATTAGTGATTTGTCAAATATCAGTGAAAAGGTAAAAAAACAGTGTCAAAGAGCAGTGAAAACTGAACTAAATGTCAGCATCTACTTTTAGAAATACAGTTTCAACCAGTGAATATAACAACAGCTTCAACGAGTGCTGAACTAATACAACCCCATGTTTCACACAAACCCATCTAAATGCTGCAGGTTGATGCATCAGACTGAGAAATCCATTTGCCCTGCTGCATTCTAATTCTCCAGTGCAATACTACTAAAAGCAGTGCCTGATAACAGAGCAGCTCTTCTGCCCTAAGAGTGCATTAGTGACTACCAGGTTTAACCCAGCACTTTCCAAGCTCTAATGAGCCAATGGAAGAAATTAATACTTAATATTTGACTTTCCATTCTCTTGAATCTTGGCACGATGACCACCTGCAGCACCCCTCCTCCCCACCCTCCAAAAAAATTATACTTCAACTAACAAGATTTTTGACAAAAAAGTTTCTACTCTCTGCAGAAAATGTTTCTGTAATTAAACCACTGAAAACTTAAATCTTCAGATTTTAAACAGAATTTACATTTTTGAACAGAAGAATGTATTTTCCATGGTGTTTCACTGGCAATTCCAAATTTGTTATGCCATTACTTTGGACTGCAAAGGAAAACAGGTGAGTGTGCATTGAAGAACCAGTACCACTTCTTTGGCCAATAAATGGGCAGTCCTTTGGGTTTGTTTGGGGATTTTTTTGTACTGTCTGAAACTTCGGTGGAATTTACCAGGGAATCACTTTACAAAGTGCTGCAATAATCCAGCCAAGAAGCAGTTTAGAAAGTGTGGTTACAGTTACAATAAATTAAGCAAAGAAGTAGTGGTCAGCACTTGTGTAAAACGAGTAACATCTAATAGAAATTTTGTTGAAAACACTAGAGAAAGATCCATGGCTTAAAAGATCAAACAAAGCTTAATCTTAACATCAGAGAAGTACAGCACACAAACCTTCAGTGTACTTTATACGATTAACAGGAAACTAGTAGAAAGATTTGCACTAATTCAGACAAAGCAAAGGCTTGGAAAAAAGAGTTTTGGGGTTTATCTCCAAGCCACATTCTCCTCTCTTCTTCCTAGACCATTTCAGAAACCATCTTTCTCCCTTTGCTGAGTATTCTTTTATCTTAGAACTTCTTGTACTTTTGGAGGCTGTCTTCAGTGAGCTACTCTTACCATGCAGAAAGGTGATAAGGGAACTGCAACTTTAATATCCAGTTTTTTAGCCCCACTGGTTTTCTCCAGCTATAGACAGAGTACTGCACACTGAATTAATTCAGCAACCATCTGTTTTAGCGAGTCTCATTGTTCTACTGGATACTACCACCATTATCCACATTCACACTACATGTTAGGACAGCTGGTGCTAGGAAAAACACTGGAATATTTTTAATACACAATAAGAAAATCAAATTTCAAATACTGCTTGAGTGAAGTTGACACAGGGGAGTAAGCAGGAAGCTATCCTGCATTTAATTCTGTATTGTGTTATCTTAAATTGAAATGACTACTGAGAAGGAAAAAATTGCTTAAGGTAGGTTATGGTGACATATTTCAGTTACCTGAAACTGAAACTGGTCATTGCCCAATAAGATTATCTCAATTTTTAATAAGACAAAACACATTATAATACACATATTTGATTCTGCAGTACCTCAATCAAATTTCAACATTATTAATACAAAGATGAACCCAAAAAATGCTCTGCATAAAATTCTCGGAATGTTTTTATAACCAAGCATGTCCTTCCAATCCCTACTCAAAGCACTGAGGAAAAACAACCACAGACTCATGCTGTGCCCTGCACGAGTAGAGACCTCCACTGGCCAAGTTCCCTCCTTATATGAGCAGTCATGGTTGTCATGCCCAGCTCATTATTTGAAATAACCTGAGGGTTCTGCCAGCACAGGTACCACATCTGTAGTTTCTTTAAAGAATAGGTACCACTCATGTAAGGAATAGCATTTTATTACAATCCAAGAGAACCAATAAAAACAGACCAAACTTTCCTGAAACAGTGTGACAAGGAGTCTGTATTTGTAAAACTCTATTTAGCAAACATAGCCTCCTCCAAGGCAGGATTCATAGATGCCCATTTTTAAACTTGGCCTCTTGCAGCTCTAGTATAATATATTAACAGTCAACTACCTGATTTGCAGTAAAAATAAAATATAATTAAGCAGCTGTTTTCTTCTTGATTCTGGTGGAAAAACTATAAACCAGCACAGTCAGTAACTGACAAAGAATAAACAACCTGAAAAGGTGACAGGATGCTTCACTCACTTTCAATAAATATTAAATCAGTATCAACAAAGGGAAATAGCTCAGTGACTTAAAACATTAGTAGGAATGAATGACAATATAACTTTTTATAGGGCTAAAGACGTTTACTGAACAACTCCATCTCCATTCCTTTTAAGAACAAAAATTGGGAGAGGAGTTTTCTAATGAAAGAAGACTTTTACATTAGTCAACAGCAAGACCAACGGCAGAGATTTTGTACATAAGGTCAAGGATTGATACAGTAGTTAGAACTAATATAGCAGGCTGCACATTTTCCTGCAACATCAGAACAGTAGTGAATCTTCTCTTGAAGAACTTCTGCTGTCACTATGCCTTTTTCCTGAAATAAGATTTTAGTATTAAAGATACAGAGCTGTCACCAGTAAGCAGAGTCATGTAAGGAGGTGGATTGTTACCTGACCACACAATATAACAATGTTTACTATATTTTCAGAAAAACACCAACATTTGTCCTTCAGTCTTCCAGATACTGGAAGTGAAACTTTAAGAGAACTTAATAAATTGAAAGAAAACCTTTAATTGAAGTGGGTTTGAATATATGAATTTGAAAGACATTATTACCATCACCACCAAAGACAAAGCAAGCTACCTGTGAAGTTTCTGATGTGACTGGCTCAGGCCATAGTGTAAGGAGCAATCACAGCCTTGGCATTTAGTTTGTATTGGGAAAGTACTTCCAAAGTGTCAGGTTGCAAGTTTCATGTGAAGTTTGTCCTAAATCTAGTACAAATAAAATAATTCCAAACTGTGTTAAGAAAAGAACACAAACTGTATTCCTGGGCTATGTTGCAAGCTCTTTCTAGGCATCTTTCAGCTGTCTTTAGGCCCACCCACACCAACATCTATGCACACAAACACAGGTGTAACAGGTCTCAGAATCTCATTTTAGCTACAGCTACGCATCAGGCTGGGTGCTCCAGCCAGGAGGGAAGTTAATTTTCCCTGCTGATTTCATCAGCCTGGGATGCAGGCAAGAAGATCCCTTCTGCATTTATTTTATTTCTTCCTGATTTAGATGGCCTGGGAGACTGACAAAGACCAGTCCATCAGTGGGTATTGAATAATGACTCATAAGGCAACAAGAAGAATGAGGAAGAGATCATTGTACAGGCACCCATCCCAGGCAGCACTTCAAACAGAAATTATCTCGTGTTTTCTTTTGCTTTTACAATGGGGTAGCATTAAAGAATGCTGTAGTCTATAAACAGGTTCAGTGTCTAGTTAGAATCCTGTTTGACAATCCAAAATATTTTCAGCTTCCTTTGGTAATAATTAATGAGTCAAACTATTTCTAGAGCAAACCAAAGTCATATTCTCGAATCACCTGGGTCCTTCTGCAACTGTCCACTGAAGATTTCTTTTAATGTTTCTGAAGCCTCCTCCAGCTTTTTCTTTATGTTTTGATCTAATTATTTATGACCCTAGACAAAAATCAGCTTTCAAAGTCAGGAGCTGGCTTGGCAAAAGGAAAAGAAAGCTCTGGAATTCTGGACCTTACTATTCATTTTCCCACTCATAAAAATTTTCCCACATTTTCCCACTTATAAGCTCCCCAGAGCTGTAACTGTAAAACAACTGGAGAAGGTAAGAGTATCTTTCTCTGTACCAATGACCATAAGATACACCTATTACAAAGGCTGTTTTCTTGAGGATCTGAACTGTAATGAAAAGCTGACTGACATGAAATTACAGAGGTCTTTAGATAAATTCCTGGATCAAATGGTAATATTATTTTATTATTTGTTCTGAAAGAAACCAATACACTCAATATGTGAAACTCATGACATGTTTTATTACCAGTATTGAAGGATACTTGCTGCATCAGATAATGAAAAGAAATTCCACATTCCTAGTACTGTTCCTGAAAGGCAGACAGAAGAATCCCTTAATTTCCTAACAAAAAATGGACAATTAAGTCAATTCAGTGAGATGGCTCTGCTACTCCTTTTCCTCCTGAACCCTCCCTTAAGTCTGTCTGAGAGGCCTACCATGCCTTCACCAGCTGCCCATTTAGCTGGTATCTAACAGGCACTTCAAGACAAAGGACAGGAGAGACTACACCTACACCTATAACTGGATGAGGAGTGACACTGAGGACAATGTCACCATGTTGCCAGCACTGTCACCCAGACTGTCTGGTTGTCTTTTCCCAGTGACTCATAAACACTGAAATCCTACCAAAAAAAGACTCATGACTTCCACTTCCCATGTCTAAGTTGTGGAAAACACCCCAAGTATGTGCATACTTGGCTGCTTCAGAACTTACCTCTAATTGTCCAGGCTATGTCAGCTTATGTATATCAAAATGTGGCTTATACAATTATATACTGTTTAATAAAGCTGCAGTGTTTGCCTTAATACCTACGTAGCAAATATTGTTCCAGCTGAGGAAGGGTGAATTGCAATGCTGATAAGAAATGAAAGCAGATGCAGTCAACTTATTAACCCAACTCAACCAAAACCAACCAAACAAAAGATCTCCAATGAGATCAGAGCAGACACCTATGGAAAAATTAAGGCACCAGTCAGATTAATTAGAGATTTCAGAACAGACTTACAGTAGTTCATTTTGAAAACACTGGTACACTGGAAAGAATAAGCCTGAAAGTCTGAAGAAGAAAGGCAATGCATCTGTGTTTGGAGCAGGGTAGAGAAAACACCTAACCACAGCACTGCTACTCAACATTCCCATTGCCAAATCTCTCTTGATAGGTACTGGAAGTAATGGAGGTAAACATTACAAAGCGCTAAATATTAGCAAAACAACTGTTTGAAAACGACTGCACTTTCAAGCAGGAGGGGAATTCTGAGTTACCATAGCAGCCACCCACTCTCAAAGGAGGAAGAGGGGAAAAATGGAAGACTCAATAACTTAGATGAAAAAAGAAGCTATTGTTAACAAGACAATATGCACAGATGCTAGGTGATAAGGATGTGGCTGCACTTAAATGGAATGAGATAGAGAAATTGTTAGATAAAGCACAGGCTTTGTTTCTAAACTGGTTGATTGGTGAGATCACACAAGTCTAAAAGCATTTACTTCACCATGGAGAGCAAGGACCTTGGGTCAGCTCTTTGTGTGGTTTTTTTCCTTTAAGCTGGTTTTGTTTTGTGCACAGCTGGCCGAAATATCCAGGGAGGATTCCATAACAATCTCTCCCTCTCTCCGAAATTTCTGTTAACCACAAAGAAAGCACATATTGTACCAAAGATTATATGCTAATGAAACAGTGAGTAATATATGGAGGTATTTATGTCCATGCTCTCAATAACTGTTCTAGCATGGCTCATACAAAGACTAGACTACTGTTTTAAATCTTGCTCAAATACTGAGGGAGCCTCTTCTACTCCAGTGAACAGTGATGAGAAAATTGTTATTTAGGGCCAACTATCCTGATAAACATCATGGCAGTGTGGGGACATGACCCCAAATATTGGAACATTGACATTTTTTTCCCTTGGAGTGTAATAAACAGTATTTTTAGCTTCAGTCATGCTTAGGATTAAGGGAAAAAAAAAACCAAAACAAAACAACTAACAAAGTCCTCAGAGTAGTGCTTTAGTTAAATGATAGCTGTGTCAAGCACCATGCAGCAGTAGAGTAATGACATAGGATATATTAATTTCTATGGTTACTGAAAAAGCAAACAGTAATGAAATGGATCTCATCAGCTTTAATTTTTTATATTGTTAACTGTATATCGACCACAGACAAGGTTTGCATAAAGTATTCTTGGTCGTGTCAAAAGCCACTTATATTAGGTATTAAACCTTACTGATGTCTACTTTTTGGTTTTAAAATGTATTAATAGTATTTCACTTTCTGCTTTGCAGTAGCTGAATAGCTGGTTTCCTGGTTACTCTGACTCATGGCAACAGTGGAAATCCAACTTTACAGATGGATCAGAAAAAGAGGAGCAATTAAAATGAAAAATTCTGAGTATTTTCTAAAATAGCTTGCATCAAATTTAGAGTGTTTCATCCTTAGATATCTCTCCAAATAAAGACAATACTAGTAGAAGACTTACAGTTGCCTCAAGTTAGAATAGAATATTATTGTTCATCTCTTATTTGCAAGCACTTGCCTGTACTAACTGATGATCAACATCTCTTAAACAGACATTGCTCACAAGGAACCTGGTAAATGTTACCATCAGTGCTGCAGATTTTAAACAACTAGTTCTAAAATCCTGTGTAGAAGCACTGAGTTGACACACTGTGGATGGGGCTGGGATCTTTGCCATGTTGTCAAATATCAGTTTCCAGATCAGTCAGGAATTAAAAGCTGGCTCAATTGGTATGTGCTCAAAAGCAATACCCATTCACACACACGTGTATCTACATGTGCACATATACACATAAACACACCTATGGGCAGGCCACTGCTCAAATGCTGAGGGAGCTTAAGGGCTGACTCCTGCAATGATCACAAAGCTACACACACCTGCCTAGTTTCCCACTGACACTATGAAGGCAGCCCTGGGCTCATCCAAAGGGCTGCAGAGGGCTGTGATTACCAGCACAGCTCAGGTAAGACACTCCCATAGGCATGTGCTGGGGAGAACTTGTCCCCAGCAAAGGAACAAGATGTGTTTGCTCCTGCTTAAGACTAGAATGATATGCACTCTAAACTAAGCCAGAGTTACTTGAGTGAGACTAAATGGTGACTCCTCCTCTCCCCTGCCCCTTCACAACAGCTCTGATCCAGACAGTTAACACCAGGTTTTATCCCAGTGCTGTTCATCACTCCCTGTAAAAGAGAGGAGAGAGGGAAAAAAGGGTAGATTGTCTTGTAGCCCACTTTATTGCATAATAAGAGCCAAACTGACCTTGCATGAGGTACCTATAAATACCAATTCTGGTACTAAAAGACAGACAGGGACCTTGAGAAACGCAGAGATCAGACACACATATAGCTCACCCTTCTGTTTCACCTCACCAAAGAATACAGCCATGTGTGAATCTACTGATCTGCACTGGGTTAAAACACAGACAGGTACCACTACCAGTCAGAGGAAATCCCTACCCTTACTCCTTAGCACCCAGCAAAGGATTGTCCCACACACTCTGGAAATGGGGGAAAAGTAAACAAAGAAACTGGGTATCCTAAATCCATAGATTATACCCTTTGTGGACAACTTGTCCTCTCAGCATTGTCTTGGCTTTCAAGGCTCAGAAACCATTACACCTTGTCAGAATTAAGCCCAGTGAACCATTCTCACAGCAACTCACAGAAGGTTTGCATGCAAAAAATCAGCCAGTTTTCGGCCTTATCTTCTGCCCACTCCTCCCTCGTCCCGCTCACAGTGCCAGCCATTTGCTCTCAAAAATAGAGTGATATTAAATAATATAAGATACTTACAGCCAGATACATAGCTGCATATATGCTTAGTGCTGCTTCTTTGGATGGGAAAGTCTTTCTGGCTTTCATGATAAGGTCTGGATTTCCAGTACAGGCATGTACGCTACTGATGAATTGTGTATACTGTTTACATCCAAGTGCTGTATAGTTGGGTTTACAAAGTGCAAGAAAATGGGGTGCAAGATTCCCTGTTACAACTTGTCCAGCATTTACAAAGATGTCCGTAGCAAACAGTCCAAATGCGTAAATTCCTAAAGAGGGAAACAAAGAGTTAAATTTCCTGACAATTTATAGTATTTATCACAGCAATAGACCAGCTTCTTCCATTCAAGAACACAAAAAATCCTCCCAGGTACTGTACCCTATAAGTCCATGGCTCATCCTGGACATGGTATTTTCCTACAAAACTGCAGCAGCAACACTGCAACATACCCACACACCTGATGTCTCTCCCATCTTTCACAGAACACTCACCCCTTGTGCAAGCAGCCTGCTTTCCCAGGCCCCACAGCCATGCATATCCCCTGTTTGGCATAGCTGACTTTACTGGTACCTAACTTCTGCCCATGTTCACTAGCAGAAGTGACAGAGGGAAACTCTTCACCCCATAAATCTGCTTGAAAACCAAGGTCAGACCTTGATGGAGAAGCAACCTATGAAGTCATAACACACACTGGAAAAACTGGGACTTTTTTCCCCCTTGCAGCTGTAAAGAATCTAAAGTACTGAATAATTCAATATTGCCGTGCACCAGTTGTCTTCATCTGCCTGCTACTGGGTAAATCCCTATGCATGGCATATTAATCACAGTATCAACACAGTGAGCTAAAGATTTATATATTTGAGGAACTACTTATGCTAAAGAGTTTTTTTAACCAGACATATCAGCAAAGCATTAAGCACATGTACTCATTCATTAGAATGTAAATGCACGTATCTGATTACTTAAAAGAAAACAGATTTCTGCCATTCTGAGGTCCCTCTCTATCCTTTTGTAAATAGAAAATGAGCTCTGGAAGAACATGCAAACACAGCAGCCTGACTAGCAGGCAAAACCAGTGGATGCTTGTTCCAATTCCCCCTGAGCTATAGATTTCCCCCTGTATTTCCATAAGCAAACCACCTTACCTTTCCCACACTTCAATTCACCGTGAGTACAGGGTGAGTTCTGGAAAATCCCAGTTTCATGGGGCACTACGAGGACTTTAATGGATCAACATCACAGCAGACAATTTCACAGAAACATACATTTATAAAGGTCAGGATTTTTCTTAGCAAAGCTAGAGAACCAAGGCTGATTTTTGGGATCCTGGCTGGTCAGCAACGTCACACTAATGTGAATTCCTCCCAGGATGCTAGACTTTGGTGAGCAGCACATTGTGCCTGGCCATGTCACTTTACAGAAGGACCTTTCAGCCAGTCCTGAGAGTGTCAGTCCTGCACAACACAGGTGGACACATCACCCTGGAGGAGCATAATGGGTAGTGATGCCTCATCTGCTGGAATAGCAGAGAGGCCTTTGTTCACTCCTGCCACACCTACCAAATTTTTTTTGTTTCTGTGAGGAAAGAAGGGACCACTTAGTGGAAAGAAAACTCAGGCACTAATTACACAGAGAGGAACTGGAGTGGGAGGAGCTCCTCATCATCACTCTGCACCTTCTCCAGACCTATACAAGACAGTCTCCTGACAGGGAGCAATGGCACTCTGGGAAGGCAGGCACAGCTGTCACACAAATACTGCAAATACAGACACAGCTGCACATGCCCTCCCTCCCCCTGAGACTGGGGCACACAGCAGGATTAGCTGCCCCAAGGCTTCATTCCTCCAGCTGTTTCCTTCAGATGCAACCATGAGAGAGAAGCAAACAGCAGAACTGAGCCCTGCTATGGTAACCCTACATGTATGAAAAAGCAGCATCTGGAAATGTCCAATACACATTTTGAGCGGTGGGACTTCTCCTTCCAAACACATTTAGAACAAACTAAGTAGAAAAGATGACATCTCATAGCTACTTAAGTCAATGGGGGAGTTTCAGCCAAAACCAATCTAGCATGGATTTTACACAGTTTTCTGCTAGAGACTATAATACAATATCCAGCCTAAGAAAGCAGATAAATACGCTTGGCTTCAAACACACATTTACATCCTAGTGACAACTTTGGTGTGTGTGTTTACTATCAGTTATAGATATGGTACAAGGATATCACCTTTCTCCCCATCACCCCACTTCAGGCCTGATGGATGTTTTTCCCCCCTAGTGGTCCCAGTTTTTTCTCCTTTTACTGCTGTTTCTGCAACTGTTTTTTAATCCAAACTTCCAAAAAGCTTAATTTGCTGCCTAAAAAGAAAACTGCACCAGAGTTAAGACTACACATGAAATGTTATATGGTTATCTGAATATTTTCCCCAGGTCAAAATTAAGACATAATTGATCACTTTCACCATTCAGAAAATGAAAGTAGTAATTTTGCTCATACCAAGGAATCTGATGGTCCTGCGCACCAGTGGATTTATATAACAACAGTCTCCAGTTAATATTGTTTTCTCTTGGTTTTCAAAATCCTTTGTAGCTAACTGTAGACAAAAGACTGCAGTTTCTCCAACGATAATCTTAGGGGAGGAGAAAAAAGGAGAGAGAAATGGTGCATCAGATTACAGCAAGTAAAATACACTAATATTACAGAGACAGACATCTCATCTTAAAGAAACAAGACCAAACCAGCATAAAAGACAGCATAAGTGAATCAAGTACTGTACATTAATCTTCTTATGAGGGAAAGAAATATGCCTTATGGCTTGCTTTACTTTGCCTTACAAGAGAATAAATTATTACAACCAGGATTTGTAGTTGACATAACATAACCTAGTTTTCAGGATGAGGGAAAAGAGAAAGAAATCTATTCGTTCAAGAACAACAGATCACATAATGCACAAGATCTGGACCAAAGTAAAGGCCTAATCTTGGAAGATGCTGAACATTTCAGTTTCCACATGGCATTCACTGACACACAGCACCTCACAGGGTTGAGCTTTAAATTTTAGACTAAGGTAGAGAGAAAGAGGAAAAAAAAACCATAACAGAGCTCCTGTTCACATCGAGGTTTGGTTTGCCAGGAGGTACTTAACAGGGTTTGATCCACATTTTGCTAGCTAAATTTATGAAGTCTGGCTTTAGCTCTGTTCTTCATGCTTGAACAAAGTGTCACCACTGATGTTTTAACATTAAGAATGGCCTGTTTCATATTCACTTCACCAAAATAAATAAAGTTCTCATGTCTACATATCATTCACTTTATGGTTGGCAAAAAAGCATAAAAATCACCAAATGAGAAAAAATGTATTTTGAATGTAAATTCTCTTCTCTAGGTTATGTATTTACCTGTACAACAAAGCATGACCTTTAATTAATTCATGACAATTACAGACTCAGGCTTGATAGCCAAAGCCAAGACTTCAAGCAAGTCTCTATCTAAAGCTACAATATGAAGCTTTATGGCAGGGAAAATCTAAAAGCAGAGCAGAAAGGTCAAACACTGACCACTGGGTTCTAATCTTGATTCACTGTGGGACTCACAGGCAAGGCCCTTCCACTCCTCTGCATGAAAAATTTAGAACTTATTGACAGGTACATCACACTTTGATCAACAAGAATGAAGACTACTGAAGTGAAATCTTAATACTCCACAAATACAAGCAATAATGCCATCAAATCTGATTAATTGCTGAGGTTTTTCTAAACCTTTGCCCTAACAGGAAAATATAAATCTTCTCATATATCAGAATAGGTCTGAACAGTTCTACAAAATAAATAAAATTATCTATGGGCACTAGTTCACATGCACATTCTTTTGTCAACAGGAAGGACGCAATTAATGACCTTCCTCAGCTCTTTGTAGATTATGCAGATACCCTTGGGCTAAATTGTGGAGGAAAGTGCTACTCATAAATAACGTGGCACAAGTAACAAAAATAACTCTGGAGGCAAGCACATAAAAAGCAAAATTTAATTTGTCACCAAAACAGTCATCATCTATTACGTTAGACTGGCTTCAGATCCTAGTGGAGTTTTTAGATAAAACAGAAATTTCAATACCTGAACTAACAAATATCCTCTCCCTATTGTGATGCAAGCATATTTTCAGCCCAGTGAAGTAGAATTTCTTCATCTCTAATTAGCAAATCATCAGTATACATGAAAAATAATTCAACCTTGAATTCAAGATCATCCAAATTATGAGAAGGAGAATTCAACTTAGTGATCCCTATAGCTCTCATGAAAAAAACATACCAAAAATATCAGTTTTAACATGATTCATAAAGGTGAGAACAGAAACACTAATACTTTTACTGTGAGTCACAGTTATGCTTTTCTTTCCTCTCAAGGACCAGGTAACCTGAATAGAGTCAGATTTTGCCTTTAATTCTTTCTGCCAAACTCAATAGATTTCAGTAAAATTTTCACAGATTTTGAAACTCCAGGAAAGAGCAGAATTCAGCATAAAGGAAGCATCTGTGAGATACAGTGCTCAACCTTTTGCAAGAACACCAAGAATGCCAGCAAGCTCAACTCTCCAGCTCTGAGCAGACCGAATCTGCTGATCTAAGAATAAAAGTTGTACTAAAGCAAGAACTGCTTGTTCAGTTATAGGGAAGGAGATCCTCACTTCCAGCAATGTCTTCATCAGCTGCATCTAGATCTTTACTGCTGCCAAGAGTTTTTCCTTGTTACATTTCCTGTCTTTGATGGTGACCTGTATGAAGAAAACCCTCTGTTCCAAGAATAGCAGCATTCAAGTTCCTAGCTGAACAAAAATAAGGGTGGGCATGTAGGTGCAAGGGTCAGAAGGATGTAGAATTCAGCTAAAGACAAAACTTCTGCTACAGAAGGCCTAGTGCTCTACTGTCAGAAGTAATAAGAGTCATTGAGCACACAAGGCATTCATCTCTATGCTTCCGTGGATTTGCTTCGATAGAATCCTTCTAGAATTTGGCAATAAATACAGCTTCTTTATTTTTCTGTACTGGCAGCTCAGCTAGAGCTGTTCTCCTTCCTCCATCCTTCAGCACAAGCACTGCTCATCTCAATAATCAGCCTATTGATGTTTCACAATTGGAAGAAAAATCCTTTTCAATCTCAATAAATCCCAGGAGAAATTTCTCTTCCCAGTGCAATTCCTTCTCCTTCTTCTCTCCAGCATCACTGGCAATAATCAGCTCTACAGGGCAGAGGAAAAGGAGAGCAATATCCCCCCTGCACTTTACAGCAGTTTGCATGCCTGGTATATTCCTGGAAGGAGCAATTTCTGTATTCCTGCTGACACAGGAACCACCATTACCCCTTCCACTGCATATGCAAGTTGTAACCAGCCAACAAATGACATTTAATTTAACAGAATTATTTGTGTACTTCTTTGCTAAGTGTTGGGGCAAAAAGTTTTTGGAACTTTTTTCCAAAAAAAAGTTCCAAAAGTTTTTCCAAAACTGGCAGTGAAAGATTGCACTGGAGAATCTGAATGTTCATAAACTTAACAACATAAATGCCTGGACAAAACTACACAAGTTCAGGTACTAGAAATACTATTGCAATTAAAAACAGAGGATATTAGAAGCATCTTTTACGTTATTCTAACAGGGTCATACTACTTTAGATCAGTGTACAAATTTCCCAAAGATATGTATTAAAATTCTTAGCTCACAGATATTTTAACAGTTGCTAAAAGCAGGGGAGGCCATCCTTCCCCAAGGCCATCCTTCCATTTTGACATATAGTTACAGAGATAAAGTATAAGGAAAAGAACAATTTTCATCTGAAGTCTAACAGTACAAAGTGCAGGCTCTCCAGTATTCTGAAGAACGTAAGTATAAACAATTTGCAGAGTCCTTAGATAAAAACACAGTGTACATAAGTGCTACAACAAGGAACAAGCCAAGGACAATCATTCACTCTTATGGAAGCACATAAAAAATATGAACCCAGCAAAAATTCAATTACAGAAGTTCTTGTAACCATCTCCATGGCAATTATATCCTGTCTATGATGTGACAATCCATTTGACAGCCAGGAACAGAATTTGAGAGGGATGAGATCTAGAATTAATATTTCTTCTTGTTTCACCTCTTAACTCCATATTAATATATTAGCTGATTGATTTTCATGGTGTGTCATGGTCAAAAAATGTAGTAATATATTTTTTGCATTTATTGCCAACCACCTAATACCTGTCCCTTTCCTTTTTTTCTTCTCAGGATTCTTATAGCATTTTGCACTGATTCCTTCCTCCCAAGTAAATCCAGGTTTTTTTCTGTATTAGTCATTTTTCTGAATCCAGGCAAGCTGTGCCTAGTTTTAGCACTGCATGTCAATTAAAAAATTTAATTTGTCCTTCCATCGAGTATATTCTTAACTTGGTTCTAAATTCTGCGTTCTTTTCAACTCGAAATGTCAAGCCTGACTCATTCCCAATATTAGAGCTAGAGCAGCTCTGACACTGTTGATTTTCCAGTAAACAGACTCCATAAACAAACCTCCCCTAGTGTCTCTTATTCTATACAACAGCCAGCACCTATATAAATCAGTGACCTTAAATCTACACTTCTTAAAATAATAATGAGGCTTACTTTATTCTCATATATTTCACATAACTCCCTATAAAGCCCCAGGACTCAAGTGAGACTTAAATATTCATTTGCATCACAAGATATCTGAGAATGCATGAATATGTTTAAACAAGATAAATCCTGAAATGTAAGGTTGATAATCTCTATTTGGGATTAGGAAATAAATTTCTGTGTATACAGTCATAGACCTTTCCAGCTAACATCTACTTTAGGCTACACAATGTTCAAGAAATATTTCACATAGGCTAGGGAACGTCATAGAATACACAATTCCCTCTCTGCCAATTCTCAGGGTTATGCTGTAACTACAGCAACCACTCAGATAGATGAGTAACACTGAAATGTGGTTACTGCATTAAAAAGACAACTAAATATTCATCCATGTGCTCAACTCATCAAGTTAAGAACATTTTACAATACTGTGCATTGTAGTTTCTCTTCTGACTTCATTTCATTCACTGTGTTTCTCCCATTTAGGCATGACTTGAACAGTAACCAAGGCTTCTATGAGACCATCTTCAAGAAATAACCTTGGAGGAATGAGCATCTCAGGCAGTGCACAGCTCTGCTTTTCTCTCTAGAATGAATTTCCTCATTCTTCTTTATCAGGCAAGAAGGGAAGGTAGGAAATGAAGCTAAAAATCTTGGGAATGATTTACGTATCTCTAGGAATATTGTTATCTATTAAATTGCATGGCCTCCCTATTCATTTCACTTATGAGTTCCCACTGTGGTGCTGATCTCTTGTAAAAATATGGCTTCTACATGCTTTGTTATTCCTGCTCTTTACCTTGTCTTTTTAACTTTTGAGACCATGGGCTATTCCTGGCCTATTTCCTCTTTAAAAATGCCATCCATGTACCAATGAGCATAGTGCTTCAGTCTGGAAATCCAGCAGCATAAACCTTGGCCTTTAGTGATGCTGAAAGTAAAGCTCCACTCTCCACTTGAAGCTAAAATTCTTCAGTGAGGTGACAGCCGTGGCAGAAACAGCAGCAACAGTACTTCCAGCAGTAGCAATTTCAAGCTCATTATGCAGAGCTTTCCCTTGAGGCCATTTTCTTTGTGTTTTTCTTGTTCTCATTGCTTCTTGCTTGCTTAAACTGACAGCAAATGCCCTGGTCAATTTTCAGAGAAGTACATTTTCTATAGTAACAAATGACCAGCAGTTTTGCAGAAAATGAAAAAATACATCCTAGATAAATCTGTGTGGTATTGATTAAATACAAAATATCCTCTCTTGCATTCAGCATGAGAATATGGGTCCATACTGCAGAGCAGCTTCTAAAGGTCTACAGAAAAGATGTACAAAAGAAAATTGTTGTTTTTTTTTTTAAATATTTTGAAAAAAATTCTCAGCCTTTTAGAGCCTGTAAATTTTGTTTTAAAAACATGCACTCCCCATATTTGGTCATTTCCACTTAGAAAAACAGCAGAGGTGAGTTTTTAAAAATCAAAGTTCATGGGCAGAAATTCTCTAATTAAAGTTAGAAAGTGGTATGTATTTATTGGCACCAGTGGAGGGCATGGGAGCAGTCTCCAAAAGGCGTGACCGCACCATACAAGGTTCTTTGGCTTCCATTTCCCAAAATAATACATATGCATAACCCTAGAACCTCCCATCCCTGCTTTGTATTGAAATGAGGTTATTAGTCCTTCACGTGTGCTCAGTTCTTCTCTTGAGTTGGGTTGGTGGTCTCAGATTGGGTCAGTGGTCTCAGGGATGAATTCAGGAAGGTTTTCATCAGTCTCTGTGACCCTCTGGCATGATCCAAGGCCCCCTGCTTCATGATGGATTAACATATTGTCCAGGTGCTGGGCATTGTTCTACTGGTTTCAATGTGTTCTTAAAATGGTTCACCTGCTCCACTTCCTTCTACAAATAAGCTCATAATATAACAATTAGCTTTAGCTCAAGCATCTAATAATCATTAACCTATCACTGGTGTATCTAACTTCAATATGAATTGGTTCTAACCCTCAGCCAAAATCTTAACCCTTTAAAATCATGATTCAGTAGAAGATTACATACCTAATAGTGAAATACTATCTGCTTTACTTAGTTCTCTGTAAAGAGACTCTGTGCTGAGTCTACATGCTATATGCTACTAAACAGTAATGTTACTTTTGACAGGAACAAGTATTCTTTATTTCCCTTTTAAATACATTGTAGACATACTCAGTATTTAACAATGGTGAAGGCTGCTCTCTTCATAAAGACTTTACTGGTATTTGAAATTTGAATAGCCAAGCATTTATAAGCACGAAGCCAGAAATGAACCACGTGAGAACAATCAACGATGTGGACAACTTCATCATTCACTGCATTGTCTTCATTCATTACCACATGAGAGGGAAAACATGAAATATTTTGAAACAGTCTCTTAAGAGCTTCCTTTTCTCCTTAACTGAGCAATTGATGATGTGTGCAAATAGCATCTCCTCTGGAGCCCAGCTGTGGTGTCCAATGGGCAAAGCCTTTGCAGAGCAGCACCAGGGCTGACATCTCACAATGCCAGAGCAAAGGTTGGTTATGTACAAGGTCATTTAGAGAAACAATTACCAGTCCCTGCTGTTCCCAGTGTAACTAAGAGATTGCCATCACCAGAGGGCCACAACTGGTAGCACATGAGAGCAAGGCCTTGCATGGCACTTGATGCTCCCGGACTGATGCAGGGCATTGAGCACACAGCCCAGGAGGTGTGCCCCCTCTGCTGGGCTCCCCTCCGCACTGAGCTCTGCATTGCACCCACCGTGTTTGCCATTGCAGCTCCTGCCTGCTGACCCTGACCCTGCTGGGCTCCCCTCCGCACTGAGCTCCGCATTCCGCCGCTGCTCCGCTGCGTTTGCCATTGCAGCTCCCGCTCGTGTCTGCGGAACCCTTGGTACCACTCTGAGATGAAGCACACACAGCTGCTCTGCACTGCAGCTCCCCAGGCGATTGGAAATGGCCAGGATGTGAGGAACACACGCTCAGGAACGCCAATGTGGCAGTGTGGGGCCAAGTAAGTGTCTGGCACCTGGCTCTAAAACTATCTAAATGCTGGCAGTTCTACAATACTGACAACGAGTATTCTTGCTGAACACATTGCAAGAGGTAGTAGATAAGAGACATTCATGAGAATTCCTGCCTATGCATCGAGCTTTCCTAATTTTAAAAAATAACATCAAAAAAATAGAGAAAAAATGTTAATCTAGAAAAAAAAATCTACATCTAAAAAAACCCTAGTAAATGGTGAGAAGAGAGAAAAATTAATTCAAAACTGCCTTCTAAAGGCATAAATTGACATTTCAGACTGTGAAGTTATTTTAGGCTCAAATACTCCAGAAAAGATTATAATAGGAAATTCTTAGAGTTTTTAAATTGTTCTCATTTTCTTTTAACAAAAACCAAGGATGTCATTATGTAAAGTTTCCAAACACCACACTTCACAAACACATCTCCTTAGGAAAATGAGTCGTAATATGACCAGATATCAATTAATTTTAGTCTCCTGATCTCTGATGGATACATGAGAAAGGTTGTTAAATATAATTCTTTCATTAAGGAGTTGGAAAAAGAATTCTACATCAAAATTTTTCATTTTTCTCAAGCACTTAACTTCAACCTTTAAAATATTGTGGTATTTGTGAAGGAAAACAAGATGTTCAAAGCTCTATGATTTATCGTCTCTATTAGAAGATGAATTTCATATATGTTCATCTCTACACTCAGCTGTATCAAGCAAGTCTTCCACTGGACTTCGAGTGACACATGTGGAGAAGACTCTGGTTCTTTATGACCTGGCCTTGTTGAACCCCTTTGTTTCTTCACGGGCCATTTTTCTGTCTGCTGAGGTAGACTGGTGTCCTAACCCTTCTGTGCATATCAAAAATATGATTCCTTGATAAACACAATACCAATGCACCTGATACCCATACCAGTGATCATTTCCAACAGCAATATTACTCTGTATTTTAAGCCTTCGGTGATCTATGCAACTGTGCTTTTCTACCCAGGATGAACATTCAATTGCAAAATTCAGCATAAACGGTCTTTCATCCCTGTTTGAATAAAATCTGATCACATAAAAGGCATCTCTTAGAGATTCTGGTCACAAAGTAGTGGTTTTATAGTCAGTATATGACTGTAGCCAACTGTTCTCAGAGGCTCAGAAGAAGGAGAATATCTGTATTTCTCGCTTTTCCCACTGTCTTACTTTTAGCTCATTTCTACTCAAGGCCAGATATGTTTTGCACATATATTATTCCAGGGATCAGTTCAAGGAAAGCCACTTTCACTGAATTGCCATTGCCATCAAACAATGGAAAATGGAGGACCAAACACGGGAACAGCATAAGTACCCTGTGTTTTAATAGAGCTGTGAGGAAAACATGCTGTACGTAAGATTAATACCTGTAAGGTTCCACTAAAATGGTTTTCTGGATTTTTGTGGCAAAATATATATGTCTACAAAACATACACATAACTGGTTTATTATTTATGTTTATTATTACCAGCCAGTATTTGAGTCATAATGATAAATTTAAAGAGACAGCTCAATAAAATAATTCTAAGCTTTTTATTAAAAATTACCTTCAAAATAAAATAGCTCTCTTTGTAATCACATAAGTACCTCCGCTCTTACTTATAATGGCCTTTGTATAAGCACCTCTTCCTTTACCATAACCTTAGGCTACAGTATAATTGCCAACAAATTGTATATATTAAGGTCATTAACATTTTCTAGTTGAAATCCAAGGTAGTAACCTCACCAACTCCAGCTCACTAACAGGAGCTGGATTAAAAATAGTTTAACGTAGTTATTAAAACTATGGCACTCTAGGTTAAGAGCAATACCTCATTTAAAGTCCAGAAATAGGTCTTAGCTATGAATACTGTCCCAAGAAAATAATAAAACAAAACTAGGAAGACAACCCAATTTTACAGAAAAGCAGTACCAAATATTTGACGAAGAGGTTTAACAGGTCAGATAAATCAGAAAGCTAAATCAAAAAATGCAATGCCCACTCCTGAACATATTAACTTATAAGTCATTCATCTAATATACTTCATGCCTTTACATTGTGAACATTACTGCGAAGAATCCAGGTGTCATTAAAAATGTGTTTAAAATACTTTAAAAGCCTATGCATAGAAGCATTTGGTCCAAAACTATGACTTATTCTGAGCTGTCCCACATTAGGGTTACTTGTGCATGATATGTGCATTCAGCAAAAAACCAGCAGTAAAATTACTCAGTAACAAATCCTGACCGTATTAATCCACACTTCTAGTGCCTCTGAGAGCCAGGAAACAAGTGACCAAATAAAAGTTTTCAAGTAGAGACACTTGACAGTACACTTTGCACTGACACTTGAGTAACACAGTCAAAGAGAATGACTCTACAGAAATTAACTTTTGAAGCTTCACTGACCAGGCAAACTCATGATGTTATGCTCAGAACAGTCACTAGAGATGCTGGTCAGGGGGAAAGGATCCAAAAGAAAAGAGTTCACAAGTGCCTCTTCTAGCCTCACCTTGAACAACCAGCAAACCCAGATACAAAACAATGGGTGACGATTCCCCCTGCATCTCCTCCCTCAGAACTGAAAGCTGTAATTTCACAGTGTGCAATTATTTCTCCTTAAGAATGTTATTATAATAAAGGTACTGAAGTGACATTTATTAGAAACAATCTTAACGAAGTCTTACAAGTGGGGTAGATGCCTGTTTCTGAGCACCAGAAGCTTTTATAAATACTTACCCCTGCTCTTAACAATACAATAGGAATGAATTAACCAGCAAGCTTTTTCACAAAGCATTGCACAGTAGTAGCATAGCCCATTTATCTTTATTTGATAAAGACACGAGCAGAAAGACCTTTTCAATAATGATACTGTATATTCTGTAGATCAAATATGGTGGATTTTCTTTATGGTGGGTTTCTCTATGGTGGGTTTTCTGCAAATATGATTTGCACCACTTTTGTCATTCTTTCAACTCTGCTACACAATGTCTATTTTACTGCTCCTGCCACAAATCCAGATGGCTGCAGATGTGCAGCTGGCAACACGATGTTGTCTGACCCTGTTTAGAAGTTTACACAATGCAGTGCTTGAATTAAGAGGAAGTCCCAAGTGCCCTCATTGGCACAGCAGCCAATGAACTGAAACAGGAGTAGCAAGAGTGGGAAATTTCAGCAAAAATTTCCTAGTACAGGAAATGCCTACAAGACAGAGGGGAGATTGTATACTTTGCTGTGAAGACAGCAGAGCATAAAAACAGCTCTTTAAGGCATGCAATGGTATTCTCAAAACTAATCGCAAAGTCTATTGGCCAAAGTAAGCCTAGCTACTCTTCTTCAATATGTGACTGTATCTCTTTCCACTCATGAAATACTGCATAATGGTTTACCCTAACAAGGATCATTTCCTTTGCACAGATCTGTAAAATAATAGTAAATATGCTGCTGGCTTTAGCAAATAGCTTGAAAAAAGCTCAAGTGGTGAGAGAAATGCTTTAAGGAAAAATTAGTTGTTTTATAATTTTTAGATCTTGTGAAGCTCTGACACTGACTGTCTTCAAGGCAGACTATATAATAGCTGGGTTTTGGTCTTCTCTGTGAAGACAATACAGGATATTATATAAAATACATACTGTTATGTAAATGTACAAACACATTTTTAGCCAGTCTTGGATGCAATCTCATTATTGGAGCAATTTAAATTACAACAAAGAGAAGTTCAAAGTGTGCTGCAATGAAAGGTGCTTGCACACATTCAGTGACAACAACTTAAGTATTCTGGTGTAAAACAATAAATTCTTTGGGGCATTACGTTTTTGCCATTGGTATTCAAGGTTAAAAGTACATGTGAACTAAACTATGGATACAAGTCAACCATGTAAACATGACTTTTACTGGCAACACATTGTGCATACACACTTGCACATGTAAACACAATTAGTTTTTTAAAGAAATAGTCTCTGCTCTATGATTACCATCCACTCCTAATCACACAACAATTACAATCAATTCAGAAACAGAAGAAATACTGAGTAAGGCTGCAGTACTGACTATTAAAATGAATGTGGTTCCAGAAAAAGATTAGCACTGAAGCACATCAATCCAACTCCAGCAATACCAAGAAAATTCATTAGCAATACCAAGATAACAAATTAACAATCTAGCTCTGGTATAACTGTTCATGCACAGATCTCCTAGTGCTTTACAGAGAAGCCTAATTTCACAGCTACCATTTGACAGCTAGGCATTAACGCTACGTGTCCATCCTGCTTCAGTGGTCAGATCCCTTTGCCAAGGCAAAGCCTGACAGAGCTCACAGCCCAGCTCTGTACATTCTTTCTGCCAGCTGCACATGTCCCCAAACCACTCACATGGCCCAAGGTCAATCTGCCTACAAATCTCATCTGCCTTTGCTAAATGCTCTGGAAAGTGTCGCCGTGACCGAGCGAAGCGCTGACTTCAGTCAAGCATGAGCACTTGGCAAAGGGGCCCATCCCATCAGCCTGAATGTCCCCACACCATTCACATGGAGCAGGCTTACAGCCTACAGCCTAATGCAGCACAAGCTCCCCAGTCCCCTCCCAGGCCTCTCGGATGCTCAGACTCACATCTGTGCACTTTGAATGCATGATGGCAGTAACCTCAGGCCTGGCCTCATGGCAGAGCCTTGATACACCCCAACAGGGCCAAGGACATCCTCACAGGAGAAGCAGAAACTGAGCAGTGGAGAGGCTCTGGACATCTGGCTCAATCTATGTCAGTATGATCTAAGTACTGTTAAGTATGTGCCAAACCTTGGCCATGTCCACGCACGGCTCTGCAGAGAGCTGAACTCATCACAGACCTGCACTTGGTGGGTCAGGCAGCAGCCACGAGCCCTCACACCCTGTGAGGCTCCCCCTTCTCAGCAGAGCCCTGTCATGGACAGCCTGGGCAGGCACTCCATAAAACCCAAAAAGCTAACACATCCTGGGCTGAGTCTTGATCAAAGCAGGTCAAGCTCAAATACTTCACCTCATGCTCCCCCCCACAGGCTGCAAGTTCATGTCGTTGGTTACTGCAGCTCAGCTGACCTGTGATTAAGAAATCTTTAAGCAGAATTAATTCAGTCATGTCTGAGACCTAAATTGCAACAGACAGGTCACAGAAATCCCTATTACTACCCAAAGTAACCATACTGTGAAGCTGAGTCCCACTTACTGATTCTAATATTTAATACTTGATTTATAAAGAGCACATTGATCAAAGAAACCCTCATAACATTACTCAAAATTTGAACAATAAAAAATAAATTGTAGGACCGATCCTTTTTAGAGACAGCATGAAACCTACCAACCTAAAACAAAGATGTTTCAATATGCTGTATAGAGAAAGAAAAAATAAAATCTGAATAGCAGAATACTGTTAGACTGACTTCTGTTCTTCCTTTTTTCTTAATTATTATTTAGAAAACTAAAAACTCAAAATGTCTTAATACATACTCTTTAACCTGACATGGATGAGAGGCAAAAAGCAGTAACAGCAGAGAAAGAAAAGTAGTATTTTTAAAACACAGCTATACCACATTTATAATTGGCTGTACATTAGCAAGTGCATATGGTTAATGAAATTTTGATAAAAATATACCATGTATAATAATTATACAATGGCTATTTATGATACATTTACACAATACACAAAGAACTACAGATAACTGTATGTTGTCCAGACTGCCAACCAGAAGTGGAATCCACAATCTGAGTTTTCATACTGTATAACCAGGAAGGTTTTTTATGGTGCTTCATACCCCAGGAAGTGGCATCCAGAATTAAGAGTAAGTTTCAAATCAGTACTGAACAATTTTTTACACTAATAGAATCTAAAAAGCCTTAATATATACAGTCATTTTTCTACTGCAGATTTCTTAGCATTTTACATTGAAAATAAATATACTCTGATCCACAGGTAAAAAAGGAAGTGCTCTTAGCAAAGGCAGTTTGGCCAGAGATAGAAAGTGCTAGAACTTCTGCTTTCCTAGTCACTGTCCAACACCATGTTCATTGTACTATGTGCAAATACAAAGGACTTTGTTTTCAATAGCTATTCCTCCTTAAAACACTATGTCTCATGTACAACTTTTTCAGTGCCAGAGATATGGTATATATACTTCAGCTGGACTTTTTACTTGCAATCTGTGAGGTTACCCCATCTCTGCTAAATAAAAAACCATGTATGATGAAAGCTGGGCCATCATGCACTTCAGTGTATCTGAGAGATACTGCAAGAGCATAAAAAGCTTTTTCAACATCGCTCTGCTTTTAAGGCTCAAAAACACAGCTAAAGCTACTTACAATTCTACTTTGCCTGTCATTTATTATGTGTCATATGGACACCCATCTCCTCAATCCTGCATGATGTACAATGAGCAAGAATCATTTAGCTGAAAAACTGATTATTACTTCAAGCCTACTATTTTAGTATTATAAACAACAATACAAATTCCTTAATCGCGCAGGATTAGTTGGATTAACAATTTCTCACTTAAACATAAGTGCATCGTTTGTAGGACAAGCAGGCATTCAGCTCCTGCAAACAGAACCCTGCCTGCCTTGTTCACATCTGCTTGCCACTTTACTTCCAGAGAGCCCATCCAAGGATGAAGCATATGGCCTCGATATTGTTAGTGTTTGTAAATCACATGCATACTAAACACAGCAGAAATACATTCAAGTGGAAGTACAAACATAACTTCTGCAGGCACCATTCACGTAAGTCATCACACCACAACAGGAAGACAGACAGATAAAGAGTAATTCCCAAGAAAACACACAGTGGTTCTGAATTTTTAATTGTTTCTCCAGGTTATAGCTCTGTTGGATTAGTGGTTTAATGCTGAGATAAAACCAGCATCAGACTATCAAATCATGTATTTGTCTTGCTATGTGTCCCAACAGGCCAATACTGACATCTGGTACACAAAGTTACTGCATACCTAACAGCATGATTTATCTTTTATTCTTAAGTAAAGTTGCAAAGCAATTATCCATTCACAAAGGACAAGCATGAAATAAACTGTCCCTTAGCTTTAAACTTCTCCTGCATTCCAGACAAGGGCATTCCTCCTCCCCAGAAAAGTGGCTTCCTGAAGTCCCTAGCAATTGCATATTAAAAAGAAANAAAAAAACATATCAAGAAAGGAGGTGCAGCTGTGCACACAGGTTGAAACAGAGCTATGATGACAGGGACCAAATGAGCCCTGCAAGAACAATGTGATCACAGAGTAAACAAAGTATTGTGGCAATTCCTTACTCATGTAAAGTTTTAACAGCTGAAAAATGTGCCAGCAAGAGAAAGGTACATAAAGCCAAAAAGCTTTAGCTTTTTGATATATAACCTATTTCAACAATCCTGGAATTTTCTTTGATTAGCTAATTAGTTTCTCAAAACCATTTCCATTTGATTTCAGAGGCTGCTTAGTCTACCCAATTCATATGAGTCAGGATGTAGAACTTTAATCTTCTGTTGCTTTATCACTGTCTTATCAAAAACAGCATCATGAGATGTTCAAATATCATAATAAAAGTTCATTGTTCCCAGATAAAGAGCACTAGGATAGACTGCATACCTTGCTGGGCAATTGCTTAGCTTTCTCAGTAAGTTGTACATAGAACTGGAAACTTGAATACCTTCCTACATATCCTTGGGATTATTTGGCCCTGTAACACAGCTGCTGGCAACTGTTCATCCCTGCATTATTTATCAAGCTTCCTTGACTCTTTTCTGGCAGAAATGACAAAACACTTTAATCTCCTTCAGGATGCACAGGTCACCACTTTGAGTAGCAGACCAGGAGAAAAGTCTGTTCAATTCTTAGAATCATAGGATAGCCCCAGTTGGAAGGGACCCTTAAAGATCATCTGGTTCCCAGTCCTGCAACCACATTGCTCAAAGCCCCATTCAACCTAGCCTTGAACCATTTTAGGGATGGAGAACCCACACTTTTCCTGGGCAACCTGTTCCAGTGTCAAAGCACCTTCATAGTGAAAAATGTCTTCCTAATGTCTGTTCTAAATCCACGCCCCCTCAGTTTAAACCTTTGTCCTATCACCATGAGCCCTCGTAAAAAGTCCCTCTCCAGCTTTCCTGTAGGCCCCCTTTATGTAGGGGAAGGTGTTCTAAGGTCCTTCCAAAGCCTTCTCTTCTCCCAGCTGAACAACCTCAGCTCTCTCACCCTGTGCTCATAGGAGACACGCTCCAGCCCCTTGATCTCCTTTGTGATCCTTCTCTGGACTCACTCCAGCACGTTATTCTTATGTTGGGGGCCCCAGAGCTGCATGCAGTGGTCCAGTGGCATCTCATAAAAGTGTAGCGTCCCTGTGCTTTCATTTTTTTCCAATACTATCAAGGTGTCCATAGAAGCCAGAGTGACTTTCTACCAGCCATGAAGTAGAAAAATAATCAGCCTAAAGTAGATTGAAGGAACACTTGTGAAGGTAGTGACTTTTTCTGACTAAGGTGAGGAATGAAGAAACAGCTCAGACGTGAGGCACAGCAAATTCACAGAAAACATTTTCAGGACTTTAATTCGAGATTATGTTTTTCTTCACATTCTAAAAGACAACTGAGTATTGTGATGTCCCAGATATCACAATCTAGAACCCTTTTTCATGTACAGCACTAAGCTACACACTAGTAGAATAGTTACAGTGATCTACAGGTTAACTAAAAGCTTCTCTGCCAGGAGTGTTTGGAGAACTCAGCCTGATAAAATTTGATCAGTCCCTGATGCCACAGCACACAGAATCACAGATATCAGAAGGAAAATAGGTACTAGCAGGTTCAGAAAGGAAGACTGAGATGGGAGGTGTCCAGTCACATCAGCTAGATCTATGTGCTGGAATCAAGTGGTGCATCTCCTTCAGGTCTCTGCACCTCTTCAACTGCTCTTGAGCTACTCAGACCTGGAGCTATTAGGAGCTAAGACAGCACCAAAGACGGCGAAGCAGAAAGGAGACTTAGGAAAACTGCAGATACTTCAAAAGCAACCTCCTCTTTTTCAATTTTCACAGAATGATCTTGTTTTTTTTCTCAAGCATCAGGGTACAGTAAATTTGGTCCAAGAACCAAATTTTTCATTGCATCTTTCACTTTATAGTCCTTCTTTTGCCAGGATTCAAAATTGCTTCCTCAAAAGAACAAGTTACTGACTAAAGCTAAGGTCAAGGCAGAATGTCTGGTTTTTCACATCCACTTCTTGTTTGGGATGTGCAAAATCTAGAGATTCTGCCAGTCCACTAAAAAAAAGAAGGCAATATTTCATATCTAAATGGCAAATATTTTTTTCAGTGATGACATTAGAAGTATTATCCTAAAACAAATGAGTCTTTAATTGGTTTGCAGAGAAAATACAAATATGCTAGGAATTCAACTAGGCAAATAGAAGTATATATTTTATGGATAACTACTGTAATCATGTATTTGTTATTTGGAAATAAAAACAAACAACACTTGCATAATAGAACTATTTACATATGTTAATGACAATGTGTCAGTATCTCCTCCTGGATTTTATATGACAGTCAGCATACATCTTAGGTCCAACACATACATTTTATACCACTTACTGTTTAAAAAGTTTTGACATTTTAAGTAATCCATATTAGCATGTGGAATCACTAAAAGAATCCTTGAGTGCACTCACAGTATTTTAAAGAGGTCAAAATTATTAACATCTACCAGAAAGAAATAATGCAGAAGTGATCACTCTACAGATTCTGAAAACATGAGACGCTAGCCTCACCGTTCTAGAAATCATCTCTACTGGAAGCTAAAGGATTAGACTGACGTGTATTTCCCAAGCTACATCTGTCATAACAAGTTTAAAAAAGCAACCAGCCCACTGAGCAAGAACTGGCACTTTGGGAAATGGCTTAAATAGCACTGAGCCCTCAACAAGCAGCTGCATGCTTATTACATATTTGAATAGACCCAAAATCAAGAATCTATTTCCTGTCACCTTCACATTTGTCTTTAAGATAAAAAAACCAAACTAACTAACTAAACCATGTATTGAAAATTCCTCAGTATACCAGAGCTTTCAGGATATTAGTGCCATGGACAGTAAAAGGATGGGAGCACAGAGCCAGCAGTACTCTTCCAAATTTGAGTCACAAAAACAAAGGGGAAAAAGGAAGCCCATAAGGGCACTGCCTCTGCCCAAGTCTCAGTCTTCCCTCACAGAACATCATACTTAGGGCTTTTCCATTCTTCTGATTGCAATTTCCACCTCACCTACATTTCTTAAAAGATTTTACTGCTTGTGTGCCTATTGTTCCTTATGTAAACACACCTACTCATTCAAGTCATTACCTGTGCCTAAAAGTACGACTTAGGAGACCTTCAACAAATAAAAGTCTGACACTGGAAGGGACCATACATTTTATTATGTTAAGCTACAGTTGTTTCCAGCACTTTTTTAAAAAACAGACTAAACAAAAGCAACTGTTTGGGCCAAAGTTCTGCACTGAAAGAACTCAAAGTACAGATTTGGCAGATAAACAATGCCTTCACCCTTTAGAGATAATCCAGAGAAAACCAACATTATCTTCAACTATCCAACAGTATCTTCATTTCATGGAACCTATATAAAAGCTAGGAAACCAGCTGGAAAAAACCTAAAAAAAGCAGCAGCTCTTCTCATCCTACAGCAAGGTTGCTGGATTCCTCTACAAGTTTCCTACAATTGCTGCAATACCTGTGAATCATAGAATGGTTTGGGTTGGAAGGGATCTTAAAGCTCATCCAGTTCCAGCCCACCCACCATGGGCAGGGACAGCTTGCACAGACCAGGCTGCTCAAAGCCCATCCAGCCTGGCCTTGAACACTGCCAGGAATGGGCAGCCACAGCTTCTCCAGGCAACTCTGAAGCTGAAGGGGCTTTAAGCAATCTTAGCAGACAATAAATTTGTTACAGCCAAAGTGAATAGCACAATTTGGCCCCTTATTAGATCCTACACAACCTATGAGATACTTAGAATAGAAGAGTTCAGCTGGGAGAGACCTAAAATTATCCCCTAGTCCAGCTGCCCAAATATTCAGCAAATACGTGGTAACTACTTGACCAAAGACTGTAGATACACAAACCCTGTAAGTCCCAAGTACAGAGTCCCAAAAACTTCTTTCCTTCAGTCACAGTTTCCCTTTCCCATATCAGAGCACTTACTGAAAAATGAAAATTACAAAAAACCCTCAACCAACAACAAAAAAACCCACCCAACAACAACAAAAAACCAAAATCAAAACAAACAAACAAGAATCCAACAAAAACAACAAAACAAGCAAACGAAAAAAAACACAAACCCAAAGAAAAAAGCCAAAACCCTATCAAAAAGTCAAGCATTCTAGTAGAGCAAGCAGTCTCTGCTTCTGCCCTGAGACTGCACTTCTCAGATCACTGAGCACCTGTGCCTTGCCAGCCAGCTGCATCTGTCCCTGGATGGCACGGGGGCAGATGGGCTGAGGAGACTGACTCAGGAATGAAGCCTGGCAGCAGTGCTGCTCCAGGGCTGCAGCAATGTACCAGCAGGAAGCAGCATTTTAAAGACTAACCAGAACATTTCCAGGATGAAGACAGCGCTCACAGTACGTCCCTGTCAAATGTCACAGGTTGTTATTTAGGTCTCAGCACACGCCTGTGGCTGCCCTGTGAGCAGACACAGCTCAGCCCCATGGCTTGACACTCAGGGCTGCTGCAGCATCTCTGATGTGGCACAGGGGTTTTGGATGAGCAGCCACGTGACAGCCTCACAGCAGCCAGAGACCCACTGCTGATGAGATGCTCATCAAGACAGGTCCTGCTACTGGTACTTTACCTTTTTAAGTTTTCTACTAGCAGGCATGTAGAAAGGAAAATCATTAGAAAACCTTTTTTTCTATGATTTTTGAGCAACTTCGTTCAAACTCAATGCAATGGAGCCATTATTGAGTCACATTAAGATAACCTGGCTTATCTTGTTGAATTAGAGCCATAGAGTGCTTCAAGTCCCATCACTCAAAAAAAGCCAGTTGCTGTGAAAATCAAGGTAAATATTCTCAAAACTTGAGGAAGAGCATTAACCCCATACACCAGACAAGCAGGAAAAATGGGGATTTTTTTAAAAAACCATCCTAAATTATAGTGTTTAATATCCTGTGTTCAAGGACAATACTCATTGTGGGAAAAAACCATGAAATTGCATTCACTAGTCTATTTCTAGAATCTATTTCCTTCACTAGTCTACATTTGCATCTTTACAGACCAAAACAGAGCTATATTACATGATATATTTTTATATTTCATATACATAAACAAAATTACACAGGACACATATGTCCAAAAATGTCATAGACAAGAAACAAACGAAATAGAACAGAACCTAATCTCTGAAACCTACTACGACTGAAAACATACAAGTTGTTTTGGTGAAGAAATCTTACTTTCACCATTCCCTTCAATGAAAATAACAAGCAAAGGCAATGTACATGTTCTGCACAACTGAGTAAGTGCCATCCTGGGTAAACATTAAGTCCAAGAGGATTGCTCAAGGCAAGTCAGAACAACTCTATGCAAAACCTGAAAAAGACATGTATTTAATCAAGTTAATTATTAGACTTAATGCTGTTGAATTCATGAGACCCCCAGGAGCTGAATTTTTTGTTTAATAAAATGAAATAAAAATCCTTTTTTTTAGAAGTGAAACACAGGCATCTACAATGTGGTTTTCCATGGCCTGACATCCCAAAGCATATCATCTGCCCAGAAGATTGGTGACTGGGAGATGAAACACAGTTAAGTATAATTAAATTCTATTTTTAGCATTTTAGCAAGGCTAATTACAAGACTGCCAACCCAAAATGTCATGGAGATTTCTCTGACGTAATCACCTAGCACCCAGGAAATGAATGGAAACTACCAATCCATCTTGCTGACACATATTAGGAAAAAGAGATGCTCAACATGAATATCTGACAATCTTTATAACTTCCTGAGTCAAACAAAAGAAATAGAATTAAAAGCAGAACAAACATCACATGCCAACAACAGAGAAACATCACAAAAAAGAAACCTCAACAAAAACTCCCTTTTTAACTCTCAACAGTATTTAGGGGTTCAAAAGAACAAAGAGGTAAATAAAGTGGTCAAGTAACTGATGTTCAAATCAGAAGAACCAAACAAAGCCAAAATGCTACATAATAGGTTTTGCCAAATGAAGAGATTCAATCCCCTGGGAGAAAAAAAAAAATTAAACAAAGAACCGAGTCTCAATACTAAGGCTGATCCTGACCATAAGGTTTAATATTTGAGATTTAATATCTGAGATGTCATGATGCCACAGAAGCAGAACTTGTGGCTGGGATTACCATAGCCTTACCCTGATGAGGCTTTTTGTACTCCTATTTTGTTACATTTTCCTGAAAAAGAATTATTGTGATAAAAAAATAATTGCTATATTAAAAGGCCTCTTCTTATTGCATTCTTTTATTATTCCAATGCTTACAGTTGAGTAAAATCAACTCTTTACAAGGGCTTTCTATATGTGTAACTGTGTATGCAGTTGATAAAGCTAAGAGTTGATAAAGCTATATATAATCCATCCCCAATAGTCCAAGTTCCCCTGTAGGTCTTTCCTCCTCGGTATGGTGAGGGATCACTGAATGATGCTAATGCCCTCGTTATCTGACAACACGAAGAGTACCTTCAACAGCTTGAAAGGAATCTCACTGCTTTTCCAAAAAGCTTTCTCTTAGCTGTTTTCCAAAAAAAGATCCCCAAAGAAAATCGATTGAATAAATCACTTTTTAGACACACCTGTTTAAAACTGACTGACGGAAGATCATGTTCAATTAGAGACACAGGTTTCGTTTGCACAGACATCAGTAACTGTGACATATGGAGACAACTAAATCATGTAAAACTGCTCCCTGCTCCTTGCACGTACCAGTTGACTTTCAGAAAACGAAACTGACAGAGGGCTTTTCTAATTAGTACCGGGTGACACATCAGCAAGTGGTTGCTAAAAACCGCCTTTTCCTCAGGTTGCCCATCTATCTGCAAGCGACGCGCGTTTCGAAAAAGAAAAGATAATTTTTTTACCAAAAGGAGTCGCACGGGGCTGGAAATACAGGCACTAGCAGTTACATAAACGGGTGCTAAAAATAAACTTGAGAGGCGCGGTGGGCACGGTGGGGCAGGGGCTGGGGCCGGCAGCGCTGCCCGCCGGGGCCCCGGGGCCGGGCCGGGCCGCAGTCCCGAGAGCGCGGAGGGTCCCCGCCCGCCGGGCCCGGCCCGCAGCCCCCACCGGCGGCACTGCCCGGCCGGGACCCGCAGCCCGCTCCGGCCCGGTCCAGTGCAGCCCAACAAGTCACGGGCGAACCCTGCTTA
>VWZP01002400.1:3827957-3940525 GCA_013396995.1 Dicaeum eximium | reverse complement strand
CCGCGCCGGACCCGGCGGTGCGGGGAATTGCTGAACCCCCGGACGGCTCCCACGGCACAGCCCCGCGGCCGTGATTAGTGAGGGGACACCCTCCGCGCTCTCCTCCCGCCTCCTGCGGGGCTGGGGCCACCGTGGGTCCCTCTCTGCACGACACACACCTGCACGACGGGCGTGCGCAGGGCCGGCAGCTCCCGCAGGTGCACACCGTCCCCTCCCCTCACGGAGCCGGCGGGAAGCGGCCTCGACACCGCCAACCGCCGCAGCTCGAACGGGCCCGGGCAGGCACACTGATCGCCACTGCCGGCCGGCGTGGGAACGATCTCAGCAGGGAATCATGGAAGAGCAGCATCAGTTAGGCTGGAAAGGACCTCTGAGATCATTGAGTCCAACCTATAGTCTAACACCACCATGTCAGCCGGACCATGGCACTAACTCCAACATCCAGACTTTCCTTAAACACCTCCATATATTGTTGTGCGATTCTGTGATTTTACAAGAAAATCATTCTTCATATTTGCTCTATGGTTTGCCACTTTTATGGCAGTAGTTTTGGAGATACATAGTAGTTACATAACAAAAACAGTCCATCATAAAATTAGATTCCTTAACATATCCCCAACACAATAAGTTCAGTGTATTTATTTATATTAAAAAACTTGTCAATACATAACACTTATCCTGAGCATATCTGCTTGTTTGGGTGATCAGATATGTGAAATACATTTGACATACACAATCAAATTGTGCTCTGGCTCATTTCTGGCAACAGCAGAAGTTCCCCACAGTCCCACAACTACCCACCCTGACCCCCCAGTTCTTCCTAAACTGGGAATTGAAATGCGTGGTCTTTTGAATATGGATTAACACTTAATCATTAACACTTAAAGCTTTAATTTAACACCTATAAAGAAAATTGGTAGCTGGCCTTGAATCTATCCTCACTCAAGTAACATCCTAGAGTAAGAGTAGACTCTGCACCAGTGCTGAGAGAAGTCATACACACAGGAACACAAAACCGTTCTATTTAAAAATACGTATACAGCAATACACATAAGAATAGACAACTGCGCCCAAGGCTTGTACAGATTCACTCATGTGTGGGCTCTAGTCTGGATCCCCAGAGCCAACAGATGAAATAGTTACTTAAAGATACACACCCCACCCCAAATGTTACAAGGGTGAAAAACACTCTCAGTGGACACCCCAGCCTTAGAGTCCACTTATGTTACATAGTAAAGGCAGTAAGAAATAACAAATGAGATTAGATCACTTTGTTTTAAAATCATTCTTCTAGTGTTGTACTTTGGCTTTAAATGTTCATTTTCCTCCCTCTCTTGAGAATTTTTTCAATATTCAGTGCTGTTAGTCTCCATGCATTTATTTTTAATCAGCCCTTAAAGAACACGCTCATCATGTCTGGATTCCACATCCAGTCTATTTTTATGTGCTTTTAACACACTCTCTAGAAGAATCTAAATCATGTCATTCACACTGCACTCACCAGACTTAGCTGGATAGCTCCCTACCTTTGTGAAAAATCTGTAGTGAGACATGAGACATCTTGTGGTGGATTCTGCCTAGCACAAATTTTATTTTCCCCATTTCTTTAGCACAGTCTAATACACATTACCATACACATAAAAATCATAATCCCAGAAATTGCACACAGACACCTTCATTGTTAGGATATATGGCCTGATCCAAAGACAAAAGTCAACAGTGGGACTGCAATGAGCACAAGACTCAGCTCTTCAGTTCTGTTTGGGTGCATGGCCCATAGAAATGCTGGTGGCATATTTCTTCCAAAAATTTGCATGGAGGAAAAGCAATCTTTTTTCAGAAACCAGCTGATAAAATAGTCTTGCATTTTGCCATCCCAAAGCAACTTCTGTTTCTAGATGTACCAATGTACCACAGTTAGCTGATCAATGAAAAGCAGAGATAGCGTATTATAATGAACACGATGTTTATTGCCTGTGCAGTTGAATATGCAAACATCTATTAAATCACACATATAGAAGCATAAGAACACAATCCCCAGTGACTAATACAACCAGCTAAATATATTCTGCAACCACAGTGATATGCACAACAAAAGAATGGCAGAGAAAAGCCCAGAACCCACAATTTTTGTTTCAGAAGGCTATTCATACATTCAATTGTCAACTGAAACTCAGATAACTGACAGACTTATTTTGAAATTAACTTCCTTGGGAATAGTGCCACTGGTCTCAGAGCAAGTGTTCCCCTGATGTTCATCATAGGTTTATCTTGTTCTTTTCATTTGCTACCTAATTTTAAGTTAATTTTCAGCTCAGGAGACACAATGTAGAGCCATGCAGACAAAGAGAAACCTTTGACACACTAGTTTGCAATATTTTAAAATCATGACCTTTACAAAGAGGTATTTCAATTCCAAACCTAATTCACTAACATTTCATGTGCTTCCATCACCACTGCTTATTGTATTTTCTAGTTATGAAATATTGCTCTGGCAAATGGCAGTAAAGAAACCGAGCCAAACCAACAAAACCTTCTCAACAGGAAGGAAAATAAGAATTGCTATCAAATCCTCCCACTAATTTTCTATTTCCTGTTTACCTGTTTCATGCTTTATCAGTGTCAGCCGCTTGAAGCCCTGTGACTGTTTCACTGTTACATCTCCCCACTGCTACACTAATACACAAACCCAGCCCTTTCTGAAAGGAATATTGCATCTGTGTTGATAGCACAGCAGTAGGGAAGAGACAGAATGAACTATGATCTCTACAGATGTTATTAAGAGACAAATAAAAGGACATTTTAATTGATAAAGTGAATTGTTTAATGATATGCTGTGATGTAAGTCCTAAAACCCAGGACATTTACTGCTAAAATTTATGCTTAGAGGACTATGATAATGCAAGATTAAAATAATTTCCTAGCAGCTGGAGCAGCAGCAGCACAGAATCAGGAAGGGGGGCTTGCCCAGAACATTTGCAGTACGATTCTAACAAGTTAGGCACCAAATTCAAGCTTTTCCTATGGTCTTAGTATGTAGTTCACAGAGACAACTCCATTAGGTGACTAAGCTCCACTACATTGGGGCAGGATGAATCATCTTCTGAAAATGTCATTCATTACATCCTAAGAAATACCAATCTCTCATGGTACCACTTGTAAGAGCAATGACAAGCTTTGATGACTAGCTTAGACTAGCACCCTTCTTTTAAAGGGCTGTAGTGAGATGTCATCAATTCTACTCTTAACTTTCACTGACACAAAGATAAACTAGCTCCAAAATAGGAATTATCCTTTCCAAGACTCAAACAGGGAGAAAAATGGTCAAATTAGTAGCAATATAACCATTAGTATCATATTTATATTGCAGTATTATGTAGAGCTGGACCATATTTTTCATAGAAGACAACATTTTGCCCCAGTAAGCTTGGTTATCTCATATGATACAGTGCAAGTAATAGAGAGTGAGCAGATGGAGATGAAACAAATGAGGAGGAGGACAAGGCAGCAATGGAATGATTGAGTTTGATATAATGAGCAGCAGTCATGGCGCATTAGTTGCCTAGTCAGTATTTACATCAGTAATATAATTAATCTTTTTAAAACTGCTTTGTGTTCAAATTACAAAGTATAGTTCTTCACAGGTTATAACAAACTTGGGATACCAGAGGGACACCATGTACCTAAGGCCTGTACATTCTCAGAATTAAAGCCTGTATGAGCATATCTACCAGTATTTATAATAAAAAGTACAGACACAGTTTTGTCAGTGTGAAATGAAATAAATCACTGGTACTTGAAAGCTCAAATAATAATTAAATAATCCTTCCTAAGATAAATTTAGGGAAAAGTCTACCACTCAGAAAATTACTACCACAACTACAGATTTATTTTCATTGAGAGATGCTTTTGGTAACTGCAATGCTATACAAACTGACTGTAAACTTGACAATCTTTGGCGTAATTGGCTCAATAAAAATCATATTACTAGCCTCAATATGTAAATAAGCTACCTCCTCTCATTCACCTGGAATTCTTACAATTTCTTGTAATGAAAGAAAGCCACTTCCCAAGGTAATTAATGATACCTTGAAAGATTGACATAGGAGATTGCTGCACAGTATTTGACATAGCACTAGCCTATTCATGGTACAGTATTCAAGTGGAGCAAAAAGAAAAACCACACAGACCTACCCTGTGTAGGACACTATGTATGCATAGAGCTGATTTTGAACATAATCTAAAATTAGTTCAGACATTTGAACAATGCCTGAAGGTTTTACAGACCAGTTCAAAAACTCTTTACATATTACTGAATTAATTTCACTGATTTGAATATGACAGTTTTCTGCACTGTAGTTTGCCTTCTCCTTTGTACATTTTTATTATAAATAGTGAGAGTAATTAAGATAATGGCAGTACAGAATCTTTAGCCAATAAATTAAGGGGATACACTGAAAGTAAATGTTTACCCACTCCTCAAGGTTCTATGTTGTCAGTATAAAACTCTCATCAAGCTGAAAATCCAGAAGTGTGAAGGAAGGAAGTGGTGAGCTCATCAAGACCTTTCTGAGGCATCTTATGCTCTCATCCCCAATTTAGCTGCCTATAGAAAATGGACCCTAGAAGTCCCCAGTGTTTATACAGATACTGTAGAGACATTGCTCAAGGATCTATGAACAGCAGCTGACGCTACCAGAGAGATGGAGATAAGCTTCTCTTTTAACTGAAGGAGACCTTGCTCATTTGCAGGAAAACTCATGCAATAAATCAGTCCTTGTCTACTCATAGGCAGGCTGTTTTAGTGGCCAGCTGGATGAACCCACCCTCTCATTTTTAAGTTCCACACTTTAACAGAATTACAACTAATTTTTAGCTCTGCATACTTGCTATTGTTATTTTTTGCTAATTCCATGACTGAAGAATAATATATTTTGCAATATTAAGGAGGGGATATGTAAAACCATCCAAAAGTGTGTAAAGAAATTAGACTGTCACTTCAGCATGGGGCTCTGCATGGAACTGTGAGGTCTTCCTTCCATGTCTGATGATTCCTCAATTCAGTGGCAGTTACAGAATAAAACTTGAAGCATTCCCTCCTTCCTTACCCCAGCTTGGCCCCTAGCCATTGTATCCTGGACAGGGAAGGTATACAAGACTTCGCTTCCAAGCACAAAGCTGGGTGTAAGATTAACTTAATCTATTTATTGACTTCCTTCTGGAAAGGAAAGACAAATGGACTAATATAATAAATTATGCACCAAAGTCACAGAATATTTCCAGCTCTGGTGGTAGTTTAATATATGCTGCTCATGCCGGTAGGAGTTCCACACTTCCTCTGTAACCGTTTCTGCTGGGTAAGCTCACACAGTTGTGCCATAGAAATACTTATGTTCTTACAAATAATACCAGGCATTTCTCATTAGCATTACACCTGAAATTCTATTCCTGAGTTGGACATTATCCATTACTTCATAAAATTACAATGAAAAGCATAGAAAGAGCAAGTCCAGGATACATAGGCAGCGGTTCAATGGAGAAAAGGAAAATAAAAACCCCAAGCCCACAGAATTTACCGAACAGAATTACAAACAGAATCCATTGCTACCAGGTAATTGTTGAAGAAAATTAGAAATAGAGCTGATTATTTTCTTAGATTACTTAGGAAATTTTAAATACTAAAAATACTTAAAGTCCAGATCATAATACTCATCGGATCTGCTCTTTAGTACCCTTGTACTAAATGTACCGCATTCATGATCCATGGAGATACAAGAAATGTGTATCACACATTTCATTTGACACCAAGCCATTCACAAGACATCCATGTTACATTCATGCTTTCACATATGTGCCTCTGAAAAATGCTCTTTCTTTTGTAGCTTGTTCATGAGGATGCAGCAAAGACAAAACTCAAGAAAGCAGAAAACCCAAGTGACAGAAGTCAGCTACAAAGACACAAATAATTTGTAAACCCTGGGATTCTGCAGTGAATGACACCATCACCAGGCCACTGAGGACACACCTCATGGCAATTTCCTGCACTGGTTTGTTTCCTAAAACCACACTTTTCATGCCCCCTGCAGGAAAAACACCTCTCCACTTTAAGAAACTCCTACCTTCTGCAGGTATCTCCTCTACACTATCCTTTTTGGCTACAAGGCTAAGCTCAGAGCAGGACTAAAAAGACAACCATTTTTAAGGCATTAAGCATGCTTACTAAGATGTGTGTTCCTCCAAATGACTCGATTCCTACAAAATAATTGCTGCAGGAAGCATTAATTTCCATCAATCATTATTCAGATATTTTCCTACTATCAAGGTATTTCTGTCCTTGGAGATATATTCAAAACTTCATTTACAAGGCTCTGAGGAAGCTTACTGAAAAAGAGAGGTCAGGTCTGCTCTGAACCTAAAATTACCTCTGGTTCTGTGAATTACATTTGATTTACTCCAACCCAGAGATTTACTGTCTTTAATCTTAATGGTCTGTACTAATGGTGGTTCACTGAAATTATTGTAATTCACTTGATTATTGTAATTAATATCTAAGAATAAAATCATATTTCCTCTAAATTGGTGAACGGATACAAATTGAAACTGCCCGTCCACTTACCTAAAGTGGTAGCAAAAAGGTATCTCTTCATTCTCTACTTTCTAAAGAGACAGTACTGTGTGTGTATATATCTATATATTTATATGTATGTATGTGCTCCAGTAAGGTGCTACCTAAAACCTGTTACAGGATTGGTTCTTAAAAAAATAATCTAAGAGATTATGCCTTTGACTTAATCATAATTTCTCATCATAATTACCTTCCAGGCAAAAACTGTACTGTCAAGCATTAGCAGAAGACTCATGAAGGCAGCAAGGAAGTAACTAAAGCATCAAAAAGTCACTTCTGAGAGAAGGCCACAGCCTTTGCAGCTTGCAGAAGTGAAGCCTGAACTGAAAGTAACAGTTGCAAAACTAAAGAGACATAATAATAAAATAATAAATAAACCAGCTTTTGAAGATTCTTTGTGCACCGTGAATTATTAATAACCAAAGCTTTCAAGCCCTGCTATATTAACTTAAATAAGATTGCTCTTCTCATTTAAAAATATTCTGTTTAACAAATTGTTAGGCTAAAGGATAAGAAATTTGTTAGATTAGCATATGTCTATCAATGATATAATGGGGAACTCTGTCAAATTACTATGTAACAACATATATGCTTGTTTAGTTAATACACAACTCTTTACTTTGACCACTGCTGCTGAAAATCCTTACTCATTCAGTGCCTTATTCATCCAGCTGGCCAGCTTAACTACAGACAACTGACTGTACTAAAAGAAAGAAGTGGCAAATGATCATGTGGGAAAAATTATTAGAAAATAAAAGGTGGGCAGCAAGGGATTTGTGCAAGGGCACATTTGCAAAGTTGGCAAGAACATCAGAAGTTGAAATTACAGGTTTCTTGTGGGAAAACGCAGTAAGTGGGGGATCCTGGAGGCTCCTGCCAGAGCAAAAGGATTAAAAGGTAGCAGCTCAACAACTCACACAGACAGCTGGTGACCAGGGTGACAGCAGGACAGGGTGAGGAGAGTTTGAGTCTGCACAAGCCTGGCAGGTGATAGAGGGGGAAGAAGGCAGAATCACTGGGACAGAACCAAGGAATATGAAATGTCTGCAGGATTCATTTTGGGAAAGAATTAATTAATATCTACTCAAATTCATATATCATTTTTGTTATGGCAGCCTAGTGAGTACTTTATGCCCATAAATCATCATGCATTTTTTACACCCTTCGTACTGCCAGAAATGATCATTTTTAGAGGCATATAAGGCTCATTTCCTTCGAAGTGACTGCTGTGTGGTAAAGCTGTAAATGTTGTACAGCTAGCTCTAAAATAGAAAGACATTCAAATATTATTAGTGTTTGGTCTTTCTCCCTGCTCCTGTAGGAATTCTGCTGATTTAGAGAAATTAAAATCAGTAGGAGACCTCAGAACAGAACATAAGGGCTGCAGAATTCTATTTTCCCTAAGCTGGCACAAAAAATAACCTTTGGGAAATTGAGTGGACAGTTGCTAAAAAGATACAACTACCTTAGGACACATAATTTTTATGGCATTTAAGTTTTCTTCATATAGCATAGCCAATATCTAACATGCTGAATACTGCTTCTATGGTGACTAGACAGCATCCAAATTGGATTTAAACAAATCATTAGGATGCTTATTAGGCATCCTAAGGTCCAGTATTTGATTCCATTAGGAGCAATCTTTCAGCTAGCAAAATCCAGAAAAAAAGTAAAATGAAAATATCAGATATTTCCCAGCTGACCTTGGCATTAATTACACAGCCAAAGTCATCAGTAAGCTTAGAGAAAGCCAGGTATGATGTATTATGTACGACTTTAAACAATGCATATCATCCACACAGGTTTTAATCATGCACTCTCCAATTTATATCTCAATTTACAATAATATTGCAACTAGCAGCTCCAGAAATAATGATAATGTAAATGGGGATGCAGAGCAGATTTTATCATATAATCTTCCCAAAGACAGAAAAAAATCTTGGATGGAGAATTTTTCATTGCTGTTGATACACAGCAATTGAATTCTGCACCAGTAACTGAATCTCACTAGTTTTATGTAATGAATAGATACTTCTACACAATCTTTTCATTTCAGTTTTCAAGAAAAATACTACCAGTGTGGATGTTTTAAAGAAACATAGAATAATAAAACTCAAACTAATTGGGGTAGTTATGCTACACAAGTTCTTAGAAAATACTTCCAATGTCTAAAAATATCCCTAAGCATAGTAAAAATATCCCGTAGAGAAAGGAAAGTTCAGCTACATGTTCATGTCCTATAGGTACACAGCTCACTGTGCCCTCCCTTCTAGGAGAGCCAGCAGGAAAGGTAAACCACTAGGAATTTTCTTCTCCTTGCATTTCTCATGGTCAGGACTGAAAAAGTCATTGCATTACAAAGAAGAGCAAAAAGCCTGGGAACCTCTTCAGACTTCAAGGAAATTCCAGAAAAAAAAAATCATTCATGAAATAGTTTCCATCAGAGTATAGCTGACTTGGATTCTACTGTCCTTGACACTTTCTCTTCTTGCCTTTTTGTGCTTTGATCTATTTCTCATAAATAAAAGAGGCACAATGAAAAGCAGGGGAAATGGTACCTGCTTCTTGTATAGGTTACCCCAATCAGTCAGTGCCAGCAGGGCAGGGTGAGCAGAGAGGGGGGTGGCTCTTCCTGCATTGCCTGGGTGACCAACACAGTTCTTGCACACAGGACATTTCAGTGCATCTGGGGCTCTATTCTGCAAGTCTTAAACAGCCTGCTCAGTTGCAAATCCTTACTAGGGTCTTACTGTTACTTACAAGAGCTAAGCTCAGAAATTGATTGGGAAGACTACAAATAAAGAACATTTATCAAATGACTATGCTTTATCCATTTCAAAGCAGCAGAAACTTTCCAATGCCTGCCTTGTCAGTAGAAGACATTGAAAACTTTCATTAGCACAGTTAGTGCTTTTCATCAGCATCAGCTTGTTCTCTCTCTGTTGCATTGCTCTCAGTAAATGATTAATGTCGAAATCCTCTTCTCTTTGAATGTTTATCATCCTGTTAGATATGGCTGGAAGTTTAATTTCTCAGGGCATTGTCAAATAAAATGTGTTGCAGTACTTGAAAGTTAAATACTACACAGATAATCAAAGCCTCCCCTGTTTCTAACAGCAGGCTATTCCTTTCTAACAGTGATGGAACAGATCTGTATTATGGCACATATATTTTTCATTGTAAAGCATTTCTAAAATGAATAATAGAAATTAGCTACTGAAAAGAATTCTGAAGGCATTACTTGCATGAAAGGTAATTTCAATCCAAAAGTCCCTTAGAGGAACAACACAATAAATGTTAGCTAGTCAATATATGGCAATAAGTTTCACAAAGATCAGAATCTGGGTTGGTAAACTTGGTTATGCTCACAAAAGAAAAGAATCCAGTAGAATGGGAAACTCTCACACAGTTTCCCTTCATGCTCTTTGACAGATAATTGATACACCAAATTCAGCAAGATCTTAAAAGAATCAGTAAATTTTTTTTTCTCTTTGTGGAATGGGGTTAAGAGGACAGTCAGTCACAAGAGCCATCCATTTAAAAAAATGAAAATTCTCGACTGAAAGAAAAATATACTTTCAGAGTTATAAATTCAAATATAGATCACTTGGAAAGCTGATGTTTTGAAGGCTAGCTATTTTGATGAGTGATGTGAAATACTCACCGTTGGCTTTCCAGTATCACCACAAATTCACACAACTAGTTTTAGCATCCTATGCTAGAGGGCTTACTGCCCAGGTTTTAAGACTGTTGAAAAGCTACTTAGATATTGGAAACAGAAAAAAAAAGGAGAGAATGAGAAATGTAGGATGAGAAAAACTGCATGAGAGAGATCATAAATTATGTCCTTCTTAGGCAGAAAATAAATCCTTAGAATCCAAAGGGTAAAGGAGAAACTAAGATTGACCTTCTGCTGTTGAATCAGCTCTAAATTGTCTGAGTCATCTTGATTCTCAGCTATAAAAAACCCTCCCAATTCAGTGGAGAGTAAATTGCATAAAGAACTCTGCAGAGTCTATATCCAAGACAGACAGAAATGTCAGTCAGCATCTCCTGAGAAGCATGAAAATAAGATATTTCTGTATTGCTACAAAACATATCCTCCCCCAAAAAAGCCTAGAAAGAACAAAGACTATCAGTGTAGTTAAGCACAGTTCATAGCCCTCTGCTAAGAATTCCGAAGTTCCTTGCACATTAACATAAATTTTTCCCAAAATTTAGATAAGTATTCTTAAAAAGGGCAGGAAGACAGAAAGTAGATCTACCTATCATAACATTATTGCTTAGCAGATGAGCTATGTTTGTGAGGAAGCGCTAAGATGTGCAGAAAACCTATTTCTGCCCTGTTGCAAGAGAGAAACTACTCTTAGTATTTCTCTACTGTAAATCACTCTGATCTCCACCTTTTCTTTTACTCCTAACCTGCAGGCTACTCATGAAAAAGTAATATTTTTCTGTGGAAAGTGAAATAGAATTTGACTAACCTGTATGTAACTATTCCCTGCTGTAACTTCCTACAAGCACTTTCACATCTCCTTGCTGGGCTGAAGTACTTCCTGACCATCACACAGCTTTCACTGGACCTGGTCAGCTCCAGCCATGAGTGCCAGGCCAAGCCCTGGCTGAGGGCTAAGCCCCTCTTTACCCACTGCTGGAGAGCTCAGGAGAAAGTGCTGCCAGGACACCAGTGGCATGGAGAGCAACAGCATCTCAGACACACTTCCCTGAGAAGCAAGTTAGGACTTGTGTACAGACCAGTGTCATATCCTGCACCCCATTTACATCTGCTCAAATACTCCAATAGTCAAGCCAATAAAGACCGGCAGACTTCCAGAAAAGCAGATTTATACTGTGTTCCATGCAAAACAGATACTTGATATACAGGCTGGCAAAACTACACACTTAGTAGCCACTTAGTTACTACTGTGCCTCTGCAAATAAACAGTTTCTCCGACAGCCCAGTCCTATAAACTGCAGACACGTCAGTTCCCTCCAAGCAACCATCACCATATGAGCTACCACTGCTGCCACCGGCACCTCATGGCTGCTATTCCATTTTAATGGTAGGAAGGACACATAATGAGGCTTTTAAAGGAAGGCTGAGAAAGCTCACAGACCTTTTTATCACCCAAATACCTAAACCTGGATGTTCAACTTCTGTATACTTGTCTTATCCAGTTGCTTTACAAAAATAATCACAGAATCACAAGGTTGGAAGAGACCTTCAAGATCTCTTCGAGTCCAACCCATGCCTTAACACCTGAACTAAACCATGGCACCCAGTGCCACATCCAATCTTCTTTTAAACACCTCCAGGGATGGTGACCCCACCACCTCCCTGGGCAGACTATTCCAGTACTTCATGACCCTTTTGTAAAAGAACCTTCTTGCTAATATCTGAACTACAGCTGATACAACATTTGAATCACCTTTTGATCCTAGAGAGCAACGATAATAAGTGATTGTAGAATACAATCTGCTACCACATAGTTATGGTTTTCTACCTGGGTATCTTATCAAATGTAGGTGTAGAATTCTTATTCAGATTTTCCAATTTATGCCAGATTTGGAACAAGGCTAACTAATTCCCCCCAACATTCAGGAAGAGAAATCACACTTCCTAATCCCCATCTATAGGTCTAGTTGCTCTGTACAGTCTCCCTAATTAATTTCATGACAAACTTATATAATAGCATCATGACATCAGAGTTTTCGATCTCCTAATGACATTAGATGTGATGACACTGAGGCCATGAGTCTTGCTGCTGTCTCAGTGTGACATTGCACAAGCAAGAAAAGCCAGTGGATCTGCAGTGATTTGTGTCACAATGGATCACAAACATCACTTGAAAACAGCGAACATAAATTGCCAAGTTACAAAACTTGCTGAAATTATGTGACAGAAATAATGCCAGACAATGAAGCAATTTTCCATCCACACAGAAATAACTTCCCGAATGTGCTGATAAAAAATCTTAAACACATTAATTCAAAAGGCAAAAAGGCTCCATTACTCCATTGAGAATGAGAGTTTCCTCAGGAAAGGTCATTTAACTCATCATGTTTACACAATAAAAAACTTCTGCTTGACTTGCTGCTATATTCTCCCTCAATTTATGACATCCCCCACCCTCTATTTATCAGATTACTCCATATGTATCACAGAAGGATCTGTGCATCCCACAGGAAGCAAAGCACTGCTTTCTCAGTACCAGTATGAGGTAAGGAGATAGGTACCAAGACACAGAGCCTAGGAATTAGATTCATGGGGAAATCTTAAAACTTCTCAAGTTTTACTTCTGAAGTCTAACACTAAGCACCACTTAAATCCCTGGAACAACTGATGTCCTGAATCCCAGGGATAACAATGGCTAATTGCCTCTGCAGCAGGTGTTCAGTACAGTGCATGAGTCTGCAGCTGAGCAGAAAATTGAATGCAAATGCCCCACCCTTACTCAATCTAAGGAATGTTTATCTGGAGATCTTTGATCTGCAGTCCACAGAATCCAACGATACCAGTGTGCACATGCAAGTCAGGAAAGACTGTGCTGAAAATACAGCTTGATCATTTCCCTCAGGCTCCCTCATACCAAGTCAGCTGGCAACCTGAGAAGAACCATCAGGATTTTTCTTTATAATTAGCACACACTAAAAGATAAGAAAAATGTTGCTTGAATTTTGTGTGATTCAATCGTTTTGGATTTAGAAATGGCTTAAAATAAACAGGAACAAAACCTCTGCCAATATAAATAAGCACAAGTATTCTAAACTGAGCTACCCTGTAAAACCTGCCTATGGAGAGTTACATTCTCCTTCATAGCAATATTTTATTTGACTCCACAAGATATGCAACTCTCAAACATAAAGTTTAAGAATGAAAATAATTGTAGACTTAAGAGCATTATTAAGATTTAGTCACCAAAATTATGGGTCTAGCTCAGAGGTACTCACTTCCTTGTATTCTGGCTCTTCAGAACATCACAATCACTTAAGATTTAATTGCAGGCATATGGACTCCATTCCCTCTCATGAAAGAATATTATAGGGAGAGGAAGTTTGTTCCCAGCTGCCACAAGTGATGGCTAGCAGGGAGCAGCCCATAAATATCTTGATAGTTGCTGAGAGCGTTTTATGAAAAAATACACCCAAGAACTTAGCAATGTATTTACTATGTTTTCCTACCTCAACTAATATGGAGCATGGCAACATGTTGTGGCTTCTCTGAGACTGATGTCTTCTGCTCAAAATCATGTTCACCTGTGAAGGAAACATAGGATATTTTGTCCATCTGTCAGAAGCTGGTCTTGTTTATAATAATGTGCTGACAGCAAACTAGATCATGCCTGTGTAAAACACAGGTTTGTACCAAAATAAGGAGTGGTGAACATTACATCAAGGAAGACCACTGTTCATGTGCACTTCCTTATTCCAGTATGAAAGATCTTGAAGTTAGTTTAGATTTTACTATTGTTTTTTACATAGACTACAGCCATTTTAGTTCCAAATAACAGTATCTATACTAAGATCTGTACTTAAAATTGTACTAATTATATGCTTGCATATGTCACCAAAGTAAATCCTTTATCTCTTTTTGGCAGAGCTTTTCTAATTCTATTGACTTCAAAGAAACTTAAGCATGTTCTTAAAGTATAAACAAGAAGACTTTGCTGAAGAGGCATTAATTGAAGCTTAAAGGTTTTCAAAATTTAAATTTTAATCTATCAGGCTTCTACAGAAGCATAGGAACACAGGACTAAAGTACCAAGCTGTGAAGTTGTGTCTGCAACCTCAGTAGAGTGGATCTTTGTTTCTTAAGGATCTACAGAATCCTTATTCTCAACACTGCACCGACAAAAATTTCCTATCCCCTTGCAAGGATATTAGAATGTGTTGTTAAAATTAAAAAAAAACAAACAAATAGCCTGAAAGAAAAATCTTCACTGCTAATCTCTGCTATAGGAAAAAGCACTGTGGATGTAATGACAGCAGAGGGACAGCAGCCACACTAACACCAAAGAAGGCTTCAGGCATCTGCTCATACAGAGCAACACCTACCATTTCAGAAGGCTGCAAGCATCTACTCTTTATTGCTCTTCAGTACAACCTTTTAATCCTTGATCTCACATGCATTCCACCTGTGTGTCCTCCCTACCCTTTGTGATTGGTCAGTGCCCCTCAGCCCTCCCTGGCTCATCACCTTCAGTGCAGTCACCTGTCCCACACAGCTGTACCCATCAGGGATGGGGCTCGGCCACAGCCCCACTCCCAGTCACAACAAACTGTGTGCCTACAACCTGTAATAATACTAGAAAACAGCCCATGACTGATACAGTAAATTGACTAAAACCTCTGGAGAAGTTAGAAGCTTCAAGAATTAGCAAACTTCTAAGTGCTGGGTAGTCCCTCTAGGTTGCTCTCTTCTTCCTTAAAAACACCCTGTATAACCAGTATAACCACTATTTCTCTGATTATTTAATTTTTAAAACACTACTTTAAAAGCTTCCCTCTAGGCTCTTCCTGAAAGATACTGAAATAGTCCATTAGCTGACTTCTGTTTTTCCCAGCTGTTCCCCTCACCATTCTTCATTTATGTCTCACCATTCACCCATTTATTATGCTCTCTCCTTCTGGTGTCCCTGTGTTCTCTCTCCAGTTCTCTTTAATCTTTCCACATACTCCCTTTCCCTCATTCCATTTCTTGCATGTAGCACATTTTTCAGCATCTTGCATCTCCTCTCTCTTTTCCATGGCCTCCCAAATTCATCTTTGATTCCCTTTCTTCCTCTGATGCTTTAGTAAACTGCAGCTGACTCTTTCTCCCTCTCATGCCCTGCTTGTACATGTGCGTATTTCACACAGGGCTTGGGGCTGAGCAGTCCAGGGGTCAGCACGCTAAAGAGAAGAGAAAGCAGATGCTTCCAAGCAATATCAAAAAACCAAACTGCTCTGTGTGTACAGCCTTGCTCCCAGCAATGCACTGACCATCTCTGATGCTCTGCTCCCTTGTGAAGGTGGCTGCAGAAGCCTGACATTGTGCATCCCTCCTCTCATGAGCAAGTCGGTAGCAATGTGAAGCAGAGTAATTTCTCAATTCTGTGAGACTTAGGCAAGCACCAGACAGGTCTCACTGGGAGAATTTTAGCTGTGACCCTGTCACTCTGGGCATTTTTAGCCGTGTCTTTGGTGCTATAACACACAGCTGCAATTATCTGCATCCAGCTTGTGTTTATCCAAAGCAATGAAAAAAAAGTGCTTCATAAGCAAGCAAATATGGCTTATGTTCTTGAAATTTCTCTCAGATTGTTAGAGGCTGAACTTATTTATCAAATAAATAGAAAACAGTGCTCTACTGTTGATCAATTCACTTTTCTGAATCCAGGGTCAAACTCTGCTGTTCATATTCCTTTCAAATCCCCTCTCAGGCAAGAGTCCCAGAGACTCCTTGACACTCCATTATACAGTTACATAATACAACCATTAATTTTGCACATGGAGATATGTGCATGCACAGCTACTGCACGTTGGGACTATAGGCTCAGTTCATTAAAGAGACACCAACATAGCAGCTATTTATTATTTATTGAGTGCTAACAATACATTGAAGAAAAGGGAATGAGCTCTGAGAATTAAGGACCAATATGTATCTGCTCTTCAACCGCTAGCTCAAGAATAAAAAGGGACTAAGATTCATCTTCTCCAGAATAGCACCAAAGGCGCAACGTGTTCTTGTTAATGTTGTGTTAGTACTGCAGATGCATATTGGCCAGTGTCAAAAGCTCTCAGTGCACTCAAATGGGGATGAACTTTAGAGCCTGAGATGTATCCCAGGGGTTTTTTTCCATAGCATGGAGGTAGGCATTGGTCAGAGCCTGGAGCACTCTTTACACAGGATAAATTCACACAATACGTGAAATTGCCTTTCCAGAGGTTGCTGCTATGAGTTTGGAGAAAGATGAGCGAGCCTGAATGAGACATCAAGAAGCCATCTGTGAGAGCATGGCTGAAATGTTGCAAGCATCCCTATAAATATCTCTTGATAAGGAACTAGATATGAAGTTTTTTGTGTAAGTAGTTACCAGGCAGCCTGTGAAACAGTTTCTCTGGCAGTACCCTGCTGGATGCATTAGGCAGCCTGTTTCCCTCGAGCTGCTCTTCTGGGGCATGCCTAACAACAACCTACAGGATCCCTCTCCAGACAAGCCGACTCCTGGCACACATCATCACCAATCTGCCTCGCTGCCAGGCTAGAGCATCATATTCACAGCTGTGCTGGTTTGGGAAGAGACAGCAAGCACACACCTCCAGGAGGAGCTCTGGACAAGAGCATTTGGCTGAGCAGCAGCAGCTCTGAATGATGGCAGTGTGGGAGCCAAGGGTGAGCTTCACTCTTGGCAGCTGTAGGCTGAACATCACTTAGTACAGTTGATGCAAGCCTGCTCTCAGTGCTTCTGATCCCATTTGGGCCAAAACTAACTCAATTTATACCTCTCCTCAACATGAGACTGTTTCACTCGTGTTTCTAGGGTGGGGTTTTCACAGAATCATAGAATCATTAGGTTTGGAAGAGACCTTTAGACATCAAGTCCAACCATCAACCTGGCACTATGACTGTAACCTCTAAACCACCAACTCTTAGCTCCTGTAAAGGGGGTGGGAATTGGGCAGCAAGACCAGGGCCACAACAGCAGAATGTTTTGACAAAAATGTAGTCACTGCTCTCCGTAGGGTCTAGAAATCAATTCTATGAGCAATTTCTAGGCATATCTACTGACTCAGGTACTTCAGATGCACAGGAGACATCCTCTTGGGATGTAACATCAGCAATGAGCTCTGGGAAACTTTGAGCAACTTTCAATGCAAAAAGATGCCTAGATTTTAATCACTTCCAATTTTCTCAGAAACAGAAGAGAAAGTACTTGTGCTCATAACTTGAATATTACTTCAAGGGATTTATTTAATACTACATTTCACAGCCAGAAAAATTAATTAAAATATCCTTAGTTCTGAAATGGGGTTCCCTAATCTCACTATTTTGTTACTTCTATTATCCATGTATGTCCCTCTTCTGGCATTTTTGGTATAAGACAGGGTGTTATACAAATTCCAAGCAGATCTAAGGTGCTACTGTATCATTACTAGCTGTCTGTTTAATCACAGGTTTCCCTGTAACTTAGGATTTATCTAGAAATACAAATGGCATATTCTCTTTCATAAGTCTCTTTCCATTTATGGGTGAAGTTCACCCATGCCAATGAAAAAGTGCTTACCAATACATCAGGAAATGTAAGATATGCTTTAAGCTTTAAAAAAAACCTACTAAAATTCAAATAAAGCTCACTAGAACTATCAGTAGCATTTATGCTCCCCAGTGTGGTAAAAATGTAATGGCTTGTGAGAAGGTAAACAGAGAATGTGTCTGGGGAACATTGAATTAGTCAATGAAAAAGGAAATAAGGTCACTGTGCTGTGAAGAAAATCTCCATGGTAAGAAACCATTTTTATGTACCAAATATATGTAGTCTTCATAAAGATAATGGAAAATAATGAATATTATGACATTTTATTGAAGAGAAAGAAAAATAAAGAATGCTGATACTTTCCTCTGAGTTACTGACATTTCTATCTCCCGTTTGTATCATCTATTTATCATCAATATCTATTTGTCAGGAGGGCAAATGTCCTGCATGAATATAATGCAGGAGAGCTCAGAGTATGTGGGCTAATGAGTATTTGTATACACTTTGATCAATTTTCTAAGGTGAAATAGCTAAGCAATTCCTGGAAGGTCCAGATTTCCTGCCCAGCTGATAATCAACACATTGACATAATATAAATTATTCTGGGCAAGGTAGGAGCTGCATGTGGAAGCCTTCAGGACAGACCAAAATTCCCTCCAAGATAGTTCCTGTACTAATAAGTCAAACACTTAGCTGTGAAGGTGGCTAAGAATTCATCCAACCACTTTATCTCATGTTAGCCTCAATTGTTTAAATTGTCCACGATTCTGTCTCTGCAGCTGGCCGGATTGAGAGCTGCTGCAGCACCCAGTGGTGGTGGGTTGGTGAGCACAAAGGCACAGCCCTGACACCCAGCTACACAAGAATTAGAGCTGCTGTGCAAACTTGAGGAGTTTCAGACTTATTACTTACAATTTCATGGCTCTTGTTTCTGCTGAATGTCATTGAGGTGAGAAAAAAATTTGAAGTTAATTTTTACAGCAACTGATACTCTACTTATGAAAACTGCCGTTAGTGAAGATCTTCCTTTTGATTTTTATCTGTGTCCCAGCTACTTCCCCATTCCATGCATATGCACAGAGACAGGTGCTTTTTCAAACACTACTCAGGCTTTTGCAGATAACATTCTTCTATCAGAAAGAATTTTTACATGATCTAAAGCTGACAAAGATCAGCCTTAGCTGATTTTTTAGCTTTGCTAAGGCTGACAAAAATGATCAGAGAAAAATACTGTAATAACCTGAACCATATTCATGGTGGAAATACTGAAATGTATATTCAGAACAACCTTTGGAGGAATAGAGTTCATCAAGTTATTCCACATATTCACATTTCTCTTTTTCCAAGAGGATTTCTCTTACATTTTAAGCTTGGTGCTGCAGTAACTAAATGTCTCTTTTCTCTGGCATGCATATTAGCTTTGATCGCAGGGTGTAAGGACAGAGGACAGACAGAGCAGTGGGAAGCTAACTCTGTGAACAGCAAAGGCTTTCTTTGAATAACTGACAGAACAGAGATGAATCTGGGATGTAATGTAACCTGAATATCAAACCAAACTACAGAATATCAAAGAACTCATCTGCAGATAGGACTGATAAAACAGAGAATTTTGTACACTAATACCTATACCTTTTCATGGCAAATGCTAGGGAGTTTGTTCTCGGCCAAATATGTGACATTTCCAAATTGCTTTTCTCTTAAAAAAATACTGTAAAATGGAAACTTAAGAATGATGATCCCTTCAGGCTTAGATCTGCCAGAGAAACACATGAGAGGCATTTCTCTCCAATAGGAGAGAGAGCTTATCTCTATATACATAACAGGAAAAAGGAACAGAAGAAACAGCACATACTGATGGTAAAGATGCTGGGAAAGAATTAGTATTTAAGATAACTTGGATGAAGAGTCAGCATTTAACATATTTTCAAAAGTAAAATGTGAAATCAATGACACAAAATGTTCAAGAACAGGTTGCTATCAGCTGAGAGACACATGAGAGAGAACAGTTGCAAATCACCCTGATGAGAGCAGGGAATGACACACTTGGCTGCTTTTGCTACCTGAAAATTCATGAGTGCCACTAACTGGTGAACCTTAGTAATGAACTCAGATGCTCTTTCCCTCTGAAGCCTAGGGCATTTACTTTCCTTGCCACTTCATTGAAATAACCTTCCACCTCACAAGTGTATTAATCCACAGGCAGCAAGGTCCCTGTAACATCTGCCAGGCTGTCAGTGATTGCCAGCACACAGCAACATCTATGTCAAGGGTAAATGAAATATGGGGGATAATGTCACCAGCAGAATGGAAGCAATGCAATATATACCAACACAGTATTTTCCCCAGTGACTTCCACATATGTTGAACAAATGTCTTGTTTCTTCATTCTTTGCTGACCTTCTGATGGGTGTATCATTTGTGGTGATATTGAGAGCTAAACTGTGCTCTCCTGTCTTGAAATTACATTAAATTAGTTTTTTTAAAAACTGTAAAACAGTTGGAACAGCATAGAGAGACAATCTTATTACCATGAAAGATGAAAGCAAGGAACTAGAGAGACTATAGCCCTCTCTTTCTTAGATTACTCATTATCTGAAGATTAACATTAGGAGGACCTGGAAGCCTGTCAAACACCAAATCAAAAGCTCCCACAGGAGTTCAGACAGTAAAAAGTGTTATCAGCAAGAAGAGGATTCATGGGATTATGTTTGTAGCGACAGGATTAAGTTTTGCCCAACAAGCCACAGTATTAGAAATTACAAGGTCATTTTTCTGTTAAGAAGGTGAGGGAAGAATGCACTTATTTTGCAAGCAGGCAAATTAAAGTGGGATTAACCAATAAAAGAGTTCCATAAAATTTCTCCAGTTGTGAAATCAAGGCAAATCTTAATCCTATAGCTTTGTACATAAAAAAGAGCCCACTGGAGTGAAAGAGCAAAATTCTGGCACTAACATAAAATCCCATCCACCAGAGATGTGACATCAACTCTCTATCATAATAACAGGAAGCCCTTGCCACTCAGAAGGCATCTACACAGACACCTTCCCACACAGGCAGCTGACTGTGGGAATCTCTGCAGAAATTCACTAGAATAGTTAGTGCAGTGTAACTGTCTGGAATAATATAGATCTTGGAATGGCTTTTTGTCTTCATTTTGTTCTCTGATTTAGAATCAAAATATTCAAATATGTGGAATGTTATGTATTAGTCTACAGCTTGCTCTCCAGTCAGGAGAAGATTAACAAGGCAAGGCCAAATCAGGTGCAGCTCTCTGTGCATTACCAATGGCCAGGGAGATATGAATGACACCAGCCACGCAATGGGGTATTTATGTTGGGTTTTAAACCCAATGGAACCAAGTCTTCAATTCTAAAAGCTCTGAACAAATAATTCACAAATGAAACACACAAATTTAAAGGGATTTGTTTTAATCACACACTGATGACTCTAGAATTACTGCTGCCAGGAGCTCCTCAGAGGCACGGCTGGAGTGCCGTGGAGGCGGTGGGTGACTCAAGCCTGATTGATGTATCCGTGGTTGTACCTACATATGATAAGAATCTTCTGTCTCACAGTTCATTGCCTCACTCAGTGCCCAGCAGAGGGTTTACAGTCACTGAAGTACTTTCTGGCCAGGCAAGCTTTCTCTGTTCTTTCCAGTTTGGGCATTCCTCATCTCAGCTCCAGGAGTGATCAGTCACAGCCACTATCCAACAGTGGATGTTGAGCTGGCCCACTGTGAGTCATGCACACTGACCTGCCTGTCAGCATCTGGAACCAGATGTCAGGCAGCTGATGATAAAACTTACCCAGCTGATTAATGCACTTTTTCTGTGTCTCATCCACAGTATTATTAGAACAAAACTATAGCAGAGTGAGGCCATGCTGTGGTGTCTCTAAATTTATTCAGTATTGACATTTCTGTCCTGATTGTTTTCATTCTCTTTATTGCCAAATATTCAAATTTTGAGTAATACTGATTAGTTACAAGTAGACATAATTCCACCTTGTATTAATTAAAAGTTAGCCCTCATGTCAGCCTGTGAAAATTACTATTTCCAATTATTTTTTGCAGAAAAAGTCAATTCCACTAGTGTTCATCAAAAGTGCAAAGAAGAAGCATAGAGTCACCACAATCATATGTATATCAAAACTAATTTGTATTTAAGAATAGCTGCATCTCCAATTGTCTTGAACTGCTGATCTGCAGAATTTCTGGTGGTGGTTTTTGGGGAGATGGGATGAATACACTGTAATGGTTTTCTTCCCAGCCTTTAGCTGCTATTTTTCTTTCAACTGTATCCTAAAATACATTAAGTACTTCCCCCATGTGACTATCCAAGCAAATTCTGTATTGCCAACAAGATGTGATACTACTGCAGATGGGAACAGCTATCATTCTTCTTTTTCAAGATCAAAGTGGTGCACAATGTCAGCAGTATGAGAGTCTATATGACACTGCTGCATAATAATTTATCAATTATTTCCCATTTAGAAAAACCTGATGGAGGCTGCCATGTATAAATCTCTAGATGCTATTTCTTCAGATTCCACTTTTTTGTTCTATTTCCCTCAGGCCAAATAGACTCAGCTAATTTAAGACTAAAACCTGGCATTATTTCTGCTGAAATGAAATTCAGAAACTAACAGTTCTCAACTTCTGCATAAAACCTAATTTGTGCATAATAATGTGTGCAAAAAGTCACAATTAAACTTCAAAGAACTTTACCATAATAATCATCTTTACACTTCATTAAAACAGCAATAATTTAAAATTTTACTGCATAATTGTAAACTTCCTAGTTAGCTTATGTATTTTTTATTTTCTCCTACTCTCTCTTCATTAAAAAATAAACAAGAAAAAAAAAACAAAAAAAATCTCAGAAAATAAGTTACAGGAAAAAAAGAAATAATGCAATTTTGTTTTTCACCAGGGAGGTTTAAGTATAGACCTGTAAGTCAAGATATGAGTTGATGAGCTGTATTCTGGGCCTGCCTGATAACCAAAACACTGCCTACACTGGCCATCACATATACTGAATCATTCAGACTCCTGTAACAAATTTACAAATATCAAAATAAAAGTGAAATAGGCCCTCTATGTTGTCTTTACATTTTTTGTTGATAATTATGTACTTTCTATTGAAGCAACTGGGATACATCACTAAGGGTGGGTGTGAACTGCTGGATTTTCTATGTACTATCTAACAGCATGTTCACAGGAGTATATAGCTATACTTTAACTTTAGGCCAAGTAAACAGGAAATATAACCTCAGTATGTGTTTGTGCTTTGGATCTAACCATGAAAGATTCATTGCCTAAACATGTCATTGCAGCCAGTGATTCAGAAGTAGAACACATCCATCTGGCAACAGATGGTCAAGATGGATCTTATTTGCAGGAGAGTCTTCTGCTAAAAGAACTAGTCTTCAAAATCTGTATAATCAGATAAGCAGGTTCTTTCTAGTATTATTGCCATGAGAAACTGCACCAGAACTTTATCTCGAAGTTCGATCAGCTCTGTGTACACCTACACCCCTGCTTAGTTAAGCATCCTTCTATGTGTCAGAGCCACTTCTGCATTTCACTGCTGATTTTCTCATTGACAACGTGCACATTATGTGTGTAACATCTGTTCACTTCTAACACGTTAGTCAGTGCTCTGTCATTCAGTGTGCTGTGATGAGCTGATCAGCAGCTGTCCTTATTGACTGAGGGATGCTTGCAGCTTCCTACTAGCATTTGCCAAGGATTTGCAAAGCCATCCCCTCAGACTGAACCTACTGCATTGTTTCACATGTGTTCAGTCACTCATTCACAAGAGACAGTGTCTGTGGGAGTGACAGATGGCTGCTAGCCAAGTTGGTCTATCCTATTTCCTCCCTCATCATGCCAGGTATGTGGTGCCCATCAGTGACTTTCTTCTCTAAAGGTTTGTGGAAGAATATTCCAAAGCTCAACACCCCCTAAACAACCATTCGGTATTTACTCTTTGTAAAAATTCAATAGATTTTGTTTCATGGTAACTAGAAAAAAAGAAGAAAAGGTTACTTTCACTGAATTACTTGTTCTTTGGGAGTTGTGCACTCAGCTCCCAAGAAAAGGGCTTAAGCATCAGTTCTACTGGAGAGTTATGAGTCATCAGATTAGAAAAATCAGCTCTCCCATTTTTATGTGATGTGGTAAACAAGAAAAGCTCTGCAGAATTAATTCAGTGCTTGCTTTGGTCACAGAATCTGAAGTGGCTGTTGCCATGGGTACATAGAATCAAGTATTTAAAGGAGATTTAAGGACATGAAGGAGGAGAAATGACAACACATCTTGGATGATTCAAGAACTGTAGATGCCTGAAGAAAATTATGATCTGAAATGCAGAGACACAGAACAGAAAAGTAGCAATTCATGTGATGAACACAAGATAAGAGAAAAGACATCTCACTGTGCTATCAAGGTGGAGAAATAAAGAGCAGAAACCTGCAGGCACACCAAGAGGTAAAGAAGAGCAGCTAGCTGCATAAGAAGAGGAAGGGGTAATGAAAATTAGCAGAATCATGAGGACAATGAATTGCACTACACAGAAAGTCATAACAGAGGCAAGAAAAGGACAAAATTAAGAGACAAAGAAATAGCAGATAGAGGATAAGGGGAGAAGCAGGTTTACAACATGAAAACCAGGTATGCATGAATGATTGAGGATTTTCATTGAAGAGTCTATGAGCAAGTCAGCAAAGCTGATCTGGAGGAAAGCAAGGATGGTGTGGCAGGAGCAAGAATATTTGTTCTGAGCTACAAAAAAGTTATCATGGGAGAAAAGTAGCATTCATTAATCCTACTTCATGCTGATAAATGTCACTGCAAAGTTTAATCAAGAACAGGATCAAACAGCTGCCAGCTGGGAAAGACTGCCTTCTCTTGTCTTTAATGGAATTCTTCCAGGCCCAGGAGAAGGAACAGATATGAAATATAGCACTAAATAAACTGCAAGATGAGTCAATGTCTAATCTTAGAAGGCAGGGTTTAGGTTACTTGGTCACTCAATAGAGGACTTTCTTCTGATGAGAGACATTTGAAGGAAGAGATTGTAAGCAGATGCAGAAGATAATAATAAGTAGTATCATCAAGTGAGTCAGTGACATAGTTTCTAAAATCTGACTTTTAAGGTAAAGTAGCTAAAAAACCCCCAACAGTAGGCAACACCTGAAAAGATTTTGCATAAAGGAAAAGAACATCTAGACGGAAAGCTTGTTGAAATTGCAGTTGTGATGAGGATACCAGCATCAAAATTAACTTGGTCATCAGAAAAGGGACATAACTGTAAATAAAGTGAAATGACATTTCATAAAGGTGTGACAGATGCTAAAGAAATAAGAAGGGCTACTGTGAATGAAGCAGAATCTAGGTGGGCCAAATCAGTGTGTAGAAGCAGTTCTAGTGAGTAGTGTCAAAATCATGTGATCACCACAGCTGCCTGCTGGGCCATTTTGTGAGATCAGAAAATGTCCATGAAAGTGTTCTTACCTCAAGGCCCTTACTAGAAAATACAAGGCTTGTAGGCAGATAACAAGGACTACTGGGACAATGGCAGTACTTGAAAATGTGCAATGACATCTATTCATTTGAATGAACCACTGAAAGCTTTAGCATGCTCTGGGAGAACAGCTGTGTGGGCAAAGAGGGATGCAGCCTAAAATGACTTCTACACAATTAAGCAGACAGCTCATAACGTCACACACACTGTGCTGAAAACTATGGGTATAGCCACAATCCATATTCAGTTTAGCTACAGCTATGAGTTGTATTTCTACTTGGCTTCTAGCTAACTTCCCTAAAGAAAATGAACAAATGCTAAATCCCACATAGCAAAAAAAGAGTGTAAATGCACCCCACTGTCACAGACAGGCACAAATTTTTTCTGGTTTTGTTTTAACTAGCATTAATATTGTGTCTGTTCCTGAGGTCCAGATGCTATTGCAATAAAAACAGCACAAGAGATAGATGGAAAGACAAATTAACATCTTGCTGCACATCTTTTAAGAGTGTATTATGAATAGACTTTTATCAAGGTAGGCAGCAATATAATAATAGAACAGGTGGTGACTACCTCAGACTGACATCTGACACTGACATTTGAAGGACAGATTGAACTGTGATATTTGAAAGATTCTGGTAGAGAACTTAATGGTTCTTGATAAGGGCATTTTTAAATTTCTTTTTGTCATTCTTAGAAAGAAAGGACTAATGACCTTGCTTTTGCTGTTGAAATAAATTGGACTTCTGGCCTTTAACTGCAGAAAGACAGATCTCAATATACTGCTATTTTCTGAACAAGTTTGTGACTTTACTTTGGGGGTATGACTTTGCATACTTTTGTACATTATTTTAAATACTTGGTGATACGATTTCTTGAGATACAATTCATACATTTTTTAAATGGTCTTTTGAATTGTTTACTTTGGTGTCCATCCAGACTTACTAGTCAGTGCTAGCTTCAGCTGTCTTGAAAACCTGCCTGTTACTTACAGTGAATTTTAAAACATTTCCAAATTGTTTAAAATGAGATTTTAAGTGAAAATGGATTGGTCTCCTGGCACTTCAAATAGGTACATCAGAAAACTTTTGCAGAGTATACAGCAGTTAGAAGTGGGCATGATGGTCACCAGGTGAGCCTGTCTCTGGGTGGTGTTTCTTACACTGGCTGGTTTCTCAGTACTTCCTCACCAGTCAATCTCTACCAAGATGTCTCTCCATTTCAGCTGGAAAAATTACTTTCTTCAAATTATCCAAAGATACACAAACATGTAATTGCTGATTACCAAGAATAATGAGTTTTTATAAGTAGTTCTAATGTACCTAAAAGAAACCTCAGGGTAGATAGGCAGTAGAAAGTCATCAGGAAGCTGGAGGTTATAATTCCTATAAGATCCATTTGTGTTTGGATTTTATGAATGGTACATGACCAGTGACACGCATTAGGAAATATCTCTAGTAGAAAAAAGAATGCATTGTCATTACTGGATAATAAAATATTTAGTTGATAATTAAGGTTGTTTCCTTTCCAACATGTTAGACTGTGGTATTGTAGAAGTAGCCTGGGGGAGGTGCTGGGCAAAAGGAAGTTGAAAACAAAATTTTACAGCCATACTTTCCCAATAGGCTTTACTACAAGGAAATACACTTGTTTTAGAGCCCCCTATTCCTGTATTTCGCACATACTTAGCACCCCTCAGCTTCATTATTGAAAGTCTTTTCCCAGGAAACTAAGGCTAAGGGATGTGGCTCGAGAAAGATTTCACACAGAAGATCAATATCTTTTAGCTATAGCTACGTAGGTGTAAATTTGAAAAAGAAGCTAGAACTTATGTCCTTTGTACTTCCATCCATTTCTGTTATCTACACCTGCATCTCTTCATGTTCCCAATACCTTTTGTTTCCTTCCATACCTGGACCATGACAAAAGTGCCATTGTTTCTCAGAGGTCTCAGCTCTGGGCATACAAACTGCTCTGTTCTTCCACCACAGGCCAAAGACCACATGGTAATTTTCCATTAAGAACTCAGTCATCATTGGGATGATGTGCCACAGCCAATTGGCACATCAATAGTGGAGACCCAGTCAAAAGCAAGATGGAAAAAAAAAAAATTTGGGAATTAGGGATTTGGGAATTTTCCAGTAATTTGGTTGCATCCTATGGGAAGAACACCCTAAGCATGACTATAGGGAATGAATTTGGTACAAAATCAATAAAGCTTATTTGAGTAGGGCAGGGAGATGGGTGAGTAGTGGGCAGATAACTGCTCTGTGGGACAGGAATGGTACTGTGTGCCTCTGCAGATTAGACCAATGGTGATGTGTGATACAGATATTTAGAAGAAGACATCCATAAAACCTCGGTCTGGTTTCTAATGAATTTTTTAGTAATAATTAGGAAAGTAGTTTTTTTAACATTCATCTGAGACACAAATAAAATTCTCACTTCACCTGCTGCAATCTGGAAAGCATCATATTCTAGAACTATGGCAATTATACATCTGGTTTGGTTATCCTACTAACTATGCAAAAATAATATCCTGGCCAGAAGGAGTATGTCCATTTAGCCTTGTTCTGGTCACTTTATTGACTGTTTAAGCTCTTCCTTTTTAAACTGCCTCATTGAATCCCAGTCTGGGTATCTGGCTTGGAGTGAGGGACTGTGTTAGGCAGAAGGGCATTATAGCCACCTAGCACTATATCAATATAAACCAGGGACTTCAGCAAAAATGCTTTGGCCACTGAGGCATTTACTGGATTTTCTATTTTCAGAGAAAAAGGCTTTATGAAAGGGAATTTTTGGTGGCTGGAAAATGAAACTATGCTTTGCCATTTTTACTGATAAATATTACTGAACACTTAGTTAATATTCTACATTTTTATAAAACTAACATTCTGAACCAAATCCTAATACTTCAGAGATTTACCCAACAGCCTCCAGTAGAAAATTTTGTGTAAAGGAAGCAACTATTTTGTGGATCAAAATTTGCAACATTTCTTTCCATTTTAGCTGTCAATAGTGATTTAGAAACATTGAAAGCACTATCTAAGAAAAGATTAAAGACCTATCTAGCTTTATATCTTTTCTGAACAACCGCTGTTGCTCCAGAAAACATTTAACTCTAATAATGTATTGTTTGGTAGAAAGATGAAGTTCTTCCTATTCTGAGTAGCTGATCATTTTATGCCCCAAGGCTTAGACATCCTTGATGCCACAGTGAATGCAAATATATGCAAAGTTTAGTATGAAAAAGCATCATATACAGAATTGAACAGCTCTACTGCAGAAAGTATCTTCTGTCAAAATCCAAAAATAATTTGTGAGTTTGCAACTGTATGTTAGTAGAAAAACCTACTTGAAAAAAAATACAAATACAGATTTTTTTTTTAAACACCCATGTATTGCCTCCCAGTACATTTTATTCCCTGCTCACAAAGCCCTTGAAATCAGCAAAAACATTCCTGTTTACATCCTGCAAGCTTTGCACAGTTTCATCCTGTTAGATGAACACCCTTAGAAATCAGACTCCATTTTTCCAGAGAAGTTGTATCCAGTTTTGCTACAGCTGTGTGATGCTTTGGCTCCTTATTTACATACCAATCCATCATTCACTGCATACAAAAAGTATTTTGTAAGCTGCACAAATACACATATACCAGACTTCAAAAACGATAAAGTCTGTTGTATGTCCTGCACTCAAAGATTTCTGGAGACACAGCAAGGCTGCATATCAACCTCTGCTCTGCAGAGCAATCTTTAGCTATAATTAGTCTTCCAAAATACTAATCAGCATTTCATCTATGTGAGTTCTTGTTCTATATTCAATTCCCCAATGAATTAAAAAACATTTCACTGCATATTTCAATCTTCCAGAGGATAGATAATTTTAGGTAATTAAAAATATTAAAAATTATTGCCATTCTTAGCAACATCAGTTACTCGTTATGCCTGTTAAATCAACATTATTAGAACCAGGTACAGAGTAACAAGAGCCTTTAGGAAGTATCCATATGCATTAGGCATTTATGTAAACAAACTACCTTACACAGTTTTAATGAAATTAAATGCTTGTGTCGAAGGAAAATAAGGTGCCCAAAGTATTTTAAAAAAGCAATGAAAAGAAAAGGGAGGGCATGGCAGAGCACTGGACTGGGGACAGTCAGGACCATGGGCAGCATGGCGAGAGGCTGCTCTCGGTGGCTTAGGGCCCACACACAGCTGCTGCCAGGAGTAAGAGGAATAATGGGATAAACATGAAAAGCTCTAACAGCATGTGAATGCTTCTACATTACATAAGCTTACTGAGAAAATTACAAGGAAAAAAAAAAAAAAAAAGCCAAATATTTGAGTCTTTCTTCTGACTGAGCAAGTTTGATGCATAGTCACTTCTGAATGCACTGTCGATGCAGTGGAAAGTCCCAACAGGAATTGTTGGTGCCAACTGAAACAGGATTATGCACACATGACTGACAGTCCCTCACAGCTAAGTAAGGAGCAAAGCAAATCGCTGGTGATTGATTTTTATAAATCAGTTATGCTCTAAAGACAGCAGACTTCTAGTTCCCGCAGCAGAATTCCTGTCTGACTGCCAGGACTCCAGGGCTGGAGGTGGACGTGGGCTTTGGTGTCACTCTTGTGTGCCAGGCCATGCCACCACCCGCTGTGCTCGCCCCCGCAGCCCCCGCCTGGGCCCATCGCGCTTCGGGCAGCCCTGTCCGGGCTCCCTTTGCTCCCCCTCGCCGTCAGCCCGCACCGCGCACGGGTCCCCCTGACCAACACTCGGGAAGCTGGATAAAAATCCTGCTGCCATGTTCCTGCACCATGAAAAGGCAGGAGGAAAAAGCAGCCGAGCCCGAGAGGCAGGGCGAGCAGCGCTCGGCAGAGGGCTCCAGCCCCGCAGCAGCGCCCGCAGGCAGCGCACGCTGCGGGGACACCGCACGGGCTGGCAGCAAACGCCAACCCGGCTGCACAGCTGCGTTAAGCTATTGGTTGACTTGAAAGAATAAATAAGCTGCATGCTTTCTCTTCATACAATTGTATGGAGATCATATTTTTCTTATCAGAAAACAACCATCTGTGATGCTCCTGCGCCGAGGAGCTGCAGAGACTGAAATAAAATGGCTCGTGTCCTTTTTGTTTGTGTGCGATACCCACCACACAGATACGGGCACACAGCAGAGCAGGAAGCATGCTTGGGTTCATGTGCCTGTGCACTCTGCATTAGCGACATATCTTAACTCATTCTGCTTGAGTGAACAGAGTGAAATACTTGTTCTCTCTCTTATTAAAGATGCTCTTAAAAAACATGCCTGGATGTCAGTCTCTGCTTCCATCTTCTCCTTACTGAGTGCTTTCTAGGCTATAGAAAAAAAATGAAGGAGCCAAATGCAGACAAAAATGAGCCTTAGTACTGAAGAGTGTTACTATCTTTGTGGTGGTTGCTAATACCACCTCAAAAACATTTGAAACAGCTACTCAATTGAGCCTAACATGAAATACAGGAGCAACCTGACTGGCCTGATTTTGAGTGTGTGCTGGGATTACTCCCTTCATTGCAGTACAGTTGCTTCTGAAGTGTGCCGCTGCAAGTAGATCAGCTGAATTCTAAATTAAACCCTCTTCACAAGCATATTCAGCTTATACCCCACACTTTATATTGGGCCTAGCAATATATGTTCCCTAGAGGGTAATACAAACAATTATTTCTTTTTTATTAGTCATTGTTAGATATGGAAAAAAAAGAGCAAGGTTTCTCTGTGCTTAGTGCTGTCTGTTTATCCAGTTAGTGGTACACTGATTGATTGTTTTCAGGTTCTTAATTGTACAGCAGAGACTAATTGTACAACAGAGGACAAACGTACATCCTTTCCCTGACATCCCCTTATACAATATTATTTGTATTCTCAGGGCTCCAACAAGCAGGCTAATTGCAAGTGCACCAATATGAATATGGATTGATACATGGGAAACTGGGCAAAGTTACAAAGGAGTGTGAAGTACGTACGTGGGCAACCTCCACATGCAGCATGCACAGCTGAGATGCAGCAGTTACAGAGGCTGACATAGCTTTATCTGAACTGAAAGCTGTCTGTAGCTGTAACTGTAAAGATGACCCCAAGGACTGATGATATATTGATCCCTCATGAGAAAATGTCATTGAATTTAGTGTATACTAACACATTTTGTACAGTTTTGTAGTATTTACTCTATGTAAATGAACAGCAATGATATTCCTACTGAATTTCACATATTTTTTCTTTTCTTTAAGATTGTTATGCTATTTCTCTGTGAGATTGTCCACTTGAAAAGTAAACATTTTCAGCTTTATCCAAATTTAGAGCATTTTGCATAGGGGATAGCTTATATTCTTAATATTTTTATTCTTCAGTATTTATTGCAAAACCAAGCCTCCAACCTTCCATAGACATTCTAGCAAGGCTGAAATCACACTGAGAAACTCTCATTTCTATGACAAATTTATGACTCGTACCCTGAAGATGAAGATTTTTCTCTAGCAGAGATATTGTCCAAAACAGGGAGATTTTACTCCTCATGATGTTCAGTGACACATGTGGCAAATCATTTGTTCAGAAGATAAAAAATCCAAAGGGAAAGAGAATTGCTCTAATGTCCCCTGTACTGCAACAGACCACTGGTGCAGAGGGCTGTTGGTGCTGTGAAGAGCCAGTCTGTAGGCAGAAGGTGCCCCCATGTCACAGCTGTAACTGCAGGCACACAATTCTGAGAGCAGGCTACAAACAGCAGGCTTTCCCAAGGCAGCATCCATGGAACATATCCCTGCAATGCCTGGGATGGTTACCATCCCTTCTCTTTGGACTACACACAGGAGAGATTTGTATATTTATTTTCATGCTGAATTTGAAAGATTAGAACAAAGTAAATGCAGCATTGAAGCAAAAGTGAATTTAAAGGAATGTTGGAATTTTTGCATATTTTTAACCTAGTATAAACAAGGATTCTTCACTCTTTGGCCTGAAAGTTCAATTTATTTCAAGAAATCTATTTAAACTAAAGCAGGAAGACTTGAAACACACCATTCTTAAAACATGTCATCCTATTCTTCTCTGATTGGTTTTTGTTAATAGAGATATCTGAAGTAGGCCATCAAAACAGTATTACATGTATATGTATATGTATATGTATATGTATATGTATATGTATATGTATATGTATATGTATATGTATATTCACAAATGTGACTTGGAGTGCATATAGCCATAACAGCTTTTCACAAGGTACTACATTAGTATATTCAGGACTTGAGACTAAAATATATTAAAATATCATAGCAGTGTAAGAAGAAGGAGTATGTAATCCCAGTAAAAATGTCTATTTTAATTATACCACCAGCAATTTGAAATTGAAAATTAGCATTTTAGAGTTCATTTTAGAGCTAAGGATGCAAGGTGCTAAAAACACACAGTGCCATGTTATGCAGATTTTCCTCTTTGGTTAGCTTTGTTTCTGCGGTAAAGGGAGTCAAATCTTTCTTCTCCTTTTTAAATAGAAAACTAGCAGGTGCAAGTCAGTAATTTTTAAGGGGTCCATTATCCTATTGCAGAGAAATAAATGTAACAGTTTATTAGATATTTCAGAGCAAATGTAGCCCTGCACTGAAACTGCATCATACAATGCAGTCTGTAGCTGGGAGTTTAATGTTGGAGTGCAATTAAAATGACCAGCTCTTACTGAGAAAGGATAAGAAGTTTAACCCCCACAGATTTATCACATCTTTTATCTCTGTGAAATCTGTTGGCAACAAAAGGATCTGTTTTGGAGCAAGGAGAAGGTCTCTGCACTGAGCTGAATGTAGCAGTTGCCATGATGGGGCAAAGAGCCATGAACTCAGTGCTGCCTGCTGTGCTTTCACAATTGCAGTGCAGGTAAACCTTTACACAAACACAAGCTGCTGTAACAAGGAGAACTCTGCTCAGTGAAATAGGAGCTTGTGATTTCATATTTCCTGTGAAATGTCATACATGTGCATTTCCACCACAAACATAACTGGACATGACATTAATTGAAGATACATTCTAAAGACTGCAACTCTCTAAGTGGATCTTAGTGGATCTTAGTTCAGTGCTGTATATGTGGGATGCATTCTTTTCAAATTAATCCTGACACTCTAACAGACAGATTTTCCCTGGCATAACCAGGGGGATAAAATACATACCAAGGCCTGGGTTAGTTATTTAACTGAAGTATCTCAGCTAAAGGCTTCCAACTATAACTTGTTGACTACAAAAGTTAAAAGTCAACAGAATTCAGGGAGTACATTAGGTCCTCCTAAAACCTGAATTGCTTTCTGGAGATGCCTCTGTCTCACAGAACACACCCACTTCTTCCATTGACTATATGGAAAACTTAGGCACTGAGCACCTAAACCTGGGCAGAATTAATCTGTGCCCAAATATCTGGCCCAGATATCTGTGGCTTCCCTGTGACATGGGAGAATACAGCACTAAGGGCCAGCAGTGTTGGACAAAGAATGGGAGAACAGAGCAGTGCTCATGAGACATCCAAGAACTTTGCAACACCCATCTCACTGGGGAGGTAGCAAAATTACCCCTCTTTTCTTTTGTGAAAGATGTTTAATACAGCTTTACTATGAGTCCTTTTTACCATGAGTCATTTTTTCCTTACACAGCTACTTTCATTAAACACAGATCACTGCTGGGCTGATAGCATTAAAAAAATATCAACTGACCATCAAACATTCCATAATGACCAGTTTTCTTTCCAGCATTATTAGGCTTTATATAAATGATAAAATGCCATTATTCTCCAGGAGACTTTGGGTATTTTCATCACAGCACATATCCCTGAGAATTTTGCATTATAGGTGCCAAGATAGTCTTGCCATTTCAAGTAGGAGGGGGAAAACCCTGACAGAGGAAGATGAAGACTTTATATATATCAAAGTAAATATTCCCCTTGATGCTCCATCTTCAGAACAACTGTCCCAGTTTTCCCAGTCTCATGTTTGGGGCAAGCACACAGGACATTCAAAGAAATATGGCCTTATAGGGTCCTTCATCTATTTCAATTTTTAAAATTAATATGACCTAAAATATACAGTAAATACTAAAACACACATTGTAAGGGAATGAATATTTTGTTCTTATAAAGTGTTCCAAATGTACTTCTGTATTATAACCATACTAAGTCAGGTCCTTTACTCAGTGGAGCTCTACAAATTTGCTGAACTGGTAACCTTTTCTTTCTGTAAAGTATAGTCTGAGGAGACATAAAAACAAAGCACTAGACTATGTTCCCAAATCCTACTGGAAATGAAAGGAGCTGCTCTGAAAGACCAGGAAGCAATATTTGGCTCTAGTGGTTTTTGTTAACAAGGTGGCTACGTTTTCAGTAGTTCCTGCCAGGAAGGTATTTTGAAAGATTCATTAGATGCATTGACTTCAGTCATATGCTATTTTCACTGGCTTAAAATAAAAATGAAGGCAGAATCAGGCTATTTTCTAGTTTAGAATGCAGCTGTTCTACCCCTGATGGCATAACTAATTAATTTAATAATAATCAAAAGATTCTAAACCAAGATAGTCTAGCAATTTCCAGTTGTCCATTATTTTTTTAGTTTCCCCTCATAATCGACTTGATTGAGAGAACATAGGAGGAAAACACACATACATTATGCATGTGTAGTCTGATCTGTGATAACATTTCCCTTCATTCAAGAAGACAAGACAGAATCATTTTCTCCTGGCTATGCCTTCTTGAGTCCTTCTTTCTTTCTTTCTGCTTTAAAAAGAGATGTTTTATAGTAATGATCCAAAATTATATGGTGCTGAAGTGATGTAAGCAATACCAGTGAGGCAGGAAATATCAATAAAATTACAGTGAAGTTTAATGCTTTGGATGCTGAATCCAAATTTCAGAAAGGAACAGTCAAAAGATACCTTTAAAAAAATCTCAGGCAATTCTAGACAAAACTGCCCTGTATGTATATTAAGTAAATGTGAGCTTTATGGATGTATGATTTAAATTTTTTTTCTCCAATTTACCCTTTTTTCAGCCTAGAAAGGGACCATGGAATAATTTCAATAAGCTGTTTCTTTAGAAAGACAAAGTAATGCCGTGCCTCATGAAATACTTTTAAATACAGGTTGACTGAAGTCTTTACCTTCAGTGGGGCCCAGATATTTTCCTTTTAAGTGTAATACAATACTAATCTAAAAAGTGATCATAAAATAGTCAGGTTTAACATGGTGGATTACCTGTATTGAAATATTGGGTACTTTCCTTTAACCATAGTCATAAAATCATTTGCTTTATTTCTTTGCATCTCCTAAGAAAACATGAAGGAACCAAACACAAATTTTTGTTTATTTGTTCTTGTTCAACACCATCCTTTACTAAGCACCACATTTTGAAGGGAATGTGGCTGTTTTACTAAATACCATTAGTGTCCCAAGCACTAAATAGAGCATAATTGCCTGAAAATTTTGAGGACAGACTTACTAACTGAAGATGTAAAGGTTTCCCTTAGTCATTCCAGTGAGACTTCTACCATCTGGGCTGAGCAGTAACCAACATTTCCACACGCACCCTGGCTGCACTAATACACAACAAGTTGCTTAGGCCCATTTCTCATCAACAACTCTCTCACAAACCAACAGAAGGCAAACAGCACAGCACACAGGACAGGCCAATACCCTTTGAAGGCACTGGTGTTATCAAGTATAAGTGAGTAACTAATGCTGTCTGCAGCATTTAATTGCAGGTCAGGATTCACTGGAGCAAAGAACTCTGCAGGATTCTTCCATCCGAGGTTAAGCACTCGAGACTGGAAATGAGGGCAAACAACTGCTTGTGGTAGTGTGTTTTTAAGAGTTATATGTTGTTGTTAGAAGTTTTATATTAATGTTGAATGTTCTGTACTGTTGATGGTTTCTCCCCTGAATTCCCCCTGTGTTATATACCCACATGGTTTGCCCCTAGTCCTCCCGATCCCATATACGGTGTTCCCCTCCTCCCTAGACCCTGTCAATCCCCTAAACCCTACCCCCAAGAGGTGTCACTCTCCCCTTAACCCCTGCCTTTGTTCTAGAACCTTCCCTATCAGTTATGTTGTCCCTGACCCCTCATTGGTTGTTGTGCTCTGGTTTACCCCCACCCTTTATCTGATTGGTTTATCTCCAGGCTCAGCTCCTCCCTTCCCCTTCCCTGATTGGTTTATGTCTCTCCCCACCCCTGGTTTCCTCCCCCCTTTATAAGTTGTGTGCACCCTGTGCTCGGGGACACTTCTCGGAGCCCCTTGGACAAATAAACACCTTTCCTGTTCCTCACCGTTAAGTGTCTCATCCCTCTAACTTTCGCGCCACACCACCTCCACGATGCACCTTAGATTGCCACTGCTTGCGTCTCCTGCGAGGGGATACAGGCTGCACCGTCTTCCCTACCCGGAGCGGGAAGAAAAGGGAAGCGGCCACTCGCGTCGCTGCTGCCCTAGGAGCTAGCCGGGGCACGGGTGTGGACATAGGGCAGCTGCGTCAACTGCTATTGGTTTTTAACAATTTTTACGAGAAACTCTTGAGGGAAATGATGTTGTCCTGACATACTGATTACTGTAAAATCCATTCCAGATAAAAGTAGCACTTAAAGTAGCATTTCACTTCCAGGACCTTGAGTAGGTTGGGGAGGTGGAAAAGGTCAACAACTATGAATACTTCCTTTTAATTTTTGCATTTAATGCAATGTTAATGCATGTCCCATTATATCAGGTGTAATTGGCTCTTCTCTGCTCTGTGTCTTATTGAAATTCTTCTTTCTTGGGGTGGATTAACTAGTAGCAAATAACACAGAAAAATGCTCTCTCTCCTCCTTTTTATTATGAAGTAACCGATTCTCTATAGATCTTGTGGTAGCAGCAGTGAGGTTTAATCAATGCAACTTTCATCTACAGAGCCATGTGGGGATTTTCCTCTCTCCTATCCCTAGAGTCCACACAACTCCTGAAGTAAAAACCCACAGAGAAATACTACACTTAACCTGGAAAACTTCTCTTCTTACATGCCAGAGGTATGTTTTTAGGAATAGTTTTTATAAATCACAAGCGACTATAATTATTTTCCATTTCTCCCATATTCAACAGTTTTCCAAAATCAAAAAGCTGATCTTTCTCAGAACTGATATCCAAGACATTTGGTTGTTACACTGCTAACACTACTGGTTCACCCTATTTTCATAATAGGAAAAAATTGGAAAAATAGCTGATCCATTAAAAAAAATCTCAGCATTGCTTTGTCAACCCTTACTTCTTGCTTTTCCTATTTTTTCATTTTATCATTCATAAGGAGTCATAAAAGACTCCTTAGAGATTCAGAATATATTGAGGAAAAAAGTACTTGAGAATTTAAGTATAGTAAAAGATGATAAATTATTACACAAATATAATAATCTTATGTGTTATGTTTAAAGGGGAAATATGTGAGATCATTAATAGAACAGTGCTAATAATAGAAACCCCTAGTTCTTGTTTTGTGAAATTTCTACATGAAATATCATCCCATTGTGTCATTAAAAATGTGTCATGGCATTAAAAAAGATACTAGCCATGGAAAATACCCATTGGAAGTCACAACCTCAGGTTCATTGTTTCCTAGAAGAACTTTATATATTCTTTGGAAATTCTTCTGGAGGTACAGAAGGAGCTAAGAATTGCTGTGTTGTCACTCAGTGACAGTGTGACCAGAAGAGATGAGACAGAGGAGGAACTGAACCTCTTGTTACCACACCTGATCCTAAAAATTCTAGGTACAGTAGAGGAGTCCTAGAGCTCCTCTGGGAAGAGGACTCAGTCAATGTTGTTAGAAATTGTACCCAACTGAGTATCTTTAGAGTTACAGCAACTCACAATAACAACAGACTTTCTTCTAATGGCCTCACAGTACTGAATTAATTATGGTTTACATAACACTCATACCATCTACTAACACTGCAAAGGGACATTATCTCCATGTTACAAAAGCAAACCTCAGCACAGAGAGCTTATGAGAGACAAAAAAAAAGTGTGGAAAAAGTTAATGGCAGAAACCACAACTTTTTTATATTCTGCTCCAATGCCACCGTTCTTCTTTGTAGAAGGTGAATTTATAACCCTATTTTTTGAATTAGTGGGAAACTGAACCTCTTGAGGAACAAACTAAATACACACAAGGAATTCTCAGATGTACAAATTAAGCAAACTGAAAACCAGACAAAATTTCCCAAATCATCTGTGTAGAGATGTCACTTTGTCAAACAGATGGTGAAAATATTCCAGGCAAGAATCGAGATTACTTGATTGAGAATGCCCATGAGCACACATAATTGTTTTGAACAAGGAGAGGTGAAGGTTGATCCCCTGTACCTGTCAATATCTCTCACCACATCTTTGATATACCAGATATCCATTACATATATTCTAAATGAAAGGTTGGGTCAACAGACTGGAAAAGCATCCTTAGGTGTCAGTTCACAATATTGATAGCAATGCACAGAAGCACATTTCAAATGCATTTTCCCAGCACTTAATAACAATCAAATTGGATGGTTTGAATTTGATGTAGAATAATATATCTGTATATCTGAGAAATCTAACTAGGCAAGGGATTAGGGAAGCAGGACACTGGTGATCTGCTTGGAATTCCATCTCCATGCATAACCTGCATGTTTCTTCTGCCAAATTTTGCCATAAGAGATAGAGCTTTCCACTGTGTTCCTTATGTTACCCAGCTAAAGTGGTGTTTGAGCTGCCTGCACTGCAGCATCCTACTGACTCCAGCACCTTGAGATTGCTATCCTGGATCCTATTAGCTGGTCACAGATAACAGATACCCCCCCACAGACAGCACTGGAGTTACTAGGATGAGAGAAAGAGAGGCTTCCTGGCTACATCTTCAGTCACTTCCTTGAAAAGCTCCGTGCTAAAATGCTGAAGGACAAAGAGATAGCAGGACAGGACAAAACAGGATGGGACAAGACAGATGGGACAGCCAGCCATACCTTGGACAGCTCCTCAGCACCACTTCTGCCGGTGAGCAGGGGACAGTGCCACTGGACAGCAGTGACCGGGGTACAGGTGATATTTCAAGGGGTATGGTAAGCACAAGGCATGGGTCCAAGTAAAGAGAAGGGTGTCACATTGCTCTTCACTTCCAGGTTCGGTGTCCTGCTTTCTGCTTTCTGTCTCAGATAACTACTGCCCTAAGCAGAGCTGGTGAGCTGGCAGTACACAGGAGACAGCACAATAGGGAAAACCAAAGAATTGGAGCACTATGGAGAAAGGTGCAGGGAGTTTGGAAACAGATATGCCAAAACAGAACAGGGTGAAAACATTAAAATGGAAAATCTGGATGACAGAAAATAGTAAGGAAGGGAGGAGGCAAGAAAAGTTAATAACTATAGAGGAAGGAGCAAACAAGACATTGAGGTAGAAGAAAAGAAAAGGTTTATAGGAAATTGAGTGATAGAACTAGGATGGTGAAATGGCAAGGAAAATATGTGAAAGGGATATGAACAAGAGATACACAAGCATCTAAAGAGCATAAAATTAAATGCAAACATACAAAAATGTGTGGCAAGAACTGAATTACTGAAAGATGTAATCCATATTATGGGCAGTAATACCTGCTTCTGGAACATCACATCAAATCTCCAAACCTCGCATCTCTATCCCAAGACAAATCAATACTAATTATTCCAGCCACCAATCCATTAACAGATGAATGGATACACTTTAAGTCCTGGAAAAATGTTAATACTTTCCATCCTCCTAACAATGATCACAATCCTGACATCAGAGTGATTTAAAATGTAGCATTTTAACCTATTTAATTTAGATGATGGGGCATTCATTGCTTTTAGTTTTGCTTTTGTGTGATAAATAAACTAGCTGATGATATCCAGGAGTCAGAAACAATTTTCCTCTGGTACTAAAAATAGTGACAGGGTTCATCTGCATATTCATCAAGTTGCATGCACATAAACAAGAAAGTTTTGTGGATTGCTTGTTCTACTTCTTCTACTATAGTGACGTTTACAACATTAGGCTCTTTTAACAGCGGATCAGACTCCCTGAACTAAATTCCAGTGTGAATGAAAGGAACGATTCCCACACTCTTATTTAATTATTATCAATTAAGTGTAGAATTGTACATCAAAAGGAAAACATTTCTGTTACCAAAGCAGTAAAAATGTAGAAAAAATAGTTGAAATAAATTATTGCCATTAGAGACACATGAGCCCATTCAAAGAACGGTAAAATCAAGTATTAAGCAGTTACAAAAATAGTCCCTCTCTCATTTATTTTTCCTTGGGTTTAGACATGTAATTTGTCACTGGTCACAGTTCCCTATTTATCACTAGAATTTGTATCTAGAAAGCATTCTACCAGAGCAGAAAGGCAAATAATAGTAATGAAAAACACATAAAAATTACATTCTACCAAATAAGTACTTATATTGATATTCTGTTACCAAAGACATTTAAACTCCAAAGAAATAAATCTTTCAATCAACATAAATGAACTCCTGGGAAAGATGAATAAAACTACACTATTGTGTGTTTGCATTAATTTGGAATTAATAACATTTTTGCAAGGTTTTGCTTCTTCGAAAATTCAACTGTTTGCTTTTTAATTTGAGTTAGATTAAAGCTATCAATAATTATATTTCAGTGCAATTCAGGGGTACTGCTGAAAAATGGTCAGAGTGACATCCCTTTGACCACAACAGGAAAACAGATTTTAATGAATTTCTGGTCTCTAATTAAGCTGCAATTTGAAATCCTAGTATGTAAAATGCTGTAGGCCTTTTAAAGTAATATCTCCAAGAAGGAATGCCTTATTTTTCATGCATTTACAAGTGTTTGGATGAAGTAACTATTTTAGCTCAATACAGCTTTTACCAAAGCAAATCACTAAGGGCTCCCTTAACCTATAATGATCTGCTGCCTGAGGCAATGCACAGCTCCTTGCTCCTCAGCTGACAGCTGTTTGTCTGTCCACAAAAGCCATTTACTCCCACAGCATTCAAAAGGAGCTTCTCCCCTTTTGTAGATCTCACCATCTAATTCATAAAGTGTCCCCTCAAGGTGGAACTCTCTGGAAATGGCAGCTGAATTTTGCTGAATTTGGGCTACACATCTTCTCCCCTCTATACGTCTACAAAAATCAATGACAAAAATTAATTCCTCTGAGTTATATGAGCAAAGCTTTAGTCCTTCATTTGAGGGGTTCTTAGACTGATTACAGAAACCATAAAGATGTCAGATCTCCCTTTGGAGGCATTTCACTAGGCTGAGGGACACACTGCAGAAATACAAGGCCAGCAGGAAAATTCTCCACCTACCAGTCTACAAGGCAGAAGCCTGCAGGAGTTATGCTTACTATAATATTTGGTGTTCCTGAATGCTTCCACAGGCTGTTGTTCAGGCAACAAAGTCAAAGTACACTCGAGCTACTTTGGTTTATCTTAGGTAATAGTTTGAGTCCTAATTTACCAAGATTTTATACCATTTTCTTTCTAGAGTGTCAAATGTGTCAAATTCAGGAGCACCACCCAGGGAAAGCCAGGGGCTGAATGGAAGAACTTGAAGCTAGAAGCACTCATTAAGCCATCAGATAAGTCTTGTTCCCTGTTTTTCCCCATTCCTTTTTATCCTACTGTTTGTGTTTACTGGAGCAGCTACACAAAACAAGAACTTACTGTCACACTATGCCATGACCTGCACACAGCTCAAGCATACACAGCCTCCACTTCTGCTTGTACTGTTGCAAAATCATCTTCTATCTTCCACATACCTTCACTGTTTTCTGCAAGTTACACCTAATAGTTACAATCCTTAAAACTCAGTCAGAACCCATAATGGCTTGAAGGTGTTTAAGATATTCCAGTCAGGAGAGATGAAGAGCTGCACCAGGAGAATCATCCCCTTACATTATGTATTATTATCATTACAGTTGCCATTACAACTCTATCCAGGCTTTGCACTCTGAACTGTAGCAAGATACTTCTATGGTGAGCACTTGTTGACTGTTCACATCTACATTTCCATTCTTAACAGACTTTTCCACATTTAATACAGCAATGGTTGAGTTTAACAGCCTTCTAAGCATGATCACAAAGGGGCTGAAAGCCACCTGACAGCTCTTCACTCTCATATTACAGAACCAAAGTACAAAATCATTGTATAGCCTCTTATATTTTTGCCCAAGTACTAACTTTATAAAGAACACTGTCTCTGGGATTATTCAACTATTTTTTATAATCCAACTATTTCTACTCAACTTATTCACAGATCAGGTTTTGATTCACTTTTGTTCTAACAAGATGATAGACTGATTCTTGCACTGTGCTATTTCTGCATTTATTCAGCATTTACTGACAATGAGTTTTTCTGCTGCCTGATGATGTTGATTTTTTTCAAGGAAAATATTATACAAAGAATAAAATAAGTATTTAATGGCTTTCTCCTTTCTTTTAGTTCAGTCAGAGTTTTCTGGTGCTATCAGTATAAATATTAATCCTGATATATATTAAGTGCTATTGTGGAATTGCAGTCCTTTTAAGCTGACATGATTTCAGTCAGTTGTCACATTGCTTTAAGACTTCATAAATTAAAAAAAAAACATATTTATGTTCATATGTACAGGTAGAGTAGGTTTTTATGCCTCTGTTTTACTAACTAACAGTGAAAATTGATATTGAATAGTGTGGGACAGGAGTTTTCTTCAGTTGTGAGGCTACTTCATTTGTGTCCTTGACAATGAATGGCACTATGATAACAGACTTCCAGAATAACTGATGTGCTCATATGGAAGTTAACACTGGACTTCAATATTGTAAAAATAAAATATTTTTGTTTCTTTTGAATTTGGAGCATATAAGAACACTCTGAAAAATACAAATTTTAGTACTTTAGATATTTTTCTGCTACCTCCTATGAATAAGACTATCTTAGGTTGTTACAGTTCACTTGCTAAATTTCCTTCTCAAAGTCGTGCATGCAGTTTGCCTTTCTCAAGGATTTTGAATCATGCATTCTTCAAAAAAATTCTCTATTTTGAGAAGGTGCTGATTTAAGCTGAAAAAACACGACATCAGCCTCTGTTTTACTAACTAACATGAGAAGTTTTGATTTCTTAAACAATGTTGAGAAGCAAATATGAGCAGTGGTTAGAAAGGAGTGGACTAATAAATATCAACAGGCTACTGTAGCCCTGAAAATGTCAGGCAAGTATACCAGTCCTTTTCAGACATGGTATTTCATACAGACTGCAGGCAAAGAGAATTTCTGCTGGGACTCCAGCATTTCCATTTAGACAAATGGGTTCTACTGTTAATTGCATGACTGTCGTTTCTTACTCAACCTCTCTCTGCCAGAGCTCATGCACCAAATGGCTGATATCTAATTAGCTGGTGATAACTTGCCCAGATTCAAGCAAAATATTTGTGACAGGTCATTGCACAGTAATCCAGATTTGGTTTTTATTGATATCTATGTGAAGGTGCTTTAAAGAGGCATTGATATTCCAGAAATGGGCGGGGATTTTCACACCTTCATGCCTGTAACTAAGATCTTAAATACAGATGTGTGCAGGTAACCAAGAATCTACCATTATCAGCATAGAAATAAACACACACTGGGCACAGTCCATAGTGAACACAGACTCAACATCAGCCAGACAAAAGGCAGCTTCACTAAAAAGCCACATAACCACTCAGCCTGTTGCTAAATCTGACTTAAGGGGAAGCAGTTCATACAAACCACAGTCCAGCATTACACTTCTGCAGCCACATGGCTTGCAACCCATAACTTGCCTAAGGCCAGAAAGCACAGACATGTAAGTCTGCAAAATACTATGTAGATGTGTTCATAAATAGTATTTAAAGCCAAAGAATCAGAAGAATGATTCTAGCATGACTCATGCAAAATATGCAAAATTCATTTTTCAAACCAAACACTACAGTGTAAAAAGCAGCAGGAAAGCCAGGAATCATTCAGAGTCATCTGCTACTTTAAAGCTGTGACCTATATCTAGCAGCCAAGGAAAAGACATTAGAAGACAGAGCTTTACAACAACAGGAGATTATTAAGCATAGCAGAGAAACAATTGCTTGTTGCTATTACAGCTTCAAAGCAGAATTTAACTCTCCCATCTGCACTGTGCATCTCTTTTGTCTGTTTTGAACTGGTTCCACTATGAATCTCCCAGTGCTGTCACATGCCATTTATCCAAGAGTGCTATGTGCTGCCAACATGGGATCTACAGATGGGTCAAAGAGGAAAATTTTGCCCTAACATGAAAAAGCAAGGAAAAAAATCCTGCACTTGAAGAAAGCCAGTGCAAATGTTGATAATTAAGGGGATGCCCTTGATACCATTCAGCTATCCAATTTTGCTATATCCTGTAATTTTTCCCTTTCATAGCATTTATCAGGTTCATATGTAAAGTACCTTGTTTAGATGCTGGAAAAGATGCTGCCATGTTGTCTGACGTGAGCTTTGTCCTGGCAGCCAGCAGTTTTTTTCCTCCAAATAACAGACTATACTGAGGTATTTGCACCAAGGATTAGAAAGTCTGTGCATAAAATATTCATTAAAAATTTATCTGTCTTATGACCAGAATAATCTTTAAAATGAATGACTAAAACAAGCAACATCTCCTCACTTGCTCAGGGCAGATTTATCTAACGAATAACATGTGAATTCAATACAACAGGAAATTCCCCCAAACAGATTTTCCTGAGGGACTGGGGGTGTGGTGAGGGGGAAAGAAGAATATATATACAAACACATACTGCTGCATTTTTAAATTCTGATATGACAAGCAAAGCAGAACAAAAAAACATCTGTCAGTTCCACACAGCAAAGCCCAGCTTCCCATATGCCACCCTTTCTCAAGAGAGGATTACTGTTTTAATATGCTGAGTTCACATCATCAATTCTGCATTCAGTGGGCAAGCCAAAGAAAAAAAAAGATCTATCTATATATTTGATTTAACCCTGATCCATGCACACAGCCCCAGAAGTGGCCTTTCTGTGGGGAAATTGTGTGGTGACCAGAAGAAAGCAGGTTCCCTTAGGCTACTAAGCAATGGCAACTGCAACTGCAGCTCCTGCTGCAGTCTCTGGCCAAACTTCTGCTTGCTACAAGCCCCCAGAGCCACTCTCTGACCAGGTAATCTGCACAGCCACAGACTCACCAGCTCCTCTAAATCTTTGTCATATTATTTCATACTGCTTTTGCAAGTGGGTTTATTTAGTGATATAACACTGGTCCCTGTTTCTGCAGTATGCTTTCTGTTGCCATGGAAGCAGTGAAACCACAGCCATTGCCTGTGTCCAGCACTTACCAAAGCCTGGGAGCAAAGGCAGACTTTGCTGCAGAGGGAAGAGAGCACCTGGACAAGAGACAATGACCTGCAGTCACATTTAATGCAGTGCAACTTTGCCAACATACTAGATTGTATTAGAAAAGAATTTCAAATCAGGTTTCTCATAACTGTGGCAGCTACTGTCTGCCTAACAAGCACAAAGAAAGGTGCTTTCTTCACCTAAAGAAGTTTCACCAACAATGCTTCTTTAGGGGGCCAAGGTCTTGGGTCAAACTGAGCTTTAAAAAATCAGCTTGCAGTCACCAGGGGCACCCACTGATTGCCAAGTTTTCTTTTTGCTGATGGAAAAATAAATCACTCCTAAAAAATCATTCTAGATGAGTCAGAAGAGGCCTCTAGTCCACATCTATGAATTTCATATTTTAGTTCCCCAGCTCCTTTCACTGTTTTTATGAACTTGATTGGTTTTGCTGAAGCAAAGCATAAACAAACAATTTTATGCTTTATGCTGAATGTTCCATGACACTTCTTTGAGTTTGTTTGAAGGTGGGTAGAAAAGCTGTCAGGAATAGTGCAGATCCTGCACATATGACTACCCAGCACATAGATGCATTCGTAAGTCACACACCACCGCACTTTCTTGCAAGACTATCACGATTGAAATGGACAGGAGGTGTTTCTGAATTAGTTACCACCAACACATTTTCCTTTGGGAGATGGTATGGATGGTATGAGTCCACACTCATTGTGGTGGACTGCCCTTAAACAAACACAAGGTGTCTACCAAAACCTCTCTATTACTCCCCTCCTCAGCTTCAGAGGGGACAGAAAATATAACAACAGGCTCATGGGTCAAGACAAGGACAGTGAGAGATCACTCACTAATTACTGTCTTGGGCAAAACAGACTAGACTTGGGGAAATGAGTTTAATTTAGTATCAGTTTATTAGTAAATTTATTGCCAAGCCTATTGGCAGCTAGGAATCCATTGCTGGCCACACCAAGGCTGAAATGGTGAAGGGTGAAGTGGCACCTTAGCTGTACCTTGGTTACTTATTCCTTAGAAAGTTGTTGTTCTAGCTGAGTCTCAAGTGAGGACTTAAGTGAAAGCCCAATGAGAAGGATGGGAAAATCACCCTGCTTGCCCATCAATGTCACCTTTAGACCAGTGCAAGACAGACCTGCCCCACGCTGGGATGCAGGCACTGATGAGCCTCCTCTCTGTTTGACTGGAATCCCATGTAGTTGCAAGAGTCACTGAGTCAGCTGTGCCAGAGCATGCTGAAAGTAGATGTAGCTGTCCAGGTCACAGGTTTCCAGGAGTGCCTGATGCCTCTTTGTGAGGCTGGGGATAACAAACAGTTCTTTTGCAGAAGGTGTGCTGTGGGTGAGGAGCTGTGTCAGCAGGTGAAGGAGCTATAGGAAGAAGTGGGCAGGCTACTCAGTATTTGAGTGATTGAGCAAGAGATAGACTGATTATTTTCAGAGACACTACAGTCTCAAGACTTTTGGGAGTCTTGAACCTACAGTGTAGTGGAGAAGTAGGTGGACTCAGAACCCTACAGGGTAACTAGTCAAAGGACTGTTAGTCAAGGGTCTGGTAAAGACAAAGGCTGGAACTGGGTCACTGTGCATATCAGGATGAAGGCTCATCTTCCTTCTCAGCATTTGACTGACCCAGGGCAGTGGTCACAGCCCCAAGCCTGACAGAGTTCAAGAAGCATTTGGATAATGCTCTTGGGCACATAATGTGACTCTTGGAGACGGTCCTTTGCGGGGCCAGGATTGGTCTTGATGATCCTTGTGTGTCCTTTCCAACTCAACATGTTCTGTGATTCTGTGGCAAGGCAAGGTCTGTCACTGACAAAAAGTAACCACTTCATCTAACTCATATAGAACCCCTCTCCTAGCTCTAGCAGAAACAAACACAGAAAATTAGCAAAAGTCTTTCTGCCCTTACAGTAGTCACACAGCTTGCATGGTATTCTTCCCATCAGACACATCTTTATAGTGAATTTATAGAATAGAGGCTGACTACTACCTTTTGTTTCACTGTGCCTATCATAAAGGTACTCTTAACAGGCCTTTAGGCAGTCTAATTATAAAATATCATTTATAGGAGGAATGTGTCCAGTTTCTAAAGTTACATCACAATGTGAGTTTTTTGGTTCATTTTACCAGAGAAGCACCTGATCCTCCTGATTCTCCCAAAATGAAGCAATTTTGTGTGAAACAGGCAGAAAAAGTACCCTTGAACAATTTTTATTAGAGTGTGCTGATATTTTCAAATCAGATTCATGATTTCACAACAATCAATGTTGATACAGTAAATGCAATTTAAGTGGTATCACTCATTACCCACTCTTCCCAATAACAGATACATATTTGGCAAGATCAAAATCTTACAATAGCTCTGCAACTCTTGCTGTTTTACTTGAGATAACCCACCAACAAAGTTAACAAAAAGAGACTTCTTTTATTTAAAGGCTAGATTTGTAGTGATGGGTATGAACCACTATTGGACATCCCCACAGCATTCTGAGTAATTTCCTGGAATTTAGTGCTGACAGACAGGCACAAACCTCCTCTGCTCACAGCTCCTCTGTTCCCAGTAACCCCCCTGCCCCCCTGGCTACCTCCACTACCTGGAGGCCCCTGACCTGCCTTTTACAAGGCTACCAACAATTTGCCTGACTCCTGAGCCAGAAGAAACCCTGTAAATCTTTCCTAACAGGGTTAAGACAAGAATATGTGTTGGTATGGCAACGTGTGTTGCAGCTCTGAAAAGTCTCTTTCAATGATTTGGAGTCAGACTACAGATTTGCTTTCCACACCTGCCTGCAGGCATGAAGTAAATTTTTGATTTTACCCTCTCATGAAGCTTGTCTACTCAGTGCAGAGCATGGATTGATATATCCACTCTGGATAAATGAAGAGAGAACAGCTAGAAGAGAAAAGGGGCTGATGAGAATCTTCACCTCCATTTTCATAGCAGCCAAAATACTAGCAACCATCTGAACAAAAACAGCAGGTAATTTCCCGTTTTCTCCTGAAAGGAGAAAGACAGGAAATAAGCGATGACTGCTTGAGTCACATTTCTCTTCTTGTACATTAAAGCTGAACATCACAATGCAAGAATAAGCTTATAGGCACAAGACAACTTTTGCAAACCTTATTAATGTGCTACAAAGAATGAAAATGCTATCTTTCACAGAGAATTCCTGGAGGCCTTATCCAGGGTACCTCTCATCGACATCAACAGGAGCTTGCCTGAGAAAAGGCTGCAAACTTTGATCCATAAATAGGATCTTAGCACATTTCACCATGGAAACAATTGCTCAGGTTAATTCTGTTTTCTTCAAGACTGTGGCATGAACTGCACCAAATACTTGGCAGATCAGAGAAATCACGTGCCTCAGGATTGCACATGGGGTTGAAGAGCTCCGTTTGGCTCAGTCCCAGTCACACTACCCCCCCTGACTGGCACTAAGACTGAGGTGAGCTGTCATTAGCATCTTGATTTCATAAAGAATACACCTGCAAGAAGAGAGCATTGGTTCTATAGGAATGCTATTCCCTGGAACGTTCTACTACTCCGTTTCAGAAAAAATATTTCCCACATAAATGCAGCAGACTCCTTAAGGAGCATCCCGAACACCCTGACGCCCTCAGGGATCCTGTTCAGATCTCTCAATCCCGCGCGTGCAGTACAAATCTACCGCCGCAGCCAAAGCACCCCCGCGTGCGGAGCGCCGCCCGGGGCTCCCCTGCCCCCCGGTGCCTGCCTGGCCCGGCTCGAATGAGTTAAGCTGGCCGGGACCCCCGCCCGCCGCCGAGCCGGCTCCTGACGTCAGCCCCNAGCGCTTGGCCGCGGGGCCGCCGCCCGCAGCCCCGCCAGCATGTCCGCGAAGGAGCGGCAAAAGGGTAAAGTGACCAAGGACAGCGTCACGCTCCTGCCCTGCTTCTACTTCGTGGAGGTGAGTGGCCGCTGCGCCTGGGGGCTGGCCGGGCGCTGGCGGCGGGCGCGGGGAGCGGCGCGGAGCCGATCCGCGGGGAACGCGCTGCGCCCGCGGAGAGCGAGCTCGCCTCGGTGCTCTTTCCGCACCGTCTGATGCAAAACCCTTACGTGATGCTTTGTCTCGCCGAAATCAGCATCGAAGCTCCCTATAAGGAGCAGGCGTAAATTAATCTCATCTTTCGAGCATTTTGAAACAGGAATTATTTCTAAGAATTACTCAGAACACGAAAGGGTTGCTCAACTATATCGGGCTATGTGCACAGGAACCTCTCGGGAGGAAGACATGTTTCAAGAAGGGCTGGCTTCCAGGCAAATGCCGCTTGCATTGCTTTGATAAAATAAAAATCACGTTCGTAAGGGAATGCTTAGAAAAATAGAAATGTTCTCAAATAGGTAATCACTGATATATTTCTGCCGACCCCTGGAGTATGTGTTTCCTCTATCAGAGCTAAAAATATCTGTTTGGAAAACAGAATGAGGTTCTCGGCGCATCTTCTAGGGCAAAACCTGCTATGGCTGCTCAGCTGGTAGCAGGTGGAGTTGCAGAGACACCGGCTGCTTGATGTGTCACTTGGAGGCACTTAGCCTCCCTGGAAAGTCCAGTCACCTAGGTACTTCTGGAAGATCATGAGTAGACACAGTTCAAGCTTAAAGAAACTGTTGTGATGTGGATTTGTTTAATGGCACAGTAGAAAGAAGAAGGTAAAAACGTTTTATGGGTTGAGTGAAGTGTTTCATGTGACCCTACTCACAGGGAAGAGAGCCTGAAGCACTTTGAGGTACCTAACTTAGGTATGAAACACATTGTGAAAATAACATGAAGAATTTAATGGTAAAATATGGTGTAAGTATACCTGGCACTCAAAAGCACAAACTATATATATAATTCTTAATATATAAAACCACGAAAATATAAGCATAGGGTGATATATAAATCAAAATATATTTTCTCTCAGATGCACTTGAAAGGCTTTGAAGGTTCTCTAGAAGGTAGAAGGGGTTGGGTTCAGAAGGAATTTTAAATAACAATGGGGTGTTTCTGTTCTGTAAGCACCTGGATATGGTCAGCAGCTAACACTAAGCTGCACCAACTGGAAAGCTTAACAGAGACTGGTTATATGGAAGCATCAAGCTCATTCTACCAATGTGATTAGGCCTCAAGAAAAGCCCTTTGATGGAAGGCACTTGCTGTGCTATGTATCTTAAATCAGTTTTGCTTAGGAGGGAGAGGTCAAGCTTGGAGAAGGTCCTAAGAAAAGGTAAGGGGCTTCTTCACTCTCTGTGCTCTCTTGACTGCTTTGGGAATCCAGACAGGAAGGGAGGTTGCTGTACCTCAGCCTGAGCAGGACTCTAATGCTGGAAATGATGTAGAGGTCCTGCAAGACACAACAGAACTTGTGCTGTGCTTTGGCCTGCAGCAAGATGGGATGAAATGCAACCATTTCATCAGCAAGAGCACCAAGTGTGTGCCTGCTGCTCTTAAGAGTTGCCTTATGTAATACTGATTGCATGCATATACTTTCCCTAGAAGCTCCCTGCAGCTGTTACAAGGAGTAAGGTAAAGGATTCTGTGAGCAGTGAAGAACCTACACTGAGCTCTACTTACAGTTCCTACATGAGGCAGGCAAGTTCTTCACTCAGGTCTGGACTGTTAGGTCCCTCAGCAAGTCATTTCAAGCTTCATCTAAAAACAGGTAGAGATCTTTTCAACACCCAGTTGCTCTTAGGGAGTCAAAGTCCTCAGTTAACAGAAAGGTCTCCTAATGAACTTATAAGACTTCTATGTTAGTCAGTCACAGGAGCAGTCAAGAGCCTGTGTGACCCCGTCCCCACCAGGAGTAATTTCTAATTACTGAACTGCAGACTTACAGCCCTTCTTGAACTGAAAAGTAAAAGAAAGCAACATCAAGAGAAGAAACTGACTGCACTACACCTGAACCTAAACACTGATTATGAAAGTTTCTGGTGAGTTATCAGCCCTGTCTCATTACATAGCATGAGGATTTGAAACCATTTCCCACTTTTCAGTTGAGTACTCAAATCACATGGGTGAAAGGGTAACAACAATTCCTGTGGTACTTGAAAGGAGCATGTAGCTTGTGTTCCCTGTGAACGCCCACTCCGCGTTTGCACACATGCGCGCTAATTCTAATCAGACTAACGAGAATGCCTTTCTAAAGCTTTGGAGCACAGCAAATGCCAGCACTTCAGCAGCAGCAGGGAAAGGACATGACTTAAAGTCTTCTGTTGTGATTGACTCAAACAGAACCAGATTAAGGTCTACTCCATAAAGAGGGATTTATTCAGAGATCATTTAATTGCAATGAGAAGTTTGCAAGTGTAAGGGGTAGAGGACCCAGTGTGGTTGACGGGCATTACCATGTAATAAGGATTTCCTTTGTAAGCAGGAGGTAAGGTCCTAATGCAATCCAATAACAGCCAACTACTTAAACCCAAAACTTACCTACTTTAAATAAGGCTTTCTGAATTTTAAAGCTTTTACTTTCATAAATGGATGGTAAGAAACAGGCTTTCAACCTCTTGCCTTTGAATGCTGTCAATTCTTTTATGTTTGGGGTTTTTTTTTTTGGCACTCATCCACTTCTATTTTCCCTCTGCTGTTCATATCAGACAGTGCCTTCCCACTCTGAACTGCAACAAAAAAACTCCCATAGTCCATTAAGTTTCCACCTTCAGACAAGAAAAGTAGAGCTTGCTGACATCCACTTTCCAGCAAGACCTATTTAGGAGGTGTAGGCCTAAGGAAAAATCACATTGTTTAGAAAATACATTTCTAAAAATATGCTTGTTTTTTGCTCTTGAAAGCCAGACGAAAGCATAGACTTGGAAAAAAAGATGTTGAGTTTAAAGTTAAATTTTTTTTCAACATGGTAGGAAAGGGATGTATTCATGCTATACAAATGAAATCTATTTTAAAGAGTGAAATGAGTGAAATAATACATGTAACAACCAATATAATGCAGGCATGCAGAACCTTAGAAACGCACAAATACAGTTCTGATACTAATGGGTTTCAACTATTGAGATCCTTAAGAATGTGTTATGAATGAGATTAGCTCCAGTAAACAAATGTGTTTAGAGGCAGTGACTTTCAGACTTAGATAAAAATATGATTACATAGAATGTAGGCAGGCAAACTGCCCTGAAGAAAAGGAGACTGAGATGACACCTCATAGCTGTCTACAGCTTCCTCACAAGGGAAAAGATGAGGGGCAGGTACCCATCTCTCCTCTCTGGTGGTAAGCAACAGGACCCAAGGGAATGACAGGAAATTGTGTCAAGGGAGGCTTAGGTTGGATATTACACAAAGATTCTTTACCCAGAGAGGGACTGAGCACTGGAACCAGCTCCCCAGGGAAGTGGTCACAGCACCAAGCCTGGCAGAGTTCAAGAAGTGTTTGGCCAATTTTGTCAGGCACAGGGTGTGACTCTTTGGGATGGTCCTGTGCAGGGTCAGGAGTTGGACTTCAGTGGTCCTTGTGGGTCCCTTCCAACTCAGGACATATTCTGTGAACTGATGGATAAGTAATTCAAACTGGCAGGTGTTTCCAGCAAAACAGTTAAAACATAAAACTAACATGCTCCTCTTCAGATCATTATAGCTATTCTTCATTTACAGAGGAAAAGCAGAAGGAGAATCAGGCTAGAGCTTTGAAAGACAGGAAAATGGAAAGAAAATTAAGAAACAGCTTCTGAAAAATGTGGATGGTTCATTCTCTGAAAGCATTAGAGGCAAATAAACATTATGAAGTAAACCTAAACACATTTTCAATTACATGTTTCAAGTTTCATGATTCATAAAATAAAATAACTTCGTGGCTTATCCTATGTCTCGTAAGAATGTTTTAGAGGTTATTTTAAAGACTGGTAATACTTCTGCTTAGCAGAACCTCTGATTAGCACACACTCCTGAGAGCTGAATAATTTTAGATTGCCTTGTGCACACTTACCTGAAGGACATGGTAATCACTGTCAGCAGTTAGGCCTCTCTTATTCCTAATTATGCTTAAGGCATTTTAGGGCTCTGTAGACTGACTGTATGGCTTATCTGAATTTCATTTGCATAGCTGAGAAAGACAAAGCTTTCCATGAAAATTCACAGTCCCTCTGGCCTAGTGGGAATTACTTTTCATGATAAAAAGTCTACATACCTCTGGGAGATCTTGAAAATGAGTATTCCTGGAATAAGTTTTGAGTTTTGTCAACTAATTTTGTTTTAAGCATATCCAGAGTATATAGTTATTATGTTCACTTAGAGAAGAAATATTGGCATCTTGAGTTTTAATATCAAACCGGAAAACTTCCAGAGTTACGTAGTTTCCGTTCTTGGCAGAGTGGTCACACTTTGGAGTCAGGACAGACAGATTTCTCTCAGTGAAGGACATAGGCTGTCTTTACTCATGCTCTCCCATTTCCAAAACTCCTGGTTTAAATCCTGTTCTCATGGAAGCTGCATAAATTTTGCCTTTGACTTCAGTGGTGTTACTGCTTCATCCAGTGCCTAATATGTGAGAATGCAAAAGGTCAAGGTGTTGTCAATCTGCATGACTCAAAGCATTTATTCTGCAGCTAAATTGTGTTGCTGTAGCATAGCCTTCATCTGCTGGTTGTGTAACTTCCAGGACTAAAATTGGAGATATTTTAAACACTGTCTCTTGTGCAGTTAAATTTTCTTTCTTATGTTGTCTTCTAGACTCTGTATTATGAATGCATATGGAGGTAGCTTCTTTTTCTGCATTTTCCAGAGCTCAGCCAGTTTAATCAGTTTGGAAACACTTCCTCCAGTAGTAGAAGACCACTTATTTTCCTTGTTCCCCAAAGGAGTTGGAATTCTCACCAGCAGAAAGCACAAAGATCTGTTATCATTGTAGAACTCCAGGTCTATCATTCTAGACCCCCAAAATATGAGGGGGCTCTTGGGTACCTGAGGAGGCTGCTATGCATTCAGAGCAGCTGTATAATTCATTGGCCAAGTCATCAGTGTTGTCATTGATGTCACTTCTGTGCTTATGGAAGAGCCAGCCTGAACAATACCAGCTTTTAGCAGGAGATGACCACAAAAGGGGAATGAAAAGGGAGGTGTCACACCTGTGCCAAGGCTGTCTTTGGAAAACAAATGCAAATGACACAAGCTAGATGTCCCTTCTGGTTTTGGCTATGTGCTTGGCAAGTGTAGAGTTTGAGTATTTCTCTGAAAGAAGGCCCTGCTTCCTTTTCATTTCAGCAATATCATCTTGACCTAATACTTTCAGTAGTAAAAGAATGCCTGAATATGTTAGAAATTAATGGAGATACATTTTTCCAAATTACTACCTCTTCTAAAAAATTATAATCCTACCATCTGTGATGTTCTTTTATAGTTCTTAAAAATCTATTACTCCGGAGCCAAAGTTAATAAAAACCAGCATATTTTGGAACCTTAACATGCACAGGAGCTGAGCTATTACAAACATGGTATCTTGTCTGATGATCCTGTCACTTAAAAGTTGCTTTTGTAGGGAGTTCAGAAGTGGCCAAACAGCATAGGAGGAAGCCACTGGAGAAGGGCTGTCACCTACAGGATTAGCTTTTTTTTTTTTTGTATGTATGGCAATCAGCATGCTTTAGAGAGTACATAAAATTGTAGCATTCTGTAGGGACTGGCAGCTTTGTAGCTTAGAGATGGGGTTTTTGTAGAAACTTCTAGCTGAAATTTGGTGACACTGACCTAAAACCAACTGCCTTTTGTTGAAATGCTGCTGGTCTTAATTTACCATAACATTGCAGCAGAAACATAAAATAAATTTTGAAATCAATAGTACATGTAATATCCTAAATCTCATTGTGTGTAATTATTAATTGATTATAACAATCAATTATTAATTGATTGTAATTATAATAGATGTAATCAAACAATAATAATTAAGATAAGGAGTCATCAATTATGTTTGAAGTCACACTGAAAAGAAATTAATTACTGGTGGGTTTGTGTTTAAAATTTCTGCCTGAGAATTTACTTTAAATACATATATTTAATACAATATATATATATAAAATATATAATGTAGAAAACTTGTAAAGTATTTATAGATTACACCTCCCCAAAAATATTTTTGTTAAACAATTTTTATTTTGTAGTTTTCTCCCTGTATAATTGCTGCTTCGCATATATATGTATTAAAAAAAGAAAAAAAGAAATAAAAACACTTTTAGGGTTACTGTGCATTCAGAATTACTGAGATTTCTGAAATAAATAGGAATTGTGGCACTGATACATCAGCTCTGTTTTTGGTCTTACACATACTGAGACCTTTCTATTAAGACCTGGTAAAAGATAAGAATAATTTGAAGAGTTGCATAAAGATAGGTGTTTTATTTCCAAAGCTAGACTGTAATTGGCAGTCACAAAACAATTAAATTCTAAAACCAATGGTGGAAATATAGATAACCTAATTTTCCAAAATGGTAATTGTAATAGATTTCAAAGATATCTGGGATTTGAAATTAAACTTTAAGTTGAAATTAAATCAAATAGCATTAAGTCTAGAAGAAGAAAGACTGTTATATCATGTATCTGTATATAATTTCCACAAAAGTTAGACAATGATGAGGCACAAGTAGTTTAGAGAAAAGGCTAATTCCTTCTAGCTTCAGGCCAGGTGAAACCTGCATCCAGAAAAGGGACAAGGAGCAGCAGAAACTCAAGTTCAGGCAGAAATGCCTTTATATAGATGGAAGCCTTAAATTTCTGAAAATACTCAATGCCTTCATTTTATAAGCCTGAGACATTTAAGAATTAAGTTCAGAACATAAAAATAAATCTAAAAATCTCACTTCTCTGTCGAGTGAGAATGTCAAGTGCCCTGCTCTACAGGCATCCCATGCTTAGTACTCTCTGTTCAAAGAGTCATGGGTTCTCAAAAAGGAGAAAATGGTAGAATTTGACTGATGCATTTCTTAATACTGACCTATTCTGGAAGGTGTTCAATCACAGTAATGGCCTCAGTATCCATCCCAGTCTGGATAAGAGAAAGCTCTCCTTTTTGCATTCTCTCCTCGTGTCCATTGTGAATCTCGCAGCGAAGTACAACAGGACAACAGCCGGGGTGGCTGGAAGCTGCTGTCACTGTCAGTGTTGGCTAAGGAACACCTTGTCTCCTCCAACCCACTCCAGCCCTCTTTCTTGTCTCACCCATCTGTTGTGCCTTGTCGTTTAGACCATGAATTCCTTGGCACAAGGATCCACATTTATGATAAATTTAATAGAATCTTCCACAATGCCACAGCCTTGTCATGAGAACTAAACATAGTCATTAATTAAACCATCCTTCTCTCAAATACTTGGCTGATATTTCTTTCATGCTGGGAAAGCAATGGCATTCATTTGCTATCTCTTTGAGGCAATCCTGTTTATTTACTTGATTGCTTACAAAGATTCCCAATTCCCAGAAAACAAGAGAAACATCAGGAGGCAGCTCCCATACTCAAGAACCCCTTGCTTGCTGTGGAAGGGTTGCAGAACAACCTAAGGATCTGAGAAGTTCTTGGCCATCCAAGTCTAAAAATTATTTACAAACTATCCGAACAGTGTATCAGGCATCCCATAACCCTTTCTTTTGACAGCTGGGCTAGTCATATGATCTTTAGTCTGCATCTGGAGAATCATGTCTTGACTTTCTCTGAAAGCTACATCCATGCTGCTTCTCTCTTTTCTGCCTACCCTTTATACAAGGCAGAACACCCAGACAGTGCAATTTAGCAAAGCAAAAGTCACATAACTGCGAACAACAAAACAGGTTCAGACATCTGAGCACGTGATTCCACAGCTGAATTCTCACAAAGCCCATTAATTTTAAGATGTTATTTTCCTGAAGATAAATAGGGACTTTTTGCTTAGTTAAATGCTGACAAATATGAGAGTAAAATATAAAACCAGCAGTGTACAATTTTAGAGAATTTATGAAGCCAGGGATTCCCAGGTTTTATCCACTCCAGTAAGACTTCCCTACTAAGCCTTGACCTTCCACTGACCCATTTGCAAGACTGCTGCTGTCACACCAGACCTGTATTTCTGCATTACAGAGAGTGCAGTGTGGTGGAGTTGCAGGTGTAGAGAAGGAGATGGGCAATGTACTGGTAGTGGAGACCTCAAGGTTATGAACAACTGACCCAATGGTCAGATAAAGAAATGCAGAACTGCAACTGGCAAAACTGAAGGGTAACAAAGAGATCAAAACCAAGAATCCAACATATGTAAGCCATGCCACATACAGTAAATTGAGATGTAATGTGAAAAGACAGACCAAGAGTGAGGAAGGCATAAACGTGCATTAGCAAACATAAAAATGAACCAAAGTACTTCCTAAAGTGAGGCAGAATCCCCATCAACATTATACTGCTCCTGAGAAAGGATTTGGGATATGCTACACTAGAGCTCATTATATACTAAATAATTACTTGTTACTCCTAGATATAAATGCAAAAATCCTGCAGAGATGTACTACATAAAGATAGAAAAGTAAAACAAATTAGCCACAGCCTGATTTCTAAGGTTTAAGGGCTAAGCTTGATGAGCCTCAGTCCTGAGTCCTTGCAAACTCAGTACACAACCTGTAGCTTGTTAGTAGGAATGATGATACTGTATTTAGTGGGCTGCAGCTTTACAGGTTCCTTGTTTCATACATTCAAAGTAATGGAAAACTTTAGGCAATTAGGCAAAATTAGGCAATTTTTACCAGAAGCATTTCCATGTACCTGGGGGTGCCCCAGCAATTTGGGCCCAGAGGTTAAGCAGTAACCAACTTCTGAGTTTTGGGCCAGCATGGCTTCTGTGCATAGGTAGTATCATATGACCTGTAGCAAATTGGGCTTGCACTGTGCATCTGGACAATCTTAATCCTCACAAGTAAACCAGAAGCATGCCAAAATGACCCCCAGAGCAATCACAGCATGTCCCACAGAAGCAAGATGAACAGCCTGGAGAAGTGTTATCCCCCACCTCTGAACTCCTCTCCCAGCCTGAACTTGGTTCAGTGCTCTGTGATCTATCATTGTGATAGCTGCCCTGTGGCTCTTGGCTGGAAGAAAGGTTTGTTACATGCCCCATCAGTTCAGAAAAGTTGTTGTGCTGATGAATGCTGCTTTGGTTTGTCCTGTGCTATATAACACTGGAAGCTTTCTCCTTATAACATCTCTGGGTATTTGCATCCTTGTTGAACTCCTGGGAGCAGAAAACATATTTTCTGATGCTTGGACTATTCCTCACTCAATACAGTAAAAGCTTTTAAAATATTAATAATGTTAATTATTATTAATAACAAAGTTCTGGAGTTTAATGAAGGCTTTTAACTTACTGTTTAAGAAAATAGCAAGGAGGGAAAAGACAAAAAATCTCTTTTTAAAAAATAAATCGACCACAAATCAAACTTTTTCAGTAGCTATGCTGATTATCCTTCTTACTTTAAGACTCAAAGCTGAACAGGGTTTGACCATTTGGGTCAAACTTTAAATTTACAGGTCTAAATTTAAAGCAAAACAGGGATCTTTCTCCATTATCCATCCAAGGAAGTAAGAGTTTAAAGACTTATTAGTCAGAATTAGTCAAGAATTGACGTTGGGGGTTTTATTATTCTAATTAGGCACAGGAAAATTCCTATTCCATTTTGTAATTAAAACAATACACATTCTACCACCTAATTATATTTGACATTTTCAAGGTGTTGGGCGCTGAAGTCTATAATTACAGAAATGCTGCTGCCTTAAGCAGAACACTCTATAAATATTCATATATTAAATAGCCAGTTATACTGTTTAGAAGACTTTAGAAACATTTGCCTTTTCTTTTTTATAAATGTTAGTCTTTTAGAAGACACATTCTATATTTGTATTTTTAAAACGGTGGGAAGAAAAAATGTCCTTTGGGATCTGACATACTGTATACAGCAAATTGACTATAGACCTATTCATTAGTATTGTAAGCAGTTATGTCAGAGATTCACAATCCTTTAGAATTATATCTTTTCTTTAGCAGAACAAATAATTACATTCAGAAATAAGATGGGAGTCCTGTACTGAAATCATAAGACAGTAAAATGTAATTCCTAAAATTCTGTGATTTTTTAATTAGTAATAGAGGCACAGCTTACATAGTGTAGTTTAAAGAAAAAGTTATTCACTACCTTTTATTTTAGTGTTCCACCATAAAATACCATTTCAAATATTGCCTATTTTTGATAGTTGAATACTGCCATTTAAAACAGTTGCCTGCCTAAAAATACTGTGATCCAAGTAGAGTTTGCTTTGTGGTTAATGCATAAGCTATTGTTCAAGGAGAGACTTTCCCTTCCTGATATTGGAGAAATGGAATACTGAAGATGAAACTCTGAAGATGCAAGGTGTTTCATGAGTGGGCCTGCTCTATGTTTCCATTCTGGGAAATTAACCTTTAGGGGCATCTTGATAAAAGGGAATAATTTCTCAAAAGAAGGGACAATAGGCATGTGCATGTTTTGTCCATTTAGCCCACTGGAATAAGTTTGTATCCTGTTGTAAGGTGCTTTGCCCAATGGGACATGACTAAGTCATTAAGTATGACTTGCAAATAGTTAATAATAAAAGATGTTGCAACTGTTTCAAGAGTTAAATGTAGTGCAGAAGGGAAGTTGAGAGCTCAAATGCTGTGCAGAATTTCAGTGTCCTAGCAAGAGCAGCACAGAGTCAGTGCAGGCTCTCTGCACACCAGGACAGGGTACACTGTGGCAGCCTTGGGTCCAGAGGCCCCTTATCCCAGTCAGCGGGGACTCTGTGCAGGCAGGTGTTGAGAGAAGGGCACCCTGTTCCACAACAATCTAAATTATTCCCAGAGTATGAAGAGTTCAGGAAGTCCTGTTTAGTCTTGCATATCTATGTAATGACTGGAAGCAGTCTAGCCCATGTTGAGGAATCATGCATGCTTGCATTATGGTCAATCAGGCTGCATTCAGCACGAAGTGAGGATTATCTATATCATTTTTATATATATATATATATATATATATATACACACACACACACATATATATTATATGTATTATGTAATGCATCCTGCTAAAGAACTGGACTTCTTCCTGTGATGGGCAAGAAGCAGAACTTAATTTAGTGACATTGTATGTAATTATTCCATGCATATTTCTGTCAGATTATATAATAGTTATATATTATGTATTCACATAATATGTATTACATATTGTGTATGTTATATGCTGTACATAATAAGTATGTATGGTGTAGTATGTCAGTGCAAATAGGGATGTGTTTGGGTTATACACACACACACACACATATATATATATACAGATACATATGCAAACTATGTACTGAAGCAAACTTCCTAGATTCCTGGTCTTATTTCTGTAATGCTCACAGCACTTAAGGATGCCAATCCACATTTCCTCCCTTTGTACACAATCACAGGCTCTATACTATGTGACATTACAATGAAATCAACTTGAACACAGATACAACCAGACAAGCAACATTCTTCCATTCACCACCCTCTTCAGACTTTGCTTGGAACACTTTGAAGACAAAACTCACCCTTTTCAAATCAGCACATCAAAGATAAGCTGTTCTTTTTAAACAAAAACTCATATTAAAAGATGTTTTGATTAAATTTAGCTTCTTTAGTCACCCAAAATTACATTTTATGCACAAAGAGCCTGAATTTTATAAGCTCAATGCTTAAAAATCAGAAAATTGCCTGTTAATGCAAGAAACCATTGTCCCTCTGCCATGTAGAGCAGATTTTATTCATGATTTTCCCCAAATACATGTGGATCCCATTTTACCTCTGCTTTTATATTGCATTTTAGAATGGGATGAATGACAACGATTTTAACCTATCAGCTGTTTTCGTAAATGTGAACTGAGCACTGCAAGAACAGTATAATTTATTATGCTCAAAATTCTTTTAGGACAATGGCTGTTTCTCATAATCTCAGCTGCTGTTAACCATAGGTACCTTCATTGCAGTACAGACACCAAAAGGACTCCTTGCATCTCAGTGGCAGAGCAGGAAGTTGTTCCAATATTGCCTTGTTCATGAAGGGCTCTGGAAAACAGCAAACAAAAAGTGTTTCTGAGTCTTTACTAAGGAGGATGCAGAGAATAATCACATCCTGCTGGTCACCTGTGAATGCCCCAATGCTCATCTGCCAGGGCAGCAGGGCTGGTCTCTGTTCGCTTATAAACCAATAGCTTTAAAATGCCTTTTTGCTATATCTTCTCTTAAATTACTTCCTTCCACAGAGATTTAGTGTTTGATCCTGTACTTTAAGGAGCTCATGGTGAGCAGAGGTGAATTTGGGCTCCCAGAAGGGCCAACTTTGCTCTTAATAAATTAGAAAAATTAATTGCAAAGGGTTAGATAACTAAATAGCTAGAGGATAAAAGAGTTGTGAACCACAGTCATCAAGGTTCTAAACAGACTGAGTCTTGCCAAAGTTAATAGCTTTTTTGGTAGAATTGTGAAATGGATGTGGATTATCACATATTTAGATTCTAGGGAATGACTGGATACTGGTTTTCATTAAGTATTACTTTGAAACTTAATGCAAAATGGCTTTGATGTAAAGACTGTCGTACATGACAGAGAGTTGCTAAAGAACCAAAAAGGGTGATTGATGAACAGCAGAGTGCTGAGGCTCCACATAGGAGAATGCATTCTTGATACTTTCCTTAAAAAAAAAAAAAAAAAGAAATCAAAGTTTTTCTATTAATGATTCTTAGATGAAAAGGCTAAATTATATGTGCTAAAGATTGGGCTGGGTGTTTTGACTAGCTTGGTAGACAGCAGGGTTATTGATATCAACTGAACAGTATCGTATCTCTAGAGAATTAATTATTTAAAGACAGTAAAAGAGGCATGACAAGGAGCACTGAGATATAAACAACAAACATCAAAGAGATTTATTAACAGACTATGTTGTCTTTGCAAAAGCATTGCTATTCCATTCCCAAAGAGTAATTTATTGCTTTCTTCTCTTCTAGTTGCCCATATTGGCATCTTCTGTTGTTAGCCTCTATTTTCTTGAACTTACTGATGTCTTCAAGCCAGTTCACTCTGGATTTAATTGCTATGACAAGAGTCTGAGTATGCCATATATTGAACCTACACAAGAGTCTGTTCCCTTCCTGATGTTGCTTAGCCTGGTTTTTGCTGGACCATCAATTACGGTAAGTTTGAAGTGCGGATGTCACTTAATAAAGATTTTGAGCAGAGTTTCAGTTGGCATAAAGAAAATAGCTCCTTTGGTTTCAGTTAGGCTGTAGAGTGTCATCCAGGTTAGTTTCCTTAGGATTTTAAATTCATGTTTCATTCTTCTTTATCAAAAGGAGATACACTTCTTAGAACATTCCCTGTAGCACTTTGTCTACTCTCACTATCTTGATGGTGGGCTTTAATGTTAAGAAACAGCATCTACAGTTGGATGAGAATAGCTTGAATCATTCTGTTACGCTGTACAAATATTTGAACTTTCACAGACAGGGCATCTCCATACTCTCAGATATATCAAAAATGCAAGATTTTTTTTTTGAATGCAAGCCTTTCACAGCCCTGAACTTGCCACTTTTGTTAGAACTAGCTTTATTCACAGAGAAGATACATCAATCTTGTCAGTGAACTCAATTACATTTTCCCAAATAAAACTGAAACACCTCTAAATTATAAGTTAGTCATTAAGAGCAGGAAAAGTGGGCTGGTTTAATCATTCACCCAAAGGGAGGAGATGATTTCAACAGAACAGAAATAGCCTGTCAGAATGAGCAGTTGGGTCAGTATTTTACAGAAAAGTAGAGATTGTCTCTTTTATACATATGAGAGATTTAATTTTGTCTGATTTTAGCAGTTCAGCTAGGAGGCTTATTCTCACACCACTCCTGTCTGGCAAATGGAGAAAGAAATTCACCTTGAGTAGGTGATTCTATGCACATAAAAAACACAATCAGCCTTTTGAAAGGATCTTTTCTCCTCCATGACAGCAATGACTACCATCTCAGTTAGGCACTTCTTGAAGGCCAGCTGCAAATATAACTCTGCTTCTACCTCCTCTTACTTTCCTTAACTTCAATCAGTTAATTAATTTTATAATACTATCTGATTTACAGTTACAAAATCTATAAAATGTGATGCCTGTATAAAAATTACCAAGTGCTGTTCTCTCTTTTCTTTCCAAAATGTTTTTTCTTTGACTTTTTTTTTTTAACTGAACACTTCTTACTGCCTTTGATTTTCGTTGCTTTAAAAACCATTTTTGAAGGATTTTGCACAACCAGCAGGCTAAAAATTATACATTTAGGAACTGGGAGCTAAGACTCTCAGTGATCCTGGTGCAAATGATTGTTTCAAACACCAAATACTGTGATAAAAGCAAAATGTTAGTGTTGGGGTTTGGCTGCATTTCCTAAGTGTTTCTGCAGACAACAAACTGCTTTCCCAAAACAGCTATAGAAGAAATCTATCCAGTATTACTTGGGCCACAGTATGTGGGAAAGCCTGGCTTTACTTGAGAGAGTTTATGATAAGCCTAGGTAATATCAAACACCTTACATCAGGATAAAAGATGCCTCTTTCATGACATAGTATTTGTTAAGGGCTTTGATTATAATTCAATTCTTTCATCATTGAATGAAATTTTGCAATAGAAAATGTTATTCTTGCTTGAATCATTCTACCAGCAGTACAGAAAATTAATCAGAAGCATGCCATGTGAGGGACTCAAACCCATACTCGAGCATGCCTATCAAAAACAGTTTGATAAAGAAAGTAAATCCCAAAGCTTCAAAGTACAACTGGCTAAAAGCTGTGCAAGCCTTAGGAAGGTGTAGTTCATTTGTTTCAGTGTGAGCATGAATGTGATGCCTGTGTTAGGTAGAGGCTGGGCAGTGACAGTGCAAAATACACAACCTCCTTCAGTTGCACCAAAGGCATTGACTCCTTATCACTCAATACCACTTTGGAAATAAGGAACTAGGAGACATTTTTGTCCAATCCTTCACTTTTTCTTTGGAAAAATAGGCCAGTAAAGCTCAGTGTAAAAAGATTACAATCGTGCCATTGTCATATTGTAGAGTTTAGCATTTTGTAAGTTAGTTTCCATAAACATTTCAATTGATTACACACTTTATAAAACCTGTAAAAGATAGAAAAGAAAGCATAAGGAATTGAGGATCTCCAGTAATGTTGCATATCCTGGCCTCTGTCCACACTTCAGGGACTTACTGCAGTATGAGGCAGAAGGTTATCAAGACTCAATAAAATACAGATGTGATTAAGCCACATTTTAAATATTACCAAAGAGTATATATAAGAAAAAAAAAAGAAAAAAAGAAAAAATGTGCATGGGGAAGAAGACAAGCAAATTCCAGTGTCAATCCCTCTTTAAAACCTTATATAAATATTAGAATAGGATTTTTTTCTATGTTATTTTTGTTGGTATAATATTCTTCCTAAGACTGGAGAACACATATAAATCTATTCACTTTAGAGTAATTTTTTATAAAAAAAAAAAAATCTAACATTTTATGGCTTATTTTCCCAAACTATTATTACACAAGGATCTGTTTGGCTTTGGGGCTTTGCATTTTGGTTTTTCTCTTTGGGCTTTTTTTTCTCATTATTAGTAAGTAGCAAATGCATTTAAACAGCTCTGTTCTGTAGCCCTGAAGGGTTACAGAAAATAACTACCTGTATTATTGACATATGTATTATAGCTTGGGGCATAGGTGAAATTTTGTGTATGTATTCAACAGCTGCAGGAGACTTCAGTGTGGAACACCTGGACTTGAAGAAATTATCAAGATAGATATTTTATGTCTGGAACATAGATACACCTGAATTGCAGCATGATTTCAATTTGCTTCAAAGAACTCTGAGTCTGATCCTCTGATAGATTTTCTCTCTAGTTAATCATTTTGAAATGTTAGGAACAGTTATTTAATCGTGGCAGTGAAGGTTCAAACTCTTATCAAACCTGCTTAGAGGTAACAATGTCCTTTCCAACAGAGATCACTAGGACATTAGATCACATTGATTTGGGAAATCAATTCTCAAGGAGAGAAATTCACTGCTGGCAATTTCACTCCTGCTGCCTGCTCTACTCTGGGAGTTTTTTTCTGTGGAAATGCCAGCCTCTGAATTTTCCTTGACATAGGCCTTGTTGTTTTTTGCTCTATCACACAAGCTAATCCATCTGTCTGGTGTTTTCCCTGTACCAGACATTCCCTAGAACTTGGCTAAAAACTATTACAGTTGTTCTGACTTTTAAGTTTGGAATACTGCTGGTTTCTCTGGGAAGCTTCAGCAATAAGCTGATCAAATGTAGACAGATAATAGTGGCCATAGTTCTCAGTTAATTAGAATTCCTTAAATAACTCTTACTACTGGCTTTTCCATGTCATAAGAGAACCTTCACTACTTCAATCTTCCTGGTCAAGAAATTTTAATTTATTAAAACTTTAGCTAATAAAGAGTTAGACTAAGCTTTCCCACTTTACCTCCCTTTTCCTAGGGTGGAGGTTTTAGTCTAGACAAATACTGGTATTTACAGCAGATTTAGCATAATTCAGGTGCTTTGGCATCTCATTGCATCATAAGCTTTGTGCATTGCATAGATTAGTATCCAATGCAGCTGTGGATAGGCAAAGTGAATATTTTGCTGGTGAGAACTGCCTCATTAGTTGCAATATTTCAATCCAACCCTTCCTCTGAACCCTGTACAAATCCTGTACAGAATTCAAAATAGTTGCACTACTGAACAAGGAAAACAATAAAATCTGAGTCTGCAAATGTATAAATGTGTCTGGATTTTCCAGCAAGTGACACCATTTTTTATTTATATTCTTCCTTTTATAAACTCTTGTCTAGGGTTTTGGTCATAATCTGTTTTGCTTCGTGTGTTATGAGGGACCATAAGGACAGAACTTTTTCTGCTGCTGTGGAGCTGGTTAAAACCCAAGCCAAATTAAACAAATACAGAAGAACAGGCTGTCACATAATTAGAAGCTGCTCAGGATTGCTAGGCTTGTGGCCAAGACTGAATGCTAAAACCATTCTTCAGGAGCACTAAGATATTGCAGTAGCTCTGGATTATTTTAGAGGCAATGTTTTATAATTACTGCTTTTTTATTGTAGAAGCATCAAGTTTCATCTGTAAATCAAGGCCTGGATACCACTCAGCACTGTATACTGTATGCCATTTGCATTTAATTTCAGGGCCATCTTCTTGCCTGCCCTCATTCAGGCTAAGTTGCATTACTTTATCTTTACATATTGATATAAATCTTTTAAAGTTGAGTGCATGTCAGTGGATGACATTGGTTGTGTTACAGTTATATTACAGCCCTTTAAATTCAATCAGGATCTTCTGAGTAAGTACTACATTCAATTTAATGGCTCCTTTGTCATTGCAGATAATGATAGGAGAAGGAATTCTCTACTGTTGCCTGTCCAAAAGAAGAAATGGGATTGGAACAGAGGCCAATATTAATGCAGGAGGATGCAACTTCAATTCTTTTCTTAGAAGAGCTGTCAGATTTGTTGGTGGGTTTCAATTGTTACTCACAAAAAAGAACTTTCCACATACATTGAGTTTTCACCATGCAGGTTTGCTTCTCTTAAACAGCCTTTCAGAACAGTGCAGAGCTGTCACTAGCACAGATCTTCTGCTAGAAAACGTGAGGAGAAACTCAGACTGCAACAGAGCCGCCACATTCTCAGTAATGCAGCATCTACACTCTCCATTTTCCCTTTCTTCTCCTGTACTATTGTCAGTATTTCTAAAAGAGTAAATTTTTTTCCCTTCCCTGCCCACCTCGAGCTGGCTGCTTTTTAATGATTGCAGTGTATAGCTTCCCCTGCCTGTCTTCAGTGTATCATAAGGATTCAACCCACTTGTCACAGTATTCAGCATGACAGTGAAAACTTGTCAGAAACTCTCAGTAGGTTTGACATTCTTTTTCTGGAATGTGTTTATCTGCCTCTCAAAAAGGGCTAGAATCTGGCAACTTAAATGATAGAGAAACACGTTGAATTCTTTCATTTTACTTTGTTTGAATTGTCATTTATGAAAAACTCTGCTTTGAAAGACAACTGGACTTTGATCCCCTTCTTACAGTTAATTTCCTCTCCCAATAAGTGGCTAAAGAAAAGGTTTCCTCTGCTTCAGAGATCTTTCATTAGAGTAGGCAGCCTAGGCAAAGACAACCACCAGGACAGCAGACTGAAACCTGGTAGGACAACTGTGCCCTGGGTTTGGTAGTCTGGCAAACAGGGAGGTAGTGACAAGCAAGGTTTTGCAACCTGTGACCAGCAAAGCTTCATAAGAGCAGCAGTGAGGAAGAAAGCAGAGGGTTTGTAGATTACACCCTGAGAAAGGAGGACTGTAAACATACCCCACATCCACTTCTTCTCCTGTTTGGTATTCTATCACCAAGAAAACAAGCTCAAAGACACATGAATTTCATCCCAAACTCCTGCTCTGAATTTGAAGTTTTCTTCATATTTTAATGGTTTTAACATTCTTTCAATTTGAGGATGAAAGTTAAATTTTTCTCTATAAATAAAAGTAGGGAATTATAGGTAAATCTTTAGGAGAAGAGCAGTTGAAAATGTTCAGCCAAGCAATTGCATTTCTTCAACTGCCTTGTGAATTTGGTATTATTAATCAGTCTCAAGCATTGATCCCTTATGAAATAGACTTAAATATTTGAATTTGTGACAAGGACACAATAGTCAAGAAACATCAGAGGTGTGAAGGTAGCCAAAGTTATCACCAGCTGGTGAGTCTTTGGTGGCAAAAAGAGAACAGGTCTTCAGAGCAATGATCTGATAGGCAGTTGTCCATACTACTCAAAACTACTGTCTTTCAGTGGGAAACTCCAAGGACTGGATAAGTACGCGTGCTCTCCTCAGATAGTTGGCTACTCTTTAGTCAATTCAGAAAAATTCTTTCCAAACTGAAGCAGCTCCAGTGTAGCTCTCTTTTATGAAAATATGTTGGAGGACATCAAGCCATTAAAACAAAATTTTAAGTATCAACAGGAAGAAAACAAGCATAAATGATCCTAATTTTTAAATTAAAGAATTCAACTTTACAATAAGCTTTTGTTCTACATTTAAATTCTCTTATTCTGCATTTAAATTCTCTCAAGTCCAATAACAAAAGCCATCAGAGCTCTCCTGAATGTAGTTTGCACAATTAATCAACCTAATTAATGCATATAATAAAATTAACAAGCTCTGTTGATTTCTTTCCTAGGTGTTCATGTGTTTGGTCTTTGTGCAACTGCTCTTGTTACTGATATTATACAGCTATCAACAGGATATCAGGCACCATATTTCCTGACTGTTTGCAAGCCTAACTATACATCCCTAAATGTATCTTGCTCAGAGAATTCCTATGTTGTGGAAGATATTTGCTCAGGAGCTGATCTCAATATTATCAACGCTGGAAGGTTGGTTCTGTTCTTCACTGTGTACGTTTTTAAGTATTCATTTGATTTGTTTATTTTCTGTTCCAATTTCAAGGGTTTGTTTCCTAGTTAAAGTCTGAATGAGTTAAAGGTGAATGCATAAATGTCTTTTTAGCAATGTTCAGTTTTCTCCCTAAAGATATTAGTCTAGCAGTGGGCTTTGGAAGACCTTGTCAGGTTCCAAAGCACAGTCGTTGGCAACTGTTCTGCCCCCTCAAAGGAGACAATTTTCTATACAATTGTCACTATAGTATAATTGTATAGCTTCTACTGGTTTTCAAAGTGGTAGGTGGGTAAGTTCCCTGTAACAGGCAGGGGAAGTCTCCCATCATCACTTCTAAAAAACCAGTGAAATTAGTTGTAACATATTAAGACTAAGCAATCAGATTTTCTGTTTCAGTGTTTCTGTTTCCCTGTAAAAACCACCATATATTAATATCTCAAAGTTATTCCCATCACAGAGGATACATTTGGCTATCTGTAATACTCAGGTACCACCCACAATTTCTCCTTAATTCTATTTTATTGCATTTTTCCTTTATTACGCTGTTATTTCCTTATGCCAGTCTCAACTTTACCACAGCAAGCAACACTTGGTACTGGTTCTTCAGTAGCACTTGCTACTTTCTTCAGTCACCTTTTTAGAAACTATGGTATAACTTCTACAGTACAGGAGGCTAATTTGACTTCAGTAATTTCAGTTTGGATAGAACTTGTTCTGACTTTGCTAATGGCCTTCATTTTTGATTTGTACTTCCCAGAAACTTTGGCTCCAAATTTGCCTCTGGACTCCTGTATGAAAAGTATAGAGAGGAGCACATAATTATCCAACTGATTACATCAAATAATTTTTCTGCAACATCCCCAAATATCAAGCAGTTCATATTGTCCATCTTTTCCTCTATTGTCTTCAAAGAGCCTTTTCAGTCACTTTTTTCAGCTCTCCAGTGAGGTCTCTGTCCTCTGTAATCTCCGATGTTCTGAATCAGTATGACTCTCTCTCTCAGTAGGACTCTCATTGTTGTTCCCCTCTACACATCCTCATGCATGAGCATTTAGAGTGATACACTGTCATCAGAGTTCAGGACATGTTTTCTTTGAGACCTTTGTTCACCTTTTCAATAGAGCCATACAAAAAGGCTACATATTTTTAGCTGGAGTTATTTTCATTTTAGATTAAAAGATAATAAATAGAGGAACAAAAGCAGTGACATCATTAGAGAGTACAGGGAGTGCATTTAGTCTGTGCTTGCCCTGAAAGCATGTGAATAGAAAAGAAAATAAAGAGAAAATTGACTGCGCCATTGTGACACACCTTATACACTATCAAAATGTCATCAAATTAAGGTTAAGTGGTAGAAAAGTTCATAGACTCAAATATATACATTAGCTCCACAGAGACTCTAAGTAGATTTATGCTTCATTAAAACCTGCACAGGGTAAAGGAGTTGATTAGCTGTTATAAACATTTACCTTTTTTTTTTCAATGTCTTTATTCTCCTGTCCTCAACCCTGAGCTTGTTCTGCAGCAATACTATTTGTGAAAGATTTTTTCAGGGAGGTTAAAGATAAAATAAAATTAAGAAGAATTTGGGTCTATATTTAGAAATGCAAAAGGAACCATGAAGATTTCATCTTGGCCAGAGTCGTGAATCTGCAGGAGCCATAGGCTCAAATTCAGGTCAGCAGTGTGGCATTCACACTGAACTACATGCACATTTTAAACTGCCAATTAATTATGTAGAACAGACAAGGCAAAATGAAAGAAATTTAGAAAGCAGACTCTGCTGCTTTGCAGAACAAATGTCTGTCTAAAGTTAAAGGACTGTGTTTCAGTCTCTGCAATTTTAAACTAGCTCGCTCAGGTGTTGTTAGGAAATCAGCTGTACGTGGAGCCCAGTTAGGGTGGCAAGACCAATCTGTGAAGCCAAATTATAGTTTAAGTATTTATCCCAAGCTGAGTCTTCTCAGGTGGAAGTTGCTGTTGTGACTGCAAGGTAGACATACTCTTCTTCACCAAGACATGCAACATGTTACATTACATATCTACACCATTGTAAAGAGAGAAATCCTCACTGTGTCTGACTCACTCCTAGAGCTCAGAGGTCATAGACTTTCTTTAGGGCTTCTGTGATCTAGATGTCCACTGTAGAACAGGTATTACGGAAATCAAACCCAGCATTTTTTTCTCTCTACTGTGTAAAAACCTCTTTTGCATTCACATTACTTTTCTTTAGTTCATTTTAGAGAATTTAAATGGGTCTAGAAGAAAAATAATACTAGTCTTAGAGAGCCTCATGCAATGGTTCTATGTAGCTCCTGCTTGCACAAAAGCTCCTTTTCTTATCAGAGAAGTAGAAACTAAGATGTCACTTTTAGATTTCATATCTGAAGTTTGTAACTCAAGACATAGTCCACATCATTCAAGTCTCCAGGTTTTCAATGGGAGCAGAAGGCCCCCAGCAATTTCAAGAGCAGACCTGATACCACCTACTTTCTCAGAGTTTGGACATGTGTTCATTTATTCTCTTTCTCCGGCCATCAATTCTGGCCAGTAATTCTTAAAATACCCTCTCCATGTTGTTGTGCTCCATTAGCTTCTGTCATGATGTAAAGTGCTTTTTTTTTTTTTTTAAATAAACCTATAGACATAGCAAATAAAGATGTAGTTTGCCTCTCTCTGAGAAAAATGTCACCTGATGACAAATGTCACTGATAGATCACATACTGCTTAGGAAGTATAAGATGGCCATACCACCCAGTGTTTTTCCCAATGAGCACTAGCACTGTGCATTTGAACTGATAAGTATAATTTGAGTATCTTTCTTTGGCAGAAAGTCATTCCCTTCTCAACATGCCACCCTGGCAGCCTTTGCAGCAGTGTACATTTCGGTGAGTAACCAGCTCTGTTCAGTTTCATTTATACAAGACAAAAGTCAGAAAGTAATCTGCTATATATTGTAAAATTATATGTTGCCTAGATATCATGGATGGATGGATGGATGGATGGATGGATGGATGGATGGATGGATGGATGGATGGATGGATGGATGGATGTTTTTATCCTAACAATTTGAAAGCAAAATAAAACTACTAATAAAACTGTTTTTATTGTAACTGTTAAAGAATAAGGAAAAGATTCAACTGCTTCATATCCTTTGTTAAGAAGCAAACAAAAGCATTATGTTAAAGTATGTTTGATGCGTCATGCTATCCTCATATAAAATGCAGTGTTTATCTGTCTTAGAGTGATATTTTAACTGACCAGTCAAACTAACCATTATGTATGCTGCCTTTTCTTTGTTGCTGTCTTCATTTGATTTGCTGCTTTTAAACTTGAGGCATTAAGGGCTATACATTCATGTGATGTAGTTTGATTTCACCTCCAGAGATTTGCAGCATGGTTGAAATGGCACAATCACTTCCAGAGGCCTTCAAGGTGTTACTGCGAAGCAAGTGAATAAAACCCATCAGTCACTAGCAGAGAATTGTGCGACATGCTGCAGCAATCACAGCTGATCTTGCACTTCTGAGCAGTAACATTTCTTCTGTATGGCCCAGAATGTTTGTACTATAGACAACTTACTTGAAGTTTAAAAAGTAATTCCAAAATTGTGCTGTAAAAATCAGAGGAAAACAGCAGTAACAACCAGTTAATGACATTAGATAATAGTATTGTGCATGTACTGGGAGCTCGCCAGTATTTATTCTGCCCAGAGAAAGGCCAGAATTTGGAATAACACTGATGAACTACCTCCACTTAATTTTTGTGACCTCCCTAATATTATGGCCCTCAGTTGAGAAATGGCTCTCTAAAGCATCTGGCAGCAGCTTTTGTTGGAACAGGTTATTGCATTCATCTGGCATGACATCTGGCTTCTGTATTTCACAAGCGGTGGCTCCTTAGTCACATTTATAGAACATTTAGGTGCTGATTGGGAACAGTATTGAGGCATAAAATACTTATCCTAATTGATGTCAATTAGCAACACTGCCTATTTTTCTAGAAATCCATTCCTTGTGCTTTCTGCAGTAAGTGAGCCAATTTTAACAGGGCTGTATGGATTACTTGTTATATTACTGTGTACTAGTGATCTGTATATATTAGAGAAACACTGAATGTAAGAAATTAAAATCCTCTTAGGTATATTTAAGTTTCTTCAACTGCTTCTTTATTTCTTTCCTTTTCAAGATGTACTTCAATTCTACATTAACAGACTCCTCAAAACTTCTTAAACCACTCTTGGTCTTTGCCTTTATCATCTGTGGAATTATATGTGGTCTGACTCGTATCACTCAGTATAAGAACCATCCAGTTGATGTTTACTGTGGCTTTCTCATAGGAGGAGGAATTGCTCTCTATTTGGTAAATATAATAGTCATGGTTAAGTTTTAGCAATTTAAACTTAAAAGGCTGGAATAAGAGTACTGGTTATTTTTATGAAAACTTTTCATCATGCTCTCATGCGACAAGTATAAATAAAGTCAGGATGTGTTGAAGATGATGAATTAGGGATAATGACTTTAAAAGCAAACAGGAAAAAGCAAACAAGTATTTCAATGTGAAGTTCCATAACAGTGCATAAAGTGGAATATAATCATCTGGCATTGTATACAGAAACAGTTCTAACTTTATATGCTTTATTATATACTTAAAATTACTCATATTTTCTAACCCACACTTAAAAGCTTAACACAAGAAAAATATTTGATTAGTTGGTAATTGTTGGTGACCTGAGTTGATACTGACAGTGTTCACTTTATGATCTCAGAAAATTATTTAATTAGTATGAGCAACTCACCTGACTGAATTGCTGAATCTGCAGGAAATTAAAGGCAATATTATATATACACTTGTCATTCTTTGGAGTTCTTAGGGAAACCATGCAGGGGAAAAAGGATGATCAAATCAGGTTATTCCTATACTTTTCCTTTGTACTGTGTCGAAAGAGATAGAGCACCTTGGAAGGTTCCTGTAAGGAATCACATAGGTCATATCTGTCAGCAGGAAGCTCATCAAGTACTTGCTTTTGCTTCCTGCTCTCAGTATGTCTCCAGCAGGAATTTGCTGCCCTGGCTGCTCAGAGAGCAATCAGAGATTCTGCTGACACCACTGCTTGAGTGTGGGCAGGTGAACGGAAGAGTCTTAACAGCCAGTGGGATGGTTTTACCCTCAAGAAGTCAACAATTAATTTTAGTATAATACTAAAATAAGTTCATTTCCTGATCCCTTTTTTCTGTGCTGGCATAACCTGAAGTACCTGTAGATGGTCTGCAAAGGTGATCAGGGAAAAATGGCTTTCAAAGTGGCAGAAGAAACAGTAGTCAGGGTAATAAGAGAAACCCCATGAGCTACTAAAATCAGCTTCTGTGATTGCACTGTGAGCAGAAAGAGACTGTTGAGAATATTATTTCAAATTATTCTCTGTTATAGATTTACCTAAATTGAGCTGTTGTCCCCAGGTTTGAAATACACAAACAAGTATGCTTTTTGTTAGGTCTTCATATATTGTTGTGTGACATCATACAGCAGAGAGTTTGTTTTCCTGGATACCCAGTGCTCAGTAAATCTGCCCTCAAAACCACACACCAAAAGGAGGATGGGGAGGATAAATAATGTGAAACTACAAATAGTTCTGAAAGGAGTGTAAAGAACAAGTAACTCAAGTGATTGAGTCAGATATTTGACCCTCTCACAGAATACCCTCAGTGGACTCTTTTTTAAATGACAGCATTTTACAGCGAGTCTACTGATTAGGAAAATGTTTTATAACTAAATCTTATTAAAGTTCTGCACAGCTTGGAAAGTAGTTGATTAAAAGTTGATAATTTTTTCTATTATGTAGATACTGTATTACATGGTTGTTGTGCAGTAAAAAGGGCAGAATCTGCTAAGAGCAGAGAACAACTCAAGCTGTAACAAGATTCAGTAAATCAGGGTAGACAGTAGTATAGTTGTAAAATTGCTTTGCCTAAGAGACTGCAAACATCACTTTTGCTATTTTTCTAACAAAACATTATTTCTATAGCTGTATCTGCTGCTTGATAAAAAGAAGGAAGCTCATGGAGGCTAAATCCTTAGCTCCATTATTTATTGTCCTAGTCAGACTACTTCATATGTACCTAGAGGTACCAGATTGACAACAGAATTTGGACTAAGGCTGTACTGGTGAGGAAATACACTAGTATGCTTACTTGCATAGCTGCCAGTTTAGCTGGAGTAATTATGCCACTGAATTCTATTAAAAAGCAAAAGAATGTAATTAAAATACCTTAAAATGTGTCCTTTTAAACTTTCTTAACCAACTGTTGATACTTCTGTCCAAATACCAGGGCCTGTATGCTGTGGGGAACTTCTTACCAAGTGACGAGAATGTGTTTCACCCAAATTTTCACAGAGAACCTCTAAGGTCATTGACAGACCTCAGTCAAGATGCCAACAGAATCCTGCCAGGTAAAAATGCCAGCAGCAGCGATGGCATTGTCTCTCACCGTACAGAAAGTATCCTGAATAGAAACCACAGAGATTCAGGCTCTCTGACCAATCTCAAGAGAGCAAATGCTGATGTAGAAATAATAACACCACGAAGCCCAATGGGAAAGGAAAACATGGTTACTTTCAGCAACACTTTGCCAAGAGTCAACACACCATCCTTGGAAGATCCAGCAAGACGCAATGCAACAATACACGCATCCATGGACTCTGCCCGTTCCAAACAGCTGCTGTCCCAGTGGAAGAACAAGAATGAAAGTCGAAAGTTGTCCCTGCAAGTAATAGAGACTGAATCTGGCCAGTCACCACCAAGGGCTATCGAAATGAGGTCAAGCTCAGAACCCTCCAGAGTGGGTGTAAATGGTGATCATCATGGCCCAACTAGCCAATACCTGAAAATCCAACCTGGCAGTGTACCGGGTTGTAACAGCTCAGGTCTTACTGGCGGGCCAAGGGTCTCTATTCAGTCCCGTCCTGGCTCATCCCAGCTAGTACACATTCCTGAAGAGACTCAGGAGAATGTGAACACATCACCCAAAAGTAGTTCAGCTAGAGCTAAATGGCTGAAAGCTGCTGAGAAGAGTGTTGCATGCAGGAGCAATAGCCAGCCAAGAATCATGCAAGTAATAGCCATGTCTAAGCAGCAAGGAGTGCTTCAGGGCAGTCCAAAGGGTTCAGAGGGAAGCACAGTGACCTGTACAGGAGCCATCAGATATAAAACCTTGACAGACCATGAGCCAAGTAGCATTGTTAGAGTTGAGGCCCATCCAGAAAATAACAGACCTGTAATTCAGATGCCATCAGAAGGTGAAGGAAGTGGGTCATGGAAATGGAAAGGTCCTGAAAAAGTCACTCTTCGTCAAACATACGAGCTAAATGATCTTAACAGAGACTCTGAGAGCTGTGACTCCTTAAAAGACAGTTACGGGTCAGGTGACAGAAAAAGAAGCAACATAGATAACACTGAGCATCACCATCATGGAATCACTACGATAAGAGTCACACCAGTGGAGGGGAGTGAGATTGGCTCAGAGACTCTGTCCATTTCTTCTAGCCGGGACTCAACACTTCGAAGAAAAGGTAACATCATTTTAATCCCTGAGAGAGGGAGCAGTCCAGAGAACACCAGAAATATCTTCTATAAAGGCACATCCCCCACACGAGCGTACAAGGACTGAGAGGAGACATATCAGCTGGTCCATACCACCACAAAGTAAATTCATCTTGACACAGGTTCTGCTCCCTTTGTTTTGAGCTGATATTTACCTTTATGTGCCAAATTATTGACCAGCAGCCCTGCATTGCTGATGTGCAATGTGCATGAACCTGTGAAAAGCATGTGGTGGGGGAAAAAGCACAATGCCAGAACTAATGTGAAACATTTTCATGCAACTTGTTTCTTCAGATTCAAAACATTTATCTGAGGGTGATGATGTCAATTAAAAGAATGGTCTTGAACACAGACACTGTATTTCCTGAATGTGCCAACTTTTTATTTTATATTTGTGTCCAAATATAAACTGACTGACTTTTTCACAGCAAAGGCTGTATCAGTGGTATATATTCACCTTTGCAGAATTTGCACCAAATCTTTAATACAGGATGGTGCTGATAATAACTTTACATGTTTTGAAAAATTGCATAATTATTAAACTCTGCAAACATGACATATTGATGTGCAGTTACTTTACAAGTAATATTGCTAATACTATGATGATGCTGGCTGCATTCATTTAGCGTAGGAAATATTTACAGCTTTGTTATAGTGGATCTGTCACATTCAAAGATTGCAAAGGTTTTGTGTAGTTCTTTAAGATGTCTACTGCAACAAAAAATGTGTGGGTGACATTCCATTAGAATGGAATGACTATCTATTTTGAATAGTTTTGCTGCTACTGCTCAACTTTTGTTTAAGAACAGGTGCTACTAATGAAGAGGCTGCTTCTTAGTGGGCTAACTTGTAGAATTGTTTTAAATTACATTTTTAAGGGGTCTTATCAAGTACTACGAGTAATTCAGATTTTACATTTTTAAACTTCTTATTCTGTCCTTCAGTGACCCTTCCATTTTTCTATTAGTTTTTAAACAAATAATGCAGGACACCAATAACTGCAAGATGTGCAAATGTGAAAGGTGAGCCATGAGAAAATAAAATAGATGGCAACTTTCCTGACCAGCTTCCAAGGAGACAGGAATTAATATCGTAGCTCACACTTAGAAGCAGTCATTCACCTCACTTGCTTAGTATGCCACAAGAACAATCACAAGTTTCACCCCAATCACCATCACGTAGGGGATTTGTGCTTCGCTTTAAAGAATGGAATGCCTTGGTATTGCACAATCACTGAACAAGTGTTGCCACCACTACAGTTCACCTCCCTTGAGACACCCTCCAGAGCCTTCTTAAGCATGATTTGTTCCCACCACTGCCACTTAAGAATATAAAAGGTCTCTGCACCTGAGAGAACATGGATTATTTTAGTAAACTGAGCTTTAGATATAATGAAAAAACTTGCCTGCTAAAAATCTCCATTGCCAAAAATTATTGAAAGGATAAGCTCTGAAAGGAATAAACATGGTATGTCCTAGAATGGGCCTGCTAGAAGAAATGCCTCATTTCATTTGGCTCTGACTTAAACTCTGAAGGAAGCCAGGGGCAGTGCTCACCCACTGCAGCTCTTCGTTCTCTCCTGTTTCTGCCTGAAAGAGAACTACTCTTAGACACCTGCCAGCTCCCCCGCTAGGAGGGGAAGGGAATGGCTTAGCAGTCCTCTTATTGAACAGGAAGTAGAAGATGAGGTCTGTCCTCTAGCTTCTTGAGAGTAGTGTTTTGATCTAAGTCCTCTTCTCATTTAGGGTATCAGAGAACCAGATACATTCTCTATAGTCAGAACCTGTCTACAGACCCTACCCCACAGAACTCTAAGGAAAAGTCCACCCTACCCCAGCCAAGTAGGAGGCAGAATCATCCTGTTCAAGAAGATAAACAGCACAACACAAACATAGACCAAAAAAAAAACCAAGAAACCAAACAACAAAACAAAAACCCAAAAAAAAAGGCCTCCAAACCAAAACAAAATCCCAAACCCAACCCCAAACCTAAGTAATTTCACGAGTACGAGGATGGTGTTTGCGAGTCAATGGAAAGCTTTATATGTACTTCCCAGTTTTACAGGTGCTCCAGGCTTAGCTGAATGCTTGCTGTCAAGCCAACTGTGCCAAGCAATGCTTCCCTCACCTGCTTATCACCCAGTGCTGTGGAAGAGTGTCAGTCCTTAAGGAAATCACCACACTCTTTCTGTTATTGATACAAGATGACCCCATCATACATAGGATGATTGGTAGAAAGTATTCCGCAGGTTGCATGTAAGAAGCTACCCAGTAGGGTTGCAGCTTATTGTGCATGTTAAAGGCACTGTATGTTGAAGACACACTTTAAGGCACATCAGCTGGGAAAAATAATCATAGATACCAGGAGAAAAAGAAAAAAAAAGGAATTTTTTAGAAGTAAGTTCTCAGACTCTAGTATTTACAAGTCAGGATTTATTTTTTCTTTTCAAAAGGATGGATATTTAGTCCTTGGTATTTAATATGAAATTTTGTACAAGATTCCTAGGAATTAAAAACACTTGGACTGTCATGAACAAAACCCTTTGGATTTAGTTTAGTCTAGGTACAGGATAAAGGAGGTAGGATTAGCTTTAAAGGAATAGGTAAGACACAAAGACTGTTGGCCTATCAGTGCAGGGAAATAAGATGCAATCATTTGTTAGTTTGTAAGTGCAGGGGAAAAGAACATAAGTAGATGAACCTGGAAATAAAGGAAAATAGAGATGGAGAATAATGGCAATAAAGCAAAGATTAGAAAACGTTCCCTCTGGCAATTTAGCTGTTTTTGGAAACAGCAGGATTCCTGGTGGGAGTGTTTGTTCTTTATTCCTTGGTTTTAGTCAGATATATATTGGCATATATGTTGCTTTTATTATGCTAAAACTTGCTGCACTATTTCAAGTGCAGTGTGATATTTTTCCTAAAGTTTCCTATTTCTTAAGAAAATATTTTAAAGCTCTTGTGTAATCATTGAAATTATGTTCTATACATAAATATTGATATATTCTTTTTTACTCAAAGTGCCAAAGGCTACTGTTTTTAATAATGGCTTATCAAATTATATTACGTTAGAGAGCAGAAATGTAATAATATATACATTGGAACTCAGACCTCTGCATGTATATTTGATAAGGAGCCTTTTGTAAAAATTACTCTTTGTTTACATTCCACTGGTACCTTAATTTAAAATTAATCAAATAAATTGACAGGTGACATCTTCTTAGTGTTCTGATTTTCTTACTTGCTAACAGGCACGAGTTTCTTTGTTAGGCTGTGCTTTACTGAGAAAAGAAAATACTTAAAATAAAATATGTTTTTAAATGAGAATTCTCTATATAAAGTATTGTGTTTAATAAAATGTTATGCCATGTTTTCAAATGGAAAATAATTTGTAAATTGCTATAAATGTATTTTGTTAAATAAGTACAGATCAATGCTACTGTGTGAGTTTATTGTGCTAACATCATGAAATAAAGATAAAATTCCTCATTGATGTTTGTTTATCTCTGTGGTGAAGCAAAGTCTCATTCACCCCCAAATTATTTTTTGATATTAGGCATCTCATGATGCGTAAAAGTGGTCATCAGTGAGAAACCTGGAGACCTTGAACAGTGGTAAGAATTTATAAGGAACAGTGTTCAGACAAACTTTTCTCTATGCAAAAAAACATTTTACAAAAAACCCCAAGTGAATTGGGAACTTGAAGCCACGTGAGGACGTGCCTGCTCAATCATTCCGCACACCTGCTGCATTGCTAAGCCCCTAATGCCCCTAAACCACCTTGCTAGTGTTGGGTACAGCTGCCAGACATGGGAAGGCCAGCCTTGGATTTGTGAATGAGAACAGGGCAGATGTCAGAGGCAAACCTGAGAGGACAGGCTCTCCTCAGGGGAAGAAGTGAGGATGCAGGAGTCAGTAGGTGTCATACACCCTTTGCTGGCAACAGTGAAAAACCTTCTGTGTAACAGCACACTGGGAAAAGCAGACTTACCTAGAAAGCACACAAGGTAGTGTGGTAAGCAAACAGCAGAGACTGTCTCCAAGCCTGTCTTGAAATACCGTGAAATGGCCACAGCAGGGCCCAGGTGCCTGAGGAGGAAGACACAGCTGTAGCTGAGACATGCACTGACATTGCCAATGGCCTAATAAAGACCACAGGGAGTAGCAAAGCCCCTGCAATGCATGGCAGCACAGCAGACTGACTCTGAGAAGCTTGCCCAAGTGTGCCTGGGCCTTTGTACACAGCCCCTTTGTACCTGTGTGTCCTTGGAGCAGGTAACCTGCTGTGGCTGGGGGACACTGGGCAGCTGCTGTCACTGCTGACCCCAGGCAGGCAGCGCAGTGCTGAGTGCTACAACAGTGTCACACGTGTGCCATGATCCACGCCAAGGCACGCGGGGTGCACTGACATCCGCTCTGGTGCGGATCTGGGTCGCTTGGCAATCCCTGTCCCATGACTTTCATGACAAGTTAAGATGAGAGCCCTCAAGCAAAAGAGAATCAAAAACCAGTATGTTGTCTCTCAAAGAAAGGGAAGTGTCTATACAGTTGTGATACTGCTCCCTCTGTGGTGACAGAAGGCACTTTCTTCTTGTGGCTGGGCTGAAGAATGTCTTGCCCCCACAGCATGAGTAGCCTGTTTCAGGAGAGGCCTCTCCTTTGGCCAGCTGCAGATGCTGCTGTAGCAGTGCATTATATGTCTTGAGTGAGGCTGTGTGAAGCATAAGGGCTGTGGCCCAAGGTTAAGGTGTCCCATCCTCTGGGACATGTGTTGATAGCCTGGGAAAGCTACAGACAGTGATGGCTGGTATGGCTGAGAGAGACCCTGTGAAGATGCAAGAGGGAAAAACAGACTAGGGTAGGACTGCTGAATACTGACATGTAATGCAAATCTGATGAGTTCTCCCCTGGGAATGGCCCCTTCCATGGATCACAAAGGGGCCTAGACAATTAGTTCAAACATTTTAAAAGGCACATTTTAAACATCTGAATTTAGGCTAAAAACAGAGTCCCCGTCTGAAGGGTATCTTTGATGTAGAGATTATATTATAAAACTTCGTCTAAGATGAGAAAGTACCTCTACTGACAAACCCTGTCACATTCTCTTAGACCATTCTGGCTACAGCAAGAGTGTCACTAATTAAAGAGAGCTCACTGTGATCCAGATTGATTGATTGATCATGCAAAGGGGCTTACAAAGGTAGGATTGATTAAACTGAAACTTAAATCTATTTTGTGCTGGATTTTATAAGAGCGTCAGAGGCCTTGATATAAGAAGTCATGTAAGACAAGACTGTACCACAATCAGTTTGGTATAGATTTATGAAGACCTTTTGTGTGACAGATCAGTGCACACCTAATTTGGCAGGAACATTTTAAAGGCATTAGAAGCCTTGTTCATAAAGTAATGAATAAAATATTTTCACAGACCTTAAAGCACAGAATGTATCAAACATGGGATAAAACTTGCAAGTGTCTCCATATTCCACATTCAAAATGAAGGTAAGGGAACTCCAGCTGCATACATGTGCATACAAACACACACAACACAAAGTTAACATGTTCAAGCCAGGGTTTAGAAGGAGAAATCTAAACTTACAATTTAAATCAAGGCATAAATTGTGGCAAGACTGCAAATACTGTCTCTAAAATTTTTCTGCTTTGCCTGCAGTTATCTCTTCAGGCATTCCAAATATGCATATAGACATCATTTAATTATACCTCCCATATATGAGATCTGTGATTTTGCTATAAAGGGTAATACAAATCTTCACATTCCATGGCTTTATGAGCACATTTCTGTAAAAAAAAAATCTAAGAACTTATCCATAACTAAAGCAAGTCTGCTCACTCCTAGAAAGCACTTCTCATGTTTGAGGGAAAAAAATTATCCCCCCTCCAAAACTCTCCCTACCTTCAAAGGCCAGGTGTCATTCAGGTTTTTCTTACTCTATTAATTTTCCAGTGCTGCTCAGAAAGAAATAGGAGTCATGGGGATTTGTGGATCTGTCAAATCTCTGCAGCTACTAAATGATGCATAAGGAAAAGCTCTGCTCTCTCACCAAATCATTCAGAAGAGACTGGAGCATATCTGAGTGCAGTGGGATTCTGTTTCTGCTCCTGCTTCAAACAGAGTTTGTGGATTATGATGTCTGTTCCTACCCCATGCCAGGGCCAGAACACTGTCTCTGCTATGTGAATAACATCACACAGCTGGGAGCAATACCTTTGCTCATTTTCACCTGTAAACTATATTACTATGCTTTGTAAACAATAGCCATATTTGAATTTTCTCTAAAGTTAGCTAAAATGTTTTCAATTAGCACAGGCTAGGTTTATCAAAGGTCTCAGTATGCATTGTTTTGGTGTTCTTTCATGTACATATTGAGGTGAATTTCTTTGCCTGAGCTACATAACTGATCCTGTGGGCCAGTCACCCTGAAATGTGTTTGCTTTAGTCAAGGAGAGGTGTGGATACTTACCAGAGTCCAGGTGTTCACTTTTTCCATAGAGCATCACAGGGGTGAAAACTTGTGCATCAGTTACAGCAGTAACTGATGCAGGGTATCAGCTGCAGCCTCCTCAGGCTCCTCTTGACTTCCTACAGCATTTGAGACAATTGTCTTTGCTCTTATAAGGGAGGAGAGTTTTGAAAGAAGTGATTCCAACATCCTATATCTCCCAACACTGATTGTGAACCAGCCTGGCAGAGAATAGTTGCAGGCTTTGACCATTACTAGGCTTCAGTTTCCTGAGAACTACTATGGGTATGATGACGAACTAATGTCTTGGTTTACTACCAAAGAATGAGCAGAAAAACTGAAGAGAAGCATGCAGTTTTAAATGATCAGGACAGTTTCATACAGCACATTCTGGCTGGTAACACAAAACAAATGTGCTGTGAGCTCTGTATGCCTAACAGATTGCAGACTTGTATAACCTGCTAAACCAAGGCAGACCGTGGAAAGCAGTTTCTTAAAACACTTCTATTTTTAATGAGATTTATGAAAGAGTTCTCCATTCACCAACTTCCTTTATGATGCAAGTGGAAGAATTCAGATATAAGTTTAAAAGCCCCAAAACTTACACCTTAGCCAAGAAAAAAAAGTGAGTCAGGAGAAAATATAAGATGCTATACAAAATGGAAAAGTAGCACTGGCAGAATAAAATCATCATTTCTAAATTTGAATGTGATTTTTATCAAGCAGTGTAGGCAGCTAATTAGTACAATCAGTGCTTTCTTAATTCCTGTTCAGTGTGAAGACTGGGTCACTGCAACACAATTAATTTCTTCCATACTTAAGATACAAAATGTGCTTAGTTTACAAAGCCCTGAGCTCTTGTCATTGAGAAGGGGGAGGGGAGGAACCAAAGGAACTGGTGAGTGTATCTTAATCTGTGAAGTGATCCGGAAGCTACATAGGTACTTCAGGATATTCAAGATCAAATTTTTTGAAAATTACAACAGGAGTAACTAATCTAGCACTGGACATGCAGCTAACACAACCAAAATATTTCAGAACCTCTAAAGGAACATATTACCAGTGAAGCTCTCTGACTGAAGCTGTAGCAAGGCTGGTGAGTTGGACAGTATCAGTTGTATGCCCCCAAGCCATGTTAGACTGTACAAACAGTCTGTTTGTTATAAAGGAAAACAAGTAGAGAGACACAGCAAGAGATCTGCTGCCATAGAAACAGATGTAGCTGCTAGAGGTGCTGCATCATTGCTACAGTGAGGAAAAACCATGATCAGCAGTATACCACAGACTGCATCTAACTTGCTTTGTTCAATCAGAATTTGAAATCTGAAACAGATAAATGATGATCAGTTATTATTTATAATATAATGTAGCTGCACAGCCTTAGCATACTTTCTATCAGGACTTAATAACTAGTGGAAAACTGAAGATGAAAAACTAAAAAAATAAGGAATAAATATCATTCAGAATCTTTAATCTGATGTTCATAATGCTTTGCATTTTCAGAAAAATGAAAAAAGCTATAGTGCATGATCATTCATGTCTTGTCCAGATATATTTCCTATAGCAGTTAAAGAGGGCTTTAGTTTTGCAGTGTTTGCTGCTATTTGCTAGAAAATGAAATTGGAATTCCATATTTCTAATCCATCTCTCCCATTCCAGTTGATGATACTTTCTTTTACATAAGGAATCCAATTGCCAGAACCGTACACTACAAGAGTGCACATTCTATCTTCTATTACAGCCAGGCTTGTTCCAGCCTTGTAGAGACTTAACCAGCCTGTTTCACTTACAGTTCAACTGCTTTATATGGAATCAATGAATGTTTTTAACAAATAAAAATAAGCCACTATCTAAATCACTAAAGAAACAGGACTTAAAAGTTTACTTTTAGAAAAAATTATAATGACAACAGGACAGACAAACAGACATTTCAGGTCTGAAATGTTATTTCTCTGTAGTCAGTATCTCATTATTCATAATTCTCTAGAAAAGTGCACATGTATTTCTGCTTTTAAATTACAGCAACATGGAGCTTTGAATTATCCAGAGAGAGTTTAGCACTGATATATAGCTGATAAATTGAATTCTTAGTCCTCCTCATTCTCACTTCTTAAAAGATTGGACTACATAAAACAAAGTAGTCATATAATAAATTACAGGCAGAGATGTAATATCTGTTATGTGTATTACATTTAGGGCACAAGGATGACATTTGGTAGATGCCATAATCTCCTGCAACTGTATTAATCTTTACTGAGTGCTGCCAGTTCCTGGTAGAATTCTGATGTTATCATTTAAATAGGAAAAAAATTGTATGTTGGAAATTTATTCAGTTTTTCTCTCTTCTGTGAGACAAAAATAAACTGCTCCATTTAAATGCACTCCTACATGGTTTTCACTGCATAATGGGACTCTGTGGCAGCAGTTTGCACAGTAATGCTGCTTTCTACTAAAAAGTATGAATTGACCTTATGTAAACTGCAGTAATTGTTTCCCACATTAATGAAATGATCCTTCATTTCATCAGAAGAGGAAATTCAATTGAATTGAGGTGCTATGAATCCAGAAGTTCAGATATTTGCAATATTTACATGTCTCTGGTGCCAATACCATAGAACCTATGCAAGCAGGAGCTTCTGGATATGAACAGATCTATCACTTAAGCATAAAAGTGTTGAAAGTACTTTATGTCTTTTTAGCATATACTTTCCAAATACATATTTTTAGATGTTTCTCTGAGCATCTAGTTGATTATATTGTCTCCTCACTGAACAGAAAGTTCAAATCTCTGTGTTCTACTACCAAGTGCCTGAAAGGAGTCTTAAGAAAAAAACACTCGCATTCAGGTTGGCCTTGTTTTTACTCCTTGAGAGGGCTTGGAATATATCCGAGAAGAGGAGACAAAAGGACAAAAGATCTGTATATTGTACGCTGTTTCTTTTCAAACTGTGATCTATGTCACCTTAAAAAAATTTAAAACCTAGTGGCTCTTGGGACAGTGAAGAGTCAATTACAATAAATAAGATCCTTTAGCTATCATAGTGAATGTTAAAAATTTCTGGAACTCTGTGTGTTAGTTAACATAATCACTCAGTCTTTTCAGCATCTGAAGTCCACAGGAACCAAATCAATCTTGAGGAAATGTATACTGTCAAGATTAAATAACCTTGTATGTTTGAAAACTAGCAGGAAATCTTCTAGCTGTTGCTACAACCTGTAGCTCTGCCCAGACAAGCAATCATAATGTTGAAATATGGCACACACATGGACACATATACGATTGATGGGTGGATTAAATTAATTTCTAAACAATTTTAAGAAATGGAAAGAAATGTTCCCTTGAAACTGCCAGAATTACTTGGTAACTGCCAGTAGGAAACCCATTGCACTCTCCTTAGTATGACTGTGTAGAATGTGGATTCAAACAGGCTGAGTGCAGCCCTGGCTGTCCTTGGACCAGCAGAAGTAGCCTGTGTGAGGCTTTGGACTTTGAAAATTGTTAGCAGCATGGGAAATGACAAACCTAGGGCAGTAGTGGCAGCAGGGTCAGTGATTCACCAGCATGGACAAGAATATGGACAAGAGGGGAAGACAATGAGTTATGGAAATCTTTTCTGTCTCCAGTTTCTTCCATTCTCCTCCACTCTTAGAAAAGTGGAAATCCAGGTATTTTTAGATTTTATAACACCTATTATTCCTCACTGTAGTATTAATGCCATGTCCTAGTACCCTCCCTCGTTTTCTCACAAAAACTACAACTCCATACAGCAGGTTGTGTTTACCCACTTCTTCCTTTTTACCACATCATTACTTTTCTTTCTCCTTAGACTGTGTGTCCCAGGAAGTACAATCTCTTCCTGTGTTTGCCATTACACAGTGAGAAAGATCATGGCAGCAAGCTGTATAGGTGGCCAAAATATGTATGTTCAAAGGTGACCCCAGAGGCTAATCCTAGCAGCCAGGACTCCAGGGAGGGTACTGCATCACCCAGCACAAACTGCTACACCCTAGCCCATGGAGACACTCCTGGGTCCCGCTGTATTGGCAGCATGAATCACTGGCAGCCTTGTGCCCCTTTGTCTACAGAAACAAAAGCTGACTGACACATGCCTCTAGAAGACTGATACTTCTTCAAGGTAACTGTTTTCATTGCTCTCCATTATTTCTCTCCCTTCAAAGAAAGAACAAAAAGATTCTACAGGAGCAAAATGCAAATAAAATGCAGTACCATCACATTTAGCTTTCAAAACAGGAGTGTCTTCCAAAACAGATCAAATAATCAGTGCAAACAAAACCATCAAATCAAGCAGTGGCTAATTATTAACCCACACCAACAAACAAAAACAGCAGCATTTCAGCTCTCCTCTTAGTGTAAAATTCAAAACTGTGAAATGAGAAATGTTCTAGCTGGAACCTCACTAATGTCCTAACCCCATTTCTCACCAGTCTGTCTTTCCTGCCTATCAAATCCAAATTGACTGACAGGCAATTTTTATGAGCCTTTGTACTGTGTAAGCTCCAGTAATTCCTTCTTTAAAAAGCTTTTCACTCCTGCTCACTGCAAGAGGTGAAAAAAATGTGTCTGTGTGAAGAGAACAAGCAAATTTGGCAGAAAGGAATCCATCAACTCCCATTAGCACTACCCTTAGGTATGGCAGCTGGGATGAGTCAAAGGCCATAACTGGCAACTTTCTTGTTGTTTTACTTCATCTCTCAAGAGACAGTGATGAGATCGTATTGGCCCAATTAACATCTAAGTCCCGTCAGACTATTTTACATCAGATTAAGTCAAGATTGTCTGGACAGATGAAGATACAGAGCTAAAAAATACTGAGAATGACACACTTTATGACATGAATTGGTCATTCCTTCAAGGACAAGGAAGAATTATTTCTCTCTCCCCTTTTCCCTAGCAACCATGAAAATTTTGGGTTCTTTTTCATTTATAGAAAACCCCTGATTTCAGGATTGCCAGAAAATAGAGGTATCTGCTTGTAACCAAGGCATCTTCTGAATAGCACAGGACCTTCAGTTAAAGCTTTTTAGACCTTATGCCTTATTATGGCAATTATTTCACCTAAAAGGAAATTACAAAGCCTGAGGTATGGGAAGGCTTTCATCACACCATGGAGTGCTCATATTATAATCCATCCCCAGGAGAGAACTTGCTTGACAAATACTATAAATGGGAGCCTCTAAAAGAGAATAAATAATTATTTATCTTCTGATAACTTCTGTCAGATCATCTTTCCTATGCAGCTTGAGTAAAAGACATAATCAGAAAGTCCTTGATCTGTTAATGGGATAATAGCACTCTAAATCCAAACTACTATGAAAACCACTGACAGCTTTAAAATACTGTTACATTTTTTTCCTTTTTCATGTAAGTAGTATCACTGAACTCTATGCATTATATTGATATTGTACTGAGGGTGTTGTAGTTTGTTTGTGTGTTTTTTATAATTTTTCACTCAATATTTAGCAGAGTTATTTTCATTCTCACTAAATTCAGCCTTATTTCTCAAGCATAAGGATGCTTTTTGTCAGGGTGGTTGGCCGATGTCTCAGATAGGGTTAAAATAAGTAAACATTAGTTACTTAAATGAATTTACAAAATTTCTTACCAACTGCTACATTTGTTCTTTAAGTCAGAGACATTTTGTTCAAAAGAACAAGCAAGCAATATTGAAGGAAAAAGGAAAAAAAAGCACCCTGAAACTACAATCCCATTATGCAATCATTGCTGGAGACTCCAAACCAAGCATGTCAGCTAGTCATATTCCTAACGGAGATTGAAGAAATTTCTAGGCAAGGCACTCAGGTGACTATGCAAGTACATGTCATTAAACAGAACCTAGAAGTGGAAACAGATATAATCTCCACAGCTTCTTTACTTCTGTCCAGACAATTTGCAGAGGGAGGAGGTGACTAGTGCTGAAGAGGAATGAGAGAAGTATTCCTCCTTTTCTGCCAGACCAATTATTTTATAATCACTGTGCTGCTGAGAGTTTGGGGCCTGCTGTGGCAAGAGATCTGAAAAATCAGAATAACACATCTCTAGTGCACAAAGGGGTAATGATTTTCAAAAGATTTAAAAATGCATGAATGTCTAACAATCTGCATCCTGAAAATCTTCCACTGAATCCATGGGGGGAGGTAGCAGCAAAGTAATAAAAATTTTAACCATGTAAGATGGTCACATTTTTTTAGATATTTATAGACATTTTGTGGAACAGACTAGGGTTTGGGGGTTTTACCATTTTGCCATGAAATGAAACATATAAAATAAAATTAAAATGAAGCCTCCATGACAGATCTCTGAAGCATAATGATGCTAAAAATAAAATGTTACCAGGGAAACCGAATGGAACTGAAATTAGTGATAGGGCCTGATCTAAAGCCACTGAAATAAAATGAGAACAGGATCAAATTACCCTGAAGAAAATAAATTAAAAGTAAAGCAGTCCTTCAACAGCAAAAGCTTTATTCTGATAGTATCTCTGGTTACAAACCAAAACCAATATAAGGCTTCTAGTATGGCTTTTTTTAATGGTCTGAATGTCCTCACACAGGGCTCTGTGTGTGTGTGTGTGTGTTGTGTGTGCGTGTGCAAGACTCAACAACTGAGCATCAATAGACTCCAAGGGGTCCCCAGCCTGCACTACATGATTTCTTCCTCAGCATAAGAGCTCATAACTTGAGTCAGCTTTACATAACTAAAATTTCATCTGTTCTATCACTTATGCTGGCAACTCTTCCATCTTATGTTTTTAAACTCCTTTGAGAGAAAGTTAAAAGGTGGAAAATTATTCAAGATACATTTCATTAAGAGTCTAGATACTCTAATTTCAGCAGACACACGCATTCATAAGGAGTATAGAGTCACCTACCACTCCAAACTTCTCTATTTCTGAAAATGTTCGTCTACTGCTATAAAATGGCCAAATAGCTATTTTCAGACAGAAGACATCACTTCAGGACTAAATTATTTACAGAGAAGTACAATGACTCCAGACTTGACATCTCCATCTTATATTTGTTAATTTTATCACCAAACTTGAGCTTATTTCCTCACTTCACCCACAACTTCACTGTGGTATTGGTATCATATATCTCTGCCACAAAATCCATTCCTACCCAGTGATGGCAGGAAGGTTCCCCTGTTTGTATTATTGCTCCTGAACTAAAAAAATCTTAATGTTTACATCTTCCTTCAAAAGAGCAAAAGATTAATTCTCACCAAAGCAACTACCTGGCAGCTGAGCATTATTTTCTCTAAAATATTATTGATTGTTTATTTCTGAAATGGGACAGTCTCACAATATAGGTGATAATCAGTGATTTTTAATGGCGATTCATTTTACTCATTTTTGGTTCTTGGTTCAGATTCTGTTTCCAACCCCAAGACAGCTCAATATTGTTGCTAATATTAACCATTTGTTCAGAGTTTCATTGTGAGCTAAAACCCAAAAGAGAGAAACTAGAAAAATTAGCAAAGCAGACATTATATTTCTTTTTCCACGTATTGCCAAAATGAGGAAGTAATAATAATTATAATGCACAATCTCTAAACAACAGGATAAGCGATTCTCCTTTTTCCTACACTTTGTATAGGTCCTTTCACTGTCACACAAAAGCCACCAACAGTAACTAACACAGATTTTGTATAAAATTTTCACAAATGACTGCAAAAATTACATGTTAGAAAACCAGATGCTATTTCTGAGGGAAAATCAAAACTTTCAGTACCTCAATATTCCTCTCCAAAAATTAACCTTCAAAATTGTGTCCAATACTTTATGCATGCAGTTATTTAGTAGCCTGTCATATGAAACCTCAGCTTTGCTGAAAGAGATCTTTAATACCTTCTCTTCAGCCTTCTACAGTAAGAGCTCACTTACAACTGCAGTCTTTCCTGCAAACAGTAACACTAAAAGCACAAAGCTGACAGCTTGGTAAGAGTAGGTGCCTGTCATATGCAATGACAGATAGTCATCTATCCACCCATCTATAATGACAGAGCCTAAAATTATTATTTTTAAGAATCATTTGGCGTTGTTAAAATGTCTTACAGAGAAGGAAACATAATTTTAAGAAACTTTCAATGTTAAGAGCCAATTAAAACAGAATTCTTAACAGTACACAACTTTTCTCAAATTCATTTGAAAAGCCAGAACTCCAAGAGAACCTTTTCTCTTCTGCTTTTGTGAGCCTGAATTGTGTTTTTACTTCTCCATGACCACAGGAGTGATCAGAGCAAAGGTAATATTGTATCAGGTTGGCCTGTTGAAAGAACCTTGATTATTTCCATCAAAGTCACTGTGAAAAGATACATGTAATTAACAGCCAAGCTGTTCAACGTTAGTATTAAGCTACAGTGGTTTTGTTCTGACTCTTTGCCCATAAAAGAACTAACAGGAGGCCTCCAGCATGGGTCAAAGGGCACAGGATCACCCTAATAAAATAAGAAAAACATCTAAACTAAGGACATGAGCTGTCTTCAGTCTAAGTTGTCACAGATAAAGTATCTGATCCTAAAATATAATTGTGTTTGGAATGTCTACACTCTGTTTAAGACAATGCATGGAGCAACTCCAAAATTCTCTCTGTGAAGGGAATAAAAATTCTGATCATGATTTTAATAACATTTCTTTTTAGAATACACAGGAGCATTAACACATTGAACAAGATAAGCCCAATTTTAGGAGCAAGGTTGAAGAGGAGAATACTTGGGCACTTAAAAGCCAAGGTTTTTTCTCCTCAGTTCCCTAGGAGAAAAATACTGCCCTAAAAAGCCACCAATGTATTAGTGATTTCACTTACCACTGCTATCTTTCAGGACAGCTTCACCAGCTATATACGTAAGGAATGTTATAAGTGATATAAGTGAAAAGTGGAGAGGGCAATTTAGATACACCAGAAAGATGAAAATCCACAACATTAGGAATATTTGGCCAGCTAAAAGTCCTGAAGCCTTATTTTTCATTAACAGATACATCTAATACATACTAGTATAGATAAGCTAATATGGAGATGCTGATTTTGATGAGAATAAAAGAAAAACCATTACTATATTTTAGTCTATAATTAAAAATAAAACTTGAGGCTTCTGCAAATACTAGCAGATGCTCTGTGTGTGTGCATGTGTGTGTGTATACTACCCTTAGTGCCTTAAGTCAGGAATAAATGTACTTTTAAACTAACAATAAATGGGATTGTAGCAATGACACTCCTGTTTCAGTGTGCTACCTCACCATAAGATGGCCATGGCTATACTACACTTCTCTGGGTGGTAAAATGATAATATTTTTAACATTTCAGTATCATTAATGTTGTTTTAATACTGATACAACTTTGTACCAAAGCTCTGATATCTTGACACAGAAGCCCACTTACAGATATTTAACTAAGCTGAGTCTAGTTTCCCAGCTGAGAACACTCTCCACGTTTTCAGACACAGGTTTTTGGCTGTGAGGCCAAAATTGTAAAGCACAAATGCCACAGACACCTGGTGTCCAGCCTCTATTTAAATATCCAGCTTGGATTCATGGTGCAACTACAGGTATTACATTTTGTCTACCACTTCTCATAAAGCATAATTTCATTTTCAAGAGCACTGATTACACCTTCTATTGAATTTTATAAAAGCATTGAATAATACTTAGTTACTTTTTAGATACCTGAATTTGCATTCATTTCAAAAATAAAGAACTTCAACTAAAGAACAACAAAAAAGGATTATCTGAGTGGGAAAGATCAAACAATGAAAAATGAGAATTATTTAAAAAGATTTAAGTATTACAGCACCTTCCTAGCACTTAGCAAATACACAATGATTCTAATTCCCTGCTCAAGGAACCATATAGCCTAAAGTCATGGCAGATCTGCTTTTCACAGGCGGCTGTCCCAACAAGTCCTGATGAATTCATAAAATCTCTCTGTGCTGTTTCTTAGAAGAAGGTACCTATGGGCAGCTGTGAGGGTCCAGGGAACTTGGACTGAGAGATTTATGCTAATAAAAACTCACTTTAATCTTTAACACCCTTAAGTGAGGATTTACATGAAATCCTCTCCAATCCTTAATGTTTTAATTCTAAGCCAGGAGGAACAAAATCTATCCATGGTGTCTATGACACAAATTTAATCCACTTGGAGATCAGGATTCATCACACCTACAAAACATTAACCATGTTATGGTGTGAAACAGCAAAACTTTCATTAAATAACATTTTTGGCAGAAAATTTGACATCAGCCTATCTGGGATCCTTTAAAGCCTTATACTACTTTAGTCTATTTTGAAGAGACCCTATTGAAAATATAGTCAATGGAGCCTGATGAATTGCTGATCTACAATAACTTCTGTTATTCCACAAAGGCAAAAAAGCACTTCTTAAAGAAATCATCTCCTTGTCACAACCAACATGGCATTAGCATGGCATAGTGCCCAAGGGAACTGTAAGAAATTAGTCTGGAGGAGACTGCCAGAACTCAGCATTGCCACATAAACTGAGCACTGTACCTCAGAAACACAAAAAATTTCTGAAGCAGAACACATTTGGTATGTTTGACACTTTCTTGTCCTACTTCACACAACCAATCCCCTATAAAATATTTAAGTGCTCGAATGAATGCTTAAGTAAGAGTCTGAAGCTTCATTTTTCTTAGAAGTACCATAATTTGAAAACAAGTGATGAAAAAGTCATGACAGCTGATGGACTTTATGAATTAAACCAGCAGAGACTTTGGAGCTGATTAGTGGGTGGCCTTCCATAAGTAGGTGTGTTGCAGGCCACAGTATTTAGTATTCAATACACACAAAGAATACATCTATAATTCTCAGTCTTTTGTTTCCACTAGGAAGGATCTAAAAACTAAACTAACAATTCCAGTAGTTACCTAGAAGAAAACACTGCAGGCAGTATCATGAGAAAAAGGGGTGCCTCATGGTACATGTCAAAGGTCTCCAGGACCCATCTGTGCCTTAGATAAGAGATACAGTAGTTCATCTCAAAAACAGCTACAGTGAAAGCCCAGAGGAACTGCTCCTGTACTGCCTAAGTTGCCTGCTTAGTGCAGTCAGGTTGTGTCTCATGGGCATGGGACTGCCACGTGGCCCCGCTCTCCTGTGACATACTGCCAAGGTCCCCAGGGCTCTCAGTCTGTCAGGGTCTCCTGCTGCAGGGTGCTTGCTAATCCATATATTTATTCCGTCACCTTTATGGTCTTATCTCTACCAGATCACCCCACACTTTCTACAGCTGACAGAAAAATGCAGGTTTTTACAGTGAGGAATTCTCAGCCTCTGAGCCCCTGCCTCAGACATGGGAGCTGGGAGACCATCCCTCTCCCCTTGAACAATGCCAGAATTCTCTGGAGATCCAACAGCCCAGCCAGCAGTTACATTAGGTGACACTCCCTTGTTGCTCAGCCCCTGTTTGCTGGTATGTCTGATGAGGTGCACTGATCATGGACATTGCTGACCTGGAGACACATCCACCACTACAACTGAAGTGCCTCATTAGTTATTTTAGAGGACATTTACTCAAATGAGCAAAATCACAGCATGCAGGGGGACCCCTGCTCTCTGCTATAGAGAATATTAACTTCTCACCCCTATATTACTTAGAATGCATCAAGTGTTTTTGTATTCAGCATAAAGCTACCTTCAGCATAGGCATAATCTGTCCAAGATAGTTCAGCACTGTGCCAGTGTGAAAGCTCTGACAGGAGTTTTCATCATATTAAACTGCTGCAAAGATCAATAAAATAGTGGGTCTGCTCAGTTTACTGAAATAATTCAAAATATGGTAAATGTCCTATATTGTCTCCTTTTTTAAAATTAAATGGCACTAAACAAATCTAGTATTGCTTGGCTCAGAAATGGATATAAGAGTGATGTTTGTAGTGCAGGTAGATGAGAAGTGTTTGACTAAATATTTTCAATTAAAAATATGGCATTTTCAGAGCTAAAATGTTTTGTGAAAAAGAAACACTAACTGATTTCTTGGTTAAGAGAAGTGGAAAAATATCTATGAGTATCCAAATAGTTTATGCTACTTTTTCAAAACACAGAAAATGCTATTTTTTCGTTAGAATTTCTTTTTTTATGTCTGTACATATAAACTTAGCATATAAAATGAGGATAAGAAATAAATTCAATATTTCAAAGTAATTTCAATTAGATATTTCAAGTTCCCTGACTGCATTGTTCTACAATGTAAGTTCATTAATGTTTTAAAGGGTCCAAATTTCATTATGAGAAAGATGGTATTTAAATAGTGAATATTTATAGCGATAGAAAAAAACTATTTCCTGCCCTGCTGTAAAGCAATTGTTTTTATTAAAAATTGCTTGGCTTGTTTTAAACCATATACAAAATTATGCTTTTATTCATTCTAATTGATGCATCAGTAAGTAAGAACTCTATCTCCACAATCATGACTTTTGTGGCATAAATGTTATATGCAGCAGAGAAAATTGTCCCTCAAAATCACTTCATTTCCAGCAGGTAGGTCGCCTGTAGAGTATCTTATACACAAAAAGCCTTTTAAATTGCTTGTCTTTTGTAATTCTATAAAATGCACAATCACTGGGGGAAAAAAAAGGCTGAGAGAGATAATGACAGGCAGGCTAAGTATACAGCAACTGGCAGGAAAATTTCTTTTCCAAATCCAACATATTTGGCAGGCAGGTCTATGGAACACACATATAAGCTGGCATTTTTATTGGAAATCAAAAGAATGTTCTGGTAACAAGCACAATATTTTACATTCTGTCAGACTCTTATATTTATTTTGTTCAGCCCAATGATCCATTTCTTACTTTCTGTTATTATATCCTGAGCCCTACTAGACTCCCAGCTGGTAGACATAGCAACGTTAAAGCCAGGTAGAAGCACTAATGAAAGAGCTGAAAATGACAACAGCATCAGAAAATACTGGGTTCACTAGTGAAGAAAAAGCATGGCTGAATTTTCAAATCCTTCCTGGTTCATTGAATAGCATGAGAAATTTAGATTTTAGAATATAAAAAGGCCAGCTCCCTGCTATCCATAGGTTAATACTTAATCAGCCCAAAGTTCTCAGCAGGAGTTTTCCCACATGATGGTAATGAGCTCTATTAAAGACTTGGTGAATTAACTACATGGATTTTTAATCATGTCATATATGTCCAAATCCATATGGTAATTTAATTTGTGTCCAGCATGATGTTTTCTCCCTCCAAATCAAGCCTTTTTTCCTCCAAATAATTTTTCTTTGATCTTTTCACAACCATTAAAAAAATGTTTCCATACTGGAATCTCCCACCACTGTCTGCACTTGACAGTGTGGCACCCACACAGTTTTGTGCAAGTGTTAAGCCTACAGTATTCATAAGCTCTCTAAACTGTGATTCAGAATATTTTCTACAGCAGATGTTTTTCCTTGCTTCTGCTTTTATATTTAGTAAGATTTAAAAAAAAATTAAAAATCAGCATATATTAAAAATAAAGATGATAGAAATATAATTGCAACCAGCTGAAGACTGGAAGGAAAACCTTCATTCAAGGACATCTAAACAATCAGCATCCAGGTCTAAGCCCAGTTGCCCAGATACTAAGAAGTGCAAGCATCTTCCAAGCCCCCATTTTAACTTCCACTGAAATGATTAAGAGGGTGAGGGCTGTTTGATACACAAACATCTTCTCTGTTTGCATTGCTCCAGTCTTTTGGTGTGTGTGTATACAATTAGTGAACTCCTGTGTACAAATCAAATAATCAGAGATGGGCCAGCATGTTCTATGTGTTCAGTAACATGCATGAACATTTGAATTAGTAGGTGGGGACAGTGAGGCGCCTGCTGTGCCCTTGTGTGAAAACAATTTGTTCATCTTTTTTTATATGATGAATCTTTAGAGGTTTTCCCTTGAACTCACAAATGTTCAAAGACTACTGTACTTATCACACACACTTCAGCATTCTTGAGTAAGCACGGTCACAGTGCACGTATCGTTTTCGTCTCTTTTGTGGGGGAAGGTTGTCAGCAAATCAGCCAGGTTCTGCTGCAGGGTAAGCTTAAGAGCTAAGACTCAAATCCACATTAAAATGTATCAGAGTAGGATTTATATATGTCACTATTTTACTTTCACACATTTTTATAACTTTGTTTAGTTAATGTCTAGCTATATATCAAACTCATCCAACAGATATTGAATTTACTAAATAAATTCAAAAACTTATGATACCACACCCAGCGCTGATATAAACAGTTGCAATTCATTACTTTCAGATGTTGGAAGTCAGCCACTGGTGTGTGACATAAAATAATTTGTCTCACTCCGCTTTCACTAGCATTCTCTATAAACAAAGATATAAAAACTTCAACCCTGGAATTAGTGTTATTCCTTATTTGACTGTACATTTTTTACCGAGGAACAAACAGATCTAGAGAGTTCAATTGTAAATAACTACAAAACAATCATTATTTTGCTATACTTGAGATCCTAATTTTAAAGTCACCCTTATATTCAGGTACACCCAGTGTGAAATGGAAGCATTAAGACTTCATTGGTTATGAGCACAATACCTCTGTTATGAGAGGCATTTCACCAACATCCTCTCATGCACACTTCATATTCAGATTGAATGTTAGTGTGAATGGAATAAAAATCCAAGAAAAATAAAAATTTACTTCTAACTTTTGATTTTGCTTTGGTTTTGTTGAGTTTTGTTTCTTTGCTGTGGTTTGGGGTTTTTTTCCTATTTCTTTCTCTTTTCTTTCACACACAGTCAGGAGCTTAGAAGAAATAAAAAATACTGCATGCTTATTCCACCCATAAAATCTGAATTTATGAAAGCTTGATATTTAAAACCAAAAAATACTCAAGGATGCTTCAGTGCCCTTGTTTGATGCAAATGCTGTTTCACATACTATTATGTAACATTCAGGAGGGACACAGGTGGAATCAACAAACGGGGCTTCAAACATCTTCCAGTTCACTGGCAAACTGCCAGGCCTGCAAGCAGATTCTGGAGGAGGCAGAGCCAGAACCTTTGCACTGGTGCATAGCAGGAGAGTGTGAGGTGGTGGGGATAAACTGAAACAAGTGTTCAGGCTGGTTGTGAGGAGAGACTTTCCCTCTGTGAAGCCATCAGGTAATAAAGCAGGTACCTCAAGGATTCTGTGCCATCTCCCTCCATGGAAGTTTTTAAGACTGAACAAAGCCCTGAGCAACCTGGTCTGAGCTGATATCTAACCATGCTTTGAGGTTTCACTAGATATGTATGTAACTTAATCATGGCAATAAAATACTATAATGGCAAGGTCCTTCCTTTGCAATTGTAAAGATGTGATCAAAGTTTTCTTCTCCATACACAATTCAGTCTGTTAAGAGGCAGTTCTCCAAATGTATTTAGCTTTGATACAATCTCACCTGGAGTTCAGTGTGCAGCTCTGGGCTCCACAATTTCAGATAGATGTGAAGGTACTTAAATGCATCCAGAGAAGAACAACAAAGGTGGGGAAAGGGAAGAAACATCCTGTGAGAGCAGCAAAGGACTTTGGGTTTGTCTAGTTTGGAGAAAATGAGGCTGAGGGGTGATCTCATTGCCCTATACAGAATCCTGAGGTGGGGAAGTAAAGGGGAAGGTGCTGATCTTTTCTCCCTGCTATTCAGTGATAGAACACATGCAAATGGTTGAAAGCTTTGCCAGGGAAGGTTTAGACTGGACATTAGGGAGCATTTGTTTACTGAGAGGGTGGTCTTGCACTGGCTCAGGTTTCCTAGAGAGGTGATTGCTCCCCCAAGCCTGTCAGCATCTAAGAATTTGGACAATGCTCTTAATAACAAGCTTTGACCCTTGGTCAGCCCTCAGCTGGCCAGGCATTTAGGTAAGATCATAATTATAGGTCCTCTCCAATTGAAATATTGTATTGTAATTCAAAAGGCAAAAAATCCTCCTGATCTTAGCTAGGTAGTGACCTAGTCCAGTACAACTAAGACACACCAGCCTGTAGAGCCAACTTCACTCAAAGGAATAGTTCCATTTAGCATCACAGCTGGTCATTTTTGCCATCTCAGCCCAAACAATTATTTACCATAAACCAGACACCCATTTGCAGATAGCTCATGGAAAACAGTCCTTAGCACAAGTTCAGAGTGAGGCTTGAGTCATAGCAAGAAAAATTAATCATCCTGCTGCATGTACTTCCACATGTAATTACTATTACAGACCTGAGCTGAAGGCAGTTATATAATTTATCTACAATTTCTCTCCCATGCCTTCAGTCACAGCCTTAAATAACAGAATCCAAGAGCAACAGACTGCATTCGATTTCAACAGCAAACACGCTTTGTTTTGGGACTGACCAAGTCCATTCATGTCAGGGAGCTGCATCATTATCCTGGAACTGTAATAGAAAATTTAAGCTATGTGTGCCAATTGGACAACAGGCAATTGACCCATCTGTGTAACTGCATTACCTGTGGTCACTTTGGATTATACCAGGTGCTCTTCCTCTCAGACACACCTTTCTGCAAAGACATCTGAGTATTTATTTGCCTGGAATTATTCAGAGTGCATACTACATATCATCTTGCTCATGTGTACAAGCTGCTGAGACAAAAAAAAGAAAATAATTATGATAGAAACAAGTACTCCTCACAAGTGCAGTAACCAGCAGAAAAATTATCATTTCTTCTCACTCATGGTCATATGAATTGGCTATGCAAACACAGGAGTAGATATTTATTCAAAAAGGTTCTGCACAAGCTTCTGTGAAATAAGCTCTAGAGAAAGAGAAGTGAAGATGAAGTGCTTCATATATCATATATTTTATGTCTCAGTAGAGCTACCACACAGTAATGACTAATAGAGAACTTCACAGAGTAACAAATCTCTCCTGAATATTTCATCAGAGACATCCTTCTTAGAGTCCTTAACAAATTTGGGACTGCGTTAAATTAATTTATAAAGTAATCTCTATTAGATCTATTTTAGAAGACTCATTCTGCCTGCTTGTCTAAATAAAAAAAAAAAAAACCAAAAAAAACCCAACCAAAAAACAGAAAACAAACCCACAAAAAAAACCAGAAAAAAAAAGGACAGTAGTGTGCAAAACTAAGTCTAGAAGCATTAGTCACATTAATGGGTAGTGTTTTGCTTTGCTGATAAGAACATGGCTAGTCATTGGCTGAAAAGAAACTGTTTACCCTACATTTTTTGTACATATTTCTATTTGGTGAAATAGAATAAAGATATTAATCTGATGCAATGGAAAACAAAAGCCATGGAAGTTGTTTAGACTAGTAAAATTTTCTAGTGTGTATAGGTCTCTGTAAGAGTTTGCACTAATCAGTGTCAATCTGGTCTTTTTTACTGCTAAATTTCAATTAGCACCTCAGAGAGAAAAAACAGACCAAAACCAATCCATTGCAATTTTTTTATCAGAGAAGGCTTGCCCTTCTCACTTAATGTGCAGCTAAGCACTGTACTGATGTCTAGCAGGCAATTTCTGTCAGTCCCAGTGAAGAGCAGGCAATGGCTACTAAACGAAGTAAACGAAGACAACTGTTTGTTAACCAATTATCAATTAAAAAACACTCCTTAGCAAAGTATAAGATAATAAATTTGTACTATGGCAAAACCTTATCCTGACAATGGAGTTGAAACCATTCAGGTTTACTATAGTATTTATTACACTTAAACACAAATACTGTTGCTATACAATTGAAAGAATGGGGATCCCATCAAAATAGAAGTATCTCATAGGGTTAAAATATTGCTTCATTCCTATGAAATTATATTTTAGAGCTCCTCTTGTGAAATATACTCTGGGTTCTGACTGCATATATTCAGGATGTTTGTAGATCAAAAAAATAAGCAAGAAATCAGGAAACTACCACTGCAATTGTATGCATGGGAATTTGGGGGCAAAATATAGACAGAAAGAATATCTCTATTTCCATTTACAAAAGAAAGTCAAGGTTTTTTACAGTGCTGGAAAAAGCTATATAAAAGACTGCTGATTAATGCTCTTTTAAAAAACATTCTTCAGAAGGCTGTCATTGTCTTAAGCCTCCACTTACCAAAAAGGAGCTTCAACACACAATGAGAAAAAGGAATAAATGAACATGTCTCAAAGAGTGAAGGAGTCCATCTTGCTCATTGTGATGAAAAATAAAGACTATTTTAATAGCTATGCAGAAGGATCTAAGCAGGCTACTGCATGCCAAGGAGTATTGTGATGCCTGAGTGTGGCCTGTTCAGGCAGACATGATGGTGTATCAGTGCTTTTGCTCACAGCAGTTATTTCCATCAATGTAAAAGTCTTTGAAAGTTCAGTATTCTACATCTTCATAACTCCACCACAGGTAAAAACAAATTATCAGCTGCTGAATTTCTTGCCACAATTAGAGAGATAAAGGCTGGCATTCAATCTGTAACAACATTATATGCTAGAAACAGATACAGATTTACTCTCCTTAATATTACAGAATGTGTTTCAGTACTCAATCTTCCTTTCACCATGTGTGTTAGGAAAGGTTCACAACTCCTACTGCTCTCTGCATCCCATCCATGCCTATGGGAATGGACCACACCATGCACAGCATTGTTCCTGCACATTTAAGGTATTTTTTTCCATACCTACTCCATACCACTGTGGGAATCTGAACACGTTTTGCACAGGAAGGGACCATATGGGCTGGGTTGTTTTGCTCTTTTTTTTTTTCCCCAGAGCATCTCCTAGGGACCACAGCTTTGTGCCTACTGCTGTTCAGAACAGTCCGTCCCAACAAGAAAAATGACACCAAGGAAGAATTGTTTACTGCCATATAGAAGAGATTTCAAATTGAGCTACTTTAATTAAAGCAATTTTAATAAATATCAGCCAAGATATCTAAACTGACAAAAGCACGGCTACCAAATTACTGAATTTAACAACACATTTTCCTGAGATTAAAGCAATTGGCAGATGCCAAAGGGGGAAAAAAGCAGTGTCACATATTGCAACTTTTTATGACAGATGGTTTCAAATGGATTAATGAGGTGAGTGCTGAATTTCTAGGTTGTGGTTAATATTTAACCTCCAGTCAACAGACACCTCTAAGATTTTTACACCTGAGTGGTCAAGTGGCATACCTAATTGACCTGTTAGAAACACTGTCCTAATTTTAAGAGTATCTACCAAATGAAAAAGAAAGTTAACAAATATTGCAAAGTGGGGAAGGGATTAGAAAGACCTTGTCACAACAGTGGTATAGAAATAGTATTCAATATTTTCAATACTTTCTTTTCCATCTGAGAAGCTGAGGAGAAACTACAAACTACATGAGCGCATATTATCCTGTGTCAGTCAGGAGGAGCACTGCCCCAGGTTGAAGGAGGTGATCCTGCCCCTCTACTCAGCCCCAGTGAGGCACATTTGGAGAGCTGGGACCAGTTCTGGGCTCCTCAGTGCAAGGCAGACAGGGAGCTCCTGGAGTGGGTCTGACAGAGGTTGACAAAGACAAAAAAGGGACTGGAGCATTTCACCAGGAAAGGCTGAGGGAGCTGGGGCTGTTCAGTCAGGAAGAGATGACTGAGAGGGGACCTCATCAGTGTCTGTATCTGCAGGGAGGTGTCAGAGGATGGACCAGGCTCTGCTCGGTGATGCTGAGCAGTAGGACAAGAGGCAATGGGCAGGAACTGATGCACAGGGAGTTCCATCTGGACAGGAGGAAGAACTTCTTTAGTGTGCAGCTGAGCATGCACTGAACAGATTGACCAGAGAGGTGTGGAGTCTCCCTGACTGGAGACACTCCAGAATCATCTGACACAACCCCATGCCATGGGCTCTAGGATCCCTTTGGGCAGGGAAGTTGGACCAGAAGACCCACTGTGGTCCCTTCCATTCATACCATTCTGTGATTCATCTGCAGTAATGAGTCTTCTCACTGCATTTAGGATATTGAATCAAGGGGTTAAGCTAGAAATGTAACTAGTATGGTGAAGACTGTATATTTTGATTAAGATCTTTAATGAATTAAGGGGTTAAGTTAGAAATGCAACTAGTAAGATACATTTTGATTAAAGCTTAACAAGGAGATTAATTAATACCAGGTGGGGATAATTAAAGCAAAGACGATATATTATGTATTTGATTCAGCTATGTTTTTAGAAATGACAGGAAATATATGAAGTACTGTAAAAGCATAGCAGCCATAAATACACCTGGCCTCAAAGAATAATTGAGCCATGAGTGGGGGTTTGGACTGGGACCAGTGGACCAAGAAGCCCTGCTAACCAGATAAAGGTGAAGAGTTTACCACAAGGAAGATGTCTTACTTCATCTTCAAGGAGCCCACTGACCCATTTCGAAGCCCACTGACCCAATTTAAGAAGACAACTGCGCAGCCATAATGGACATTCAGCTAATTATAATACAAAGCAGGAACAGGTGATGCATGTGTATTAGGCATTTTGGGAACTATATGAATATATAAGACATTTTTAGACAAATAGAGAGCTGAAGCCTGTGATTCTTCGCACATGTCTTTGGGAGATGACTCCCCATGTGTCCTGTAGCAAACATAGCCCATTCTAACTTTAACTAGTTGGAGAGTTCTATTCCGTGCTTCAATATCACAGAAGTTACTTGCTTGATATAACCAGCAGACATGGCCTGCTTCAATACCTTCATTATCTCCTGACTTTCCCAGTTCATTTGGCTAAGAAGTTACAGTAAAATGTATCACACTACAGTAGATAGAACCTTTCAGACACTAAAATAAAGCAGAAAACTGTTTGCAGCAAGACCTAAAATCAGGGTTTGCGGCTAAACCAATTTGAATTTGATTCATGTTTGTAGAGTTGTTACTTAAAAACTTCACTGTGATCACTAATATTCAGTCATTTGTATTTTGAAGGAACTACTGGAAACACAATGTACAACAGTATCCACAGGAGTTCAAAGGTGAATGAGAGCAAAGTCAAATGAGAAACAGTAACATTCATAGTGCAAATATTTTCCATCCTAAAAAAAAATAAATTATCAGGATGTTCCATTTCACTACTTTCCTCCTGAATTTATTCTTTTTCCTGGAATATGGATGAAGTCATTCTAACGTGACTTGCTCACATATTGAACATCCTGTATTTCTTCAGCAAAATGGAAAAACCAGTGCCTGGTCACACACTTTTATACTGCAGCTATTTACACAGGATCTGTTTCACAGAGAGCCTAGGCATACCCCGGTCTTTAAGGAGCATAGGGAGTGTTCCTTGTTCTCTAATAAATTAGGAGGAAAAAAAGTGAAGAAACAAATTACTAACTTAATAAAAGAAAAGAAGATAGTTAAGCGCATAACAAATTAATTTTGGTTTCAAAATTCTTAAGGAGAATACTGCCAAATAATATGTGAGAAAACAAGAGTGATACTCAAAATTCAAACTGCAGTCCATACATCTGTATACCTTTCTTTACAAAATCATTGTACAAAGCATTCATTTCTACAAAAACCTGTCACATAAATTGTAATGTAAGGTATTTTTGTAAGTATTTGAGAAGAAAAAATACACATTGTGCAATATACATAAATATAATATATAAAATGTTCCATATATGTTTAATGTTTTATATAAAATGTATTTTTATGTAAATAAAATGCAGAATATGCTCCTTGATGACTGGCAATATCCTCAGCATTTGCCAGATTTCTTTATTGTGCTCTGTTTGAGCATATCCTAGGTAGAGATTCAAGAAGTAAAATATTTTGCCAAATTGGAATACAGAGTGGTAATCTGAAATGGTACTTAGAATTCTGCTCTAATAAATGTGATGAAGCCCTTAATGACTTCAAGCAGTGGGGGAGGGGAAACTGAAGAAGAGAGTTTGAAGCTGTTTTCATAATGAAAACTGACAGCTCTTGGTTCCAATTTCACCCCAAACTGCCATAAAGATTAATATTTTTCTTTCAAAGCCACATTTTTATAAGAGATTACATTTTCCTCTGAAAGCAGAAGAGCTCCATTGAAAGGCATGCCCATTTGTTGTTGTCAGCTTCTGCCTAACTGGGCTGAAAGCCTACTGTAGCTCTGCAGATCTGTGACCTGCACTTCACTCCCTCCAGGCACTATAAATAATTTCCATGGAAACAGCACTGAAGAAGATATCTGCAAGCCAAGAAGATATCTATAGCCTTTCTGTTGGATTTATGTCTTTCATTTTATCCTCTACATTTTCTCAGTTAAAGCAACATTAAATATATTTATTCTATAAAATTTGTTACACACAACACTAAAGTTATAAAAGAAATGGAAGATAAAGGAGGGAAAAAATAAAGGAGATTCCTACTCCACAATATGTATGCATCTATAGAGAATTTTTATATCCTGTATTCCCCTTTGTCCCAAGGAAACCGTACATTGCATCCACATTGCACTTTTTTCACAAAGGGAAGCATTCTCCCTAAGTTATGAGGTATGAAGAGGTATGTGATGTTAGGTATTTGGTATTTAATGAAGAGTGTTGCAATCCACATGTTGATGAGGCTGAGAAGAAGGGCACGTATGTGAAATCACAGCTGATGGGCTCTGGCACAACCACATCAGACCACAAAGGGAGGAACTGCACACACTGGAATGCACTGCAGTGTTGCCAAGGGCAAATCTGCTCTTCAGGCCTTGGTGCCAATTCCTAAACAGTGAGAATCAGCTAACTTCCAAACCATGAAAAGTAATGCTAAACATGGGGACTTAGTAAGGATAATCTGGAAATGTACTGAGTTCCATTCCCTCATGATGCTCCAGTTCATGAGATCCATGGATGCTGGAGGTGTGCAGTACTCCCTCTTTCTCCTCCTGGCCACAGGAATACCAAGGCTTTAGGCCCTCCTTGCAAACTGCACAGCCTGTACTATTTTTGTCCACTGAAGCTGCAGATGACTAGGCCCAAATTATAAGAGCCTCCTGACTCCAAGATCAGTCACAGTTATGGGAAGAAACAGAGAATTTCTCTCCTTTGGCTGAGCTTATGCAACCTGCCTGTAGCTTAGGGGACAAAGAAAGTCAGTCAAAGCATCAAATCAAAACTCAAACACAAGCACCTAAGCAGAAAAAGTAATCCCTGCTCTGCTTTTTTTTCTTTTCATTATAAAAATAACAGTCATTGAATGCAACAATAAATTTAAATAGTTATTCTTAGCTCTGTTACAGGTATTTTTGGAGCTGCTTTTCCCTTGCATATTCATCCTGTGGGATCTGGTTTATCCTCACACAAGTTTTGAGTGCTGACTCTGAGGTTTTTCTTCGTTAAAATACATCAGATTACATATAATCTTTTATATTCTTTCCCGTATATTTGTTCTCATGGGAAGAATTCATACAGTTAATAGTAATATCAACACTAGGATTAAAAATAACAACTTTGGTGTCCTCAAGTCACTGCTCTAAAGCAAAGATTTCTTTGAGGAAATGCTGCCTACTATTACATAAGCCCTTAGCTGTAATCATCCTTTAAGGCTTCTCTCTATATTAAAAATGATAGAAAAATACTTGAGAAACCAAAACTCTCTTAAAATGTTTTGATCCAATGAAGTTTAGAAAAGCATCAGATAGAAGCTAATTCATCATATGAAATACTTGTATTTACATCTTCCAACAGCTACTGAAGTCCAGATTCCTTTTAAACTCATGCTTGACAGCTTTTAGGTCTAGCAGTTAGAAGAAAGAGTATCAAGATTAGAAAAGTTATTTCTTGTTCTCAATCTAAAATATTCTGAAGGGAGCTATTTTTTCAGATTGTTCTTATATCCCAGCTCTGTCAGAATTCTCAGTTTAACTACTTAAAATACTACCTAACTATTTAACATTATGTACACTGCTTAACTTCTCTGTGCCTGTTCTTACCATGAACTAAAAAGGAAGGCTCTGACTTGATTAGGAAAATAGTTTTTGACAGTGACAGGACAGGAAGCAGTAGAAGGGGCTGTCTAGGGAGCACAAGAAGTCTCTAGAACTGGAGACCTCAAAAACCTGAGGAACCTACTTTGAACTCAGTATAGATTATGCTCTGAGAAGTGGGTTGGGTTGGATGCTGGGTTTTACTCAGCCTGCATAACTTTGTGAGTCTGTGTACACTTAAAAGTACAGATGATGAAGCATTGCAAACTCTGGACTTTCATTTCTGAGTTATAAAATGAGAAAAACATCCCAAGGATATATAGAAGAAACAGAGTCAAAGTCTCTGGCGGCTTTGGAAGAGAATTGGCAGATGATCACAAACATATTGTGACAGAGGTGCTACTTGACTCCTGCACTGTGGTCAGTTCCTGTAAATACTTTCATCAATACAACCCACCACCACCCAAAGCCTTGCTTAGGTTTTGACAGGGCAGAGCACAGTGCTGAGATTCACAGTTTTAATTCGGGAGTGATAGGTAAGAAATAGCATGTATCAGCCTCCATGCACTTATTTACCCCTCTGAGCATTCAGACCTTCCACATCTGTTTGCATTCATTCTAAGTACCTGTTTGACACAGCTGACCTACCTGAATAACTCATCTCTAAAGCCAAATGCAACACTGAACCATAAAGTTAAAAACAAACAAACAAACAAAGAAACAAAAACTCCAGAGATACTCAGGTTATTGGAGTCTTTAGTTACAGGTCATAAAGAGAATCTCTTTCTCTTAAACAAGGGGGGCACTATTTGCTGGTAACTACTAAAACACATTCCTTCAGCCTTCCTTCAGCAAAGCTAAGAGTACTGTTAATTTGAAGTTGCTTTTTCACTGCCAAAGCTGCAAGGGATGAAAACTCACTTCCTCTCAGCACAGTTGCTGATGCACCACGATTTGTACCTCTGGTAACCCACAGATACCCGCTACAGGCTTCACACCTCAGCTGTGGGTTTGGAATGGCCTGGTAACTAGATAACACATTTCTAGTCTCAGATGATTCTCACCTTTACCAGATATTAAATTTTGTGGTGTAATTACTAAAAAGTCTCTCACAGTCTTCTTGCTCTGAAATAAGGACTCAAATCATCTGGGATTAGGCTAGAATTAATTATGAACAGCATTCATTACAAGTGTTTCCACTTTGATGAGCAAACCTAGTTTTTGCATGGGGTTTTGCTCCTCATAGCTAAGCATGACTTGGGCTGAACAGCCTTCAGCCAGTGATCTATCTCCTCCCATCAGAGCACAAGTGGGTCACTGCAATATCTTAGAAAGTAGGCTGCCTCTGCATTATTCCTAGACACAAGAAACACTTATGACATCAGATTTCTCCTGTAATTGGGCATATCATAAGCCTCAGGCTCCTACTATGTTGTTTTTACAAAGAACAATATAATGCTACAGTCTTGAATTCCAGTGTCTATCTTCCAATTTTATTTTAGAGAAATAGTAGCTAAAACATTGCAGAGGGGATTTAAAGAACAACTTTTTTACAAGATGTGAAGCAAACAGATTTATTATATAGCTTTACATAGTTAAAAAGTACTTCTGTAAATGGACCATAGGAGTTCCATTTCTGAGGAAATACAGTACCTCAGAAGCAGGGATGTATATATTCACTGAAGCAGAAGCTAAGCCTTGTTTACATAACTCTGCTTCAAAAAAAAGCAAACTAAAAACCAGAATTCTTGCTTTCACTTAGATTGTCACAGCTGCAGAGCTTGTGCCTTTGCAAAAATTGAGGCTGGGGGGGGGATTAAGAGCAGGGCTGTTGGGTTGACATTCCTTAATTTTTGTCTCGTCCTGCCCCCTGGTGGGAGCACAGGCCGCGGGTCTACTGATTTCACAGAGACACATTTCTACCCCAAACTACACTGCGTTTCTTAAATTGATTTTATGACAAAGAATGTGTGCAAATTAGCATACGAATTATTTAATTGAATACTAATGGAAATAAAACAATATCATTATTTAATAATTGCTTTATCCAAATAAATAAAATTATTGCTTTCTCTAAAACTTAAAAAATCACCTGCAAAATATTCACGTTGCAATATCCTTTCTATTCCAGACAGATATTTAATACTTATGATTAAATGAGAATGGATAGTAAATTTTATATATATATGTATAAACATACAGTGCTTATTACTCATTGCTCTTTTAGTAGGAGCTCAAGATACAGCAACATCTATAGCGTGAGAGTTTCTTTACTTAAAGATTACATAAAATCCTTTCTTTTATTTCTAGAAGGATCAACAAAATGATAGCACAGACCTGCACTGGTTTACAGCTCAGTAGTCAACCAAATACTCCAGATCTTACAGGTGAAAAGAAAAAATCAGCATCAAAGGCCTTGAAAGTGTTAACACCTGCCACCCATTTAACTGCTGCAGTTCTACTCTCACTGAATGATATCCTCTAAGAGCAGCGAAATAAGATACTACCAGTGCAAGTAAATGCTAATTTTAACCTCATCAGCCATGTTTAGATTATTTTTGACACACCTGTGTTGCACCCTCAATTCCTTCATCTCATTTAAACTCAAAACACTTCTCCACACTCTTAAACTCCTTCAGGTAGTCAGGTCACCTACTGGCCTTTCAGGTGTTCCTTGTCCCAAATTCCAGGTTCTACAAACATTAATGGTTGTGGCAGCACATTCTGCCCTTGTCTACACTAAAGCTGTAGTGGAAATGGGAAAAGTCATTCAGCCCCACTCCGTTCACTGAACTGACAGTGAAAACAGCAGCACTGCAGTCTCTGAGCACACCTGAGCCACTGAGGTAACAATGGCTGGGGTGTGACACTGAAGTACACTCACCCCCCAGTGCTTCAGGAGCCACCACTGGCATCTTGATAAACCAGATCAGTCTCAGCAGCAGCCAGAGTCCTGTCCACCCCACTTTCTTCAGGTACACATCTGCCAAAAAAAACAAAGGGATTCTTACACCTTTCCTTGGTTTCCTACTGCAGAGAGCAAGAGATACTTTTGAACATGCAAGCTAACAGAAAAACTCAATCCTGTTTGCGCCCAGACAATACAAATCAGAAGTTACTGTAAAGGCATAGAGAAGGACAAAACAACAAAGTAGCAGCAAATATCAGAAACCATTGCAGAGGTTTTGTGATTCCCAGATGTATTTTGGCCTGGGTTCTCAGCTGGTAGAGCAGCACAATTTCCACTGCCTTCAATAACTTGTTTTGCAGTCACCAAGAATCCAGCCATGTGTGACAGCTTGGGGCAAAGGGAGATTAGACATGTCCCTGCAATTATGTAACAGTTTGCCTAAGTGGTGAATTTACAAGTTGCAATCAACTGGTCTACCCTGCAGAGGCATGTGAAAGTGCCTCAGGTTATGTGACAGAACTACACAATGTCCCTGACTGATCAAATACCCGGTAAGAAATGGTAGGCTGCAGATGAAGACGAACTGCCAACTGCAGTCCAAAACCAAAATGTTTAAAGAACAATTTCTTATGACTGCATATTACCACAGCACAACCCTTTTCTCTACTGAAGCATCCAATCCAGACTAATTTGTGGTGCAACATTTAGGGACTACATGTCTTTATGAACTCCAAGTACTGGGGTAGAAAGGATTGTGTTTTAGGGCTGTTTGATGGCTTATCTTAATTATGCTCTCACCACAGAATTAAAATCTAATGAGATCTCAGTTTGGATAAGCTCAGTTAAATTGTCAAGGGTACAAGAAAGAGCTGTGAAGTCTAATTAAAGAAAAAAAAATAGAACTCTTTATACATTGAAAAACAGACAGGATTTTGGTTCGTCTCCAGTGACTGCAATTGATTTAGCCCCTGATTTGTACAATTTATATTCTTAATAATTCAGATGAGGACCTGATTCTGCAATCCCTGTTTATGTCAAACAGCATACACTCAGGTGAATAATAACATTGATTTTAATATTGTAACTGCACACAGGAAATAAGTAGGAAGCTTTGCAAGGTGAGAAGTAGGGGGTTTTGTGATACTTTGAACACACTACCATGCTAAAAAGTTGTTTGTTTGGGCCATCCACTCCATCAGTAGCTTACTTGACATGATAAGGGAAAAGGCAGACAGTCAAACCCTGCCTACTGACAAACAGGCTGGGAAGTTGCAGCAAGCTTCCTGAAGCAAGCTAGAGATAGCACAGGTCTGTCCCTGCAGAAAGGGCCCCTCGGGGCCCAGCCCACGTTAAATTCTGCAGGAGCTGCACGTAGAAATTTACAAAAACCATTTGCATTCACATTCTTTTAGGCTGTATCAGATCTAACATGTTGTACTACACAATATAAATTGCAAATATTTGTTTTCACTATAAAAATAGACACACTGTAGCTAATTAAATATCGCACTGCCTTTGGAAAAACAAAGAGGATAAGAGGAGGCTGAGGGCTGTCTGTACTCAGGCCAGTGACCAGAAACTAAGGAAAATGCTTCCCTTCTAGCGCTGGGCCCTGCTTTGTGATTTCACTGCAGCCTGTGGTCTGTGGCTGGGCTCACTCCCTATAGCCTGGCTGGAAGTGAATTCTCCTTGCACAGATTTTGTGGCAATGCCTATGTGGATGATGACTATCTCATCAGGCTCCAATTGCTTTAAGAATTGTCAGGGACCCAGTTCAATAATTAAATACCGTTAATACTTGTATATTTTCTGTCTCCTAGGCAACCACACTTTTTTGTTTGTTTCAAAATACAAACACATATATGAAAAGATTCAGGCAAGAACACACATTATTTCCTTCAGAAAGACGTGCTCTCCAGTGCCTGAGATACTTTTTTTCCACGGCTTGTAAGAAGCAAGCGCTACAAAGACATTTGCATCCCCTCACCGGAGAGACTTGCGGGACCCTGCTGGCTGCGCTGTGGAGCTCCGGTGCAATCCATGGATCTCTGCTCCGGCGCTTGAATTGCCTCCTCCTCCCCTCCTGCCCTGACCTCGAGGGTCGCAGGGCTGTTTCCCACTTTTCTTCTCGCTGCTCAGCACCTTTTTGGCCTTTCCCCCTTTCTTCGGGCCCATGAGCGTTCCCCGAGGCCTGGGCGGGCCCGGCTGTGGGTGCTGAGGAGCCGGCCCGGCCTCCCCTCAGAGAGCGGGCAGGGCAGGGCAGGGCAGGGCAGGGCAGGGCAGGGCAGGGCAGGGCAGGGCAGGGCACGGCGAGCAGCCAGGCCGCAAGGCGGCATCCAGAGACATGAAACGTGCACTGCTGAAGAATGACAAAACTTTTCTGGTTTTCCTCGATGGTAAGTGCTGGTTTTCCCCACTTGCACTAGGGCTT